>OX637668.1:1200000-1587500 GCA_951802225.1 Euspilapteryx auroguttella
TTCATTGCTTTCTATTGATGTAGTCTTGGTACTTTCAAATGTTTTACTAACTATTTGTTCATTAATATTACACGTTTCGTTAGATTCTTCGCTAGAAATGTTATTGTCATTGGTGACTTTCATTTGTGTTACCACATTAGCATAGTCTTGTTCCATTTTATACTTTTCCTCATTGGCGCTGATGTTTTGTGTAAATAAAGTCGTTTTTGGTTCAGCTACGAAGCCATTGTAAATTTTAAGATTGTCTGTAAAATAAATATATGCATGTATTATGATAAATATTACACTTACTGTTTATAACGTCAGAAGAAAGGAACCAATGTAGTTTATTATTCATGTATGGGTTTATGGATCTAAAACTTTTCATATTTTCATATTCAAACCACCACCCCAAAATATTTGCTTTTGTGTCAATCGATGGGGAAAGCCTATGTCTCTTGGTGAGATTGAGATGATCATTATTGGCATTTAAATAGTGGTCAGGCTCACCTTCAGGATGTTGATCAGTAATACTACTCCTTTTAATGTCCAGTGGTATACCTGCTTGCTCCTTATACTCTTCAATGCTTTTGATAGTTTGGTCGATAGCCGAAGCCAGGAGCGAGGACTTGCGGCCTATTTCAAGGATTTCTTCCTGTTTTATAAGACATGTAAAGAATAAGTAAATAACTCAAAAAAATTTGAACATAATTAATTTTAAAAAGAAGAACATAATAAAAATTTTAAGATAGGTTTTATAACACATATCTTAATAATGATATCGTATAATCTTGTAATGTCTTGTCGTTTTCGAGCACACTGTAAGGTGACGCAATAAATATGCATTGCAGTGTTTTAGATATAACTAAGGCATATGACCGCCCTTATACAAGAAAAACGTTTGCTTTAAAATTAAAACATAAAATAAAAGCTACATACCGTCGACATAGTATCAGCACCACCCCTCAAACCCAACTTGACATATTCAGGACTCTTCGGCTTATCGTAAACCACCCTGTCCCCAATGGTTGTATCTATATGGGGAATCAATTTTTTCTTAACTATATGAGGATCTTCATCATCAAGACTTGGCAGTTTTGGCGGACTTGCCTCTTTAGGCTCGGGCTCAGCCAAATTTTTCACTTCGCACGACAAACGAAACATATACTCATCGGTTAAAGGAGTGGGTGGGATAGTGCAAGGAGTGGGAGTGTCAATCGTACTAGGGTGGGATGAAATTGAGTCGTTTGAATTGCTTTGAAATAAATTTGGTTCTGGTTCGGTGTTGAGTGATAATCTGCGGAGTTTTGTTCTGTCTCCTGATGAGATAGCTACGAAGCTAGATTCTTGTTCAATTTTTTTTTCGTTGATTTGTTCAAATTGTTCAGTTTTTGCTTGTGATGTCACTTCGAAGTGTTCAGTTTTTACTTGAGATTTCTCTTCGAATTGCGTTTTTGTACAAGTTTCTGATAGTTCAAACTTCTCTCTCTTTGATATGGAACTCTTTTCAGAAACAGTACTTTGTGAACAAATTTCCGATTCAAACTTTTCTGTTTTGGCTAAAGAGATTTCTTCGAACACAGCTGTTTTGGATGTTGTTTCGGAATTAATCATGGCGGTCTCGGAAGCAAGAAAATGGCTGTTAAATTTGGTATCAGCTATCATTTCAGCTGATTTTATTTCAACATTTTCCGTTACGTCTTTTGAGACTAATTCTTCTTTTATTACTTCTATTTCTGCAACAGGTTCGATAGTTTGTAATACTTCAACAGTCTTAGAATCTGATTCTGATTCTATTTTCACGTCAGTTTTAACTTCATCTATTTCAATTTTTTCTTTTATTTCACTTATCTGTGTGGCTGATTCAAAATTTGTTACTTCAATATTTTGCTGTTCTATTATTTTCACTTGTTCATTTTGTTGTTCAACTTTTAAATCTTCTATAAGTTCAACCTTTTGTTCTTGTTCAACTAAATCGTGTAAAATATGCTGAAGTTTCATTTTAGCACCTTCAATTTCTTCTAGATTTGTTTCTTTTTCTATTTGTATTTCGGTTTCTATTTTGGATTTTTCGATCTGTTGAACGTTGATATCTTCAATTGTTTCAACCTTATTTTCTTGTTTTTCTATTATTTTGGTTTCTATTTTAGATTCTTCCATTTGTTCAATTTTATTCTCTTCAATTTGTTCAACTTTTGTATCATGTTTTTGAAAAATCTGTATTTCATCTTTCTCATCTTTTATCTCCTGAATTTTAGTGTCTACTATTTGTTCACTAGATATAGTAGCGTCTACACTTTGTACGGAAGATGATTCTGAAAACTGTTCATCCAATATTTCATCCTTATTTGTAAATACATGTGATTCAACAGTCGCTACGTAAATTTGCTTACCCTCGCGTGACTTTGATCTTCTTTCTCTAGAGTCAGTTCTTAATTCAGTCGTTTTTTGTTCATTTTGATATGACATTACTGTTTCGGCAATTTGATTGTATTCAAGCGAAACAACTTCTGATACTTGAGTCGACTCTACTGTAGAGGAAGCAATTGGTTTAGTCTCTACAGTAACTTCAGCTTCTTCGATACCAGCTTTAGTTTGAAACTCTGTGATGACGGCATCCATCTTCTCAGTCAGTTCTTCTGTTTTGTGTTCAGTAAGCTGAGCCATTTTGGATCCAGATTTATGCTCATGTCGCTTATGTTCCTCTTCTATATATGATCTATCGTCCGCTTTTTTAACTTCAATCAACTTTTTTTCTTTTAAATCATATTTTTGTGTAACATTCACTGATTCTTCCTCGTTTGTTACAACTTTTTCCCCTGCAACCTGAGTTGTAAATTCCTCTTTTTCGACTCTTTGCTCATATGTGGTATCCTTGGCAGCCGAATTATGTGTCTTCTCCTTGTCAAACACAGGTTGTGTCAGTATAATCCTTGATAATGCAACCATAACATCAGTGAGATGTATAAAGAAGGTTCTTAACAATAGATCATAGTGGTAAGACGAATGAATATGGCCACGAATGTTCGGTATTGTTTGTAGACCTATCGTGTATGCTCTATCGGAGGCTGAAGACTTTGATGTCTGTTCTTGAGTTTTATAAACATGTTCTGTAACTTTCCTAGTTGAACGCTCACACGACACACTCTCATCTTTTGCCCTTTCCTGAGCTTTCACTTCTGACTTTGCCACTTTAGCTTTGTTGGTCTCTATCGTTTTTTCTACAACAGCTTCAGACAACACTGCAGATGATTTTTCAAAGACTTCAGACGTCTTTTTAACAGAACCTTCTACAATATCTTCATTTGTTCTTTCTACAACATCTTTGTAAGACGCCTCGGAAGCGTGTTCAAAGGCTTCTGCAGTCGTTTTTACGGTGCCTGTTTTTATTTGTTCTAATTCTTTAACAGTTGACAGTTTAGTTTCTTCTACACTAAGGGATTTTGCTTCTACTTCTTTTGATAAATCTTTTTTAATATTTTTTGAATCAGACTCAGTAAGACTTTTTAGTTCTATGTCATACTCTTGTTTGATTTCTCTGGCCACACTCACAGCTCTTTCTATGCTCTCTTCAACAACCGATGAGGCAGCCTGTTCTATTTTTTCTAAATCAATTTCAACTTTAACTTGTTCCGTGTTCTTTATTACTTCCTTTGATATCGTGTCATGTTTTATGTCTTCGAAACTACTTTTTACTTCCGTTTTCTTACTTTGATATGAGCTATCTACTTCTAGTCTAGCACTGTGTGTTTCTTTGACACTTTCAACTCTTTCTTTAGCTTCAGTGCTTTGTACATTTCTGAACTCATCAAAAGCAGAACTGACATTCAAACTTCTGTCTTCAATTCTAGAAGTAAAGGTTGATTCTTCAACATTACTACATCTCGACTGGCTTCTCTTCTCTTCTCTAACTTTATCTTTGCCTTCAGGCTTATAGAACGGTGATATCGGCAACTTAAACTTAGTTTTCGGCAGTAAATCCTCATCAACGAAATCATCCAATTTAAATTCATCGTGATACGCTGGATTAAGTATAATAGGAGCTTCTAAAGGTGGAACCTCAATAGGTTCAGTAGAAAAGGGCCTGTAAGGCTTAGTGGGTAAAAGGAATGGGGATTCGGTTCGTTCCCTGGCTGTCCCAGGTTCGGTGCCAGGTGCGTCGATAGGACGGAAGATGTCACTAAGGGAGGGGAGGGGGGCAAATACCTCGGTGGCGTCAGACGGTTGGACGAAATCGTCCTGTGGGTCGTATGGCTCGTAAATCGGCTCTTGCTCGTCCAGGACCAAGTCGTAGCGACCACTGGGGAGAAGAGGAATAAATGGTCAACTGTTTGTCAAATAATTTATTTTTCAGCAAAAAAGTAACCCGCCTTGAAATAAACGACACATACATCAACTGAGCACTTCCTCTTTATTGAAGTCGGTTAAAATAGGTACAAAATTTTGAAATTTAATAATAATAACACATCACACTCAGAGCCCCTTACTAGGAAGAACCTGTATCTAGGGTGCCCGAAACATATACAGAGACAAACGTTACACCCAGACCGGAAATAACACATCGATATCCATCAAACCAATGTTAGCCCCGCCGGTAATCTAACCCGGTGCACACGCGTCTCAGTCCACATCACTGCCAACTGAGCTATGGAGCAGTCATGCTCACAAAAGGTGTGGCGATTTGTGGGGAAGCCTATGTCCAGCAGTGGACGTCTATCAGCCGAAATGATGATGATAATAAATAATGCTGCTTTGTTTTGTCGTTTTTCAATAGCATGCGATTAAATAGATAATTTAAAAAAAAAACAAATATTTTTTACGTTTTCAGGATTCGCGTAGTATCTCGATATAAGGACAGATATCAAAGACACTTCAGAAGTATTTTCACTACTCATTATTAGCACTGGCTGTAAATTATTTCAAATTTTTATTTTAGATTCTAAAAAAATATTGTTTATAATTTAATTTTTTGAAAAAAGGAATAGAATAACACGCGTACACTAAAACCTATATTTTTATTTAAAGAATTGCAATTCTTATGGGCAGATCTGGCAGTGCATTAAAAAATTTTCTCCTAAACAACTTTCTTGGCTAAGTATCAAATAGTAACAGCCAATCGTATTGTGCGTAAAATTGTAAGTAGTTATAGTAGCAATTACATACATAATATGCAAAGGCCGCAGTGATACTGGGCTGATGGCTGATAAAGCCCTGCATAACTAAAAATCTAAAATTTAAAATCAAAGTCTACATCTTTTTGTGTTTCGGAAGGCACGTTAAGCCGTTGGTCATTGGTTGTCGTTAGCCGTTAGTCGTTGGTTGGTAAGCCGACAAGCTGGCCATTGTTACTATTGTCTTAACATAAACTAGAGGCTGCCCCGCGGTATTTCCCGCGCAGATTTCTCATAAACACAAAAATCCCGTTTTTTCCCGTTCCCGTGGGAATTTCGGGAAATCCTTTCTTAGTGCTCACCTACACTTCCTAAGGAACCTACATGACAAATTTCAGCTTTGTACGCCCAGTAGTTTCGGCTCTGCGTTGTCTGTCAGTCAGTCAGTCAGTAACGGAAGAGTTTTATATATATTGATTCGCCCAATCGTGGGCTCATTTAATGGGTGTCTCTGCCTATCCCTAACCCTTCGGATAATATAGGCGTTAGTTGAGATATTACCTATTATATGCAGGATTGAATCTTTATGAGGCATTGTGATATTGATAGCAAAACTTACAAACAAATGGTTTAATGAACGTTCTAACAAGTTATAATTAGAGGTAAAGATGGGTTAAAAAATGGTGTCGAGAGGATGAATGGGATTTAAAGTCTTTGCCTTTTAATACTTAAGGGTGAAAATATACAAGTAAATCACAACAAATCCATTAGCTTTCAGCTTTTACACACACGAACACACTTAAAAACACAAAAAAACTAACTCATCCCGATAGAGCAAGTAAAACTTCATAGCCCGAGCCTTTTTCCCGCCAAAACGTTAAAAAAAAACCTAAACTGTCAACTGTAGGTTCTTCAACTAGCACTCTTAGAAACAAAATGTCGATTCTCTTTCAATGGATCGATAATGTCGATCAGTTTGGCAATCGTAATTAATCAACAACAAGATTATTGTGCCAATGATATGTTATTGATTCTATTATTAGTATAGAAAACTTATTTATTTGTCCATATTGATAGATGGATGGTTATTTCTGTATTAAATAACGCATAACACATCACTTAGTCATAGCCCCTAACTAGGTAGAACCTGTATCTAGGCTGGGATGACCGAAACACAATCAAAGACTAACAAATTAATCAATACAATAGTATAAAACGAAGTCGCTTCCCGTGTCTGTTTGTCGCTTTAATATGCTTATATTTTTAAAAATATGAAACTAATTTTGATGCAATTTTTTCAAAAGATAGAGAGTAAGGTATATTTATAATATAATGCACATCATCAATCAATATCAATTAATACATAGTATAAAACAAAGTCGCTTCCCGCATCTGTCCCTATGTATGCTTATATCTCTAAAACTATGCAACGAATTTTGATGCAATTTTTTTCAAGAGAAAGGTTTATATGTACAATACATGCACAACATAGTAATAGATAAGGTGATACGAAGTTCGCCGGGAAAGCTAGTTCAATATAAGGAAACGAAAATCGATATTCATATGATACTAGAGGCACAGTATAATAAAGAGTAAGGTTTTAACATAGTTTGCCTACGCCGGGAATCGAACTTGGTTCACATATTACATACCTAAGTATAACATAACATAATCTCATGCCAATATACCCCGAAGGGGTAGCCAGAGGCACCAGCCAGACTGAGCCCATGAGAGGCATCGTGCATCAAGCTGGACCCACGTTTTTCCGAGTTTATGTTTTTATACCAACATACCTAACAACTTTCCCAAAGCAACATGGGTTGAAATCTCAAAACAAAAATCAGCTGTCCCGTACATTGACCGTGTCAGCCGATCAAACCAATGTATGGAACAGCTGTTTTGTTTTTAATGGGATTTCGACCACTGTTACTTTGGGAAAGTTGTTAGTTATGGTGAGCCGAATCCCTCCTTTGATTTATTACCGCCTTGTCAGAAGCACTAGATACAGACCTAGATAGGTACTACCTGGTTATACAGATTGCTCCGTAGCTTAGTTGGCAGTAATGTAGACTGAGTATGCGTGTGCACCTGTGTTCGATTCCCGGGCGGGGCGAATGTTGATATGATGAATGTTTGTTTCTATCGGTCTGGGTGTGATGTTCGTCTCTCTGTGTGTGTTTCGGGCACCCTAGATACAGGTTCTTCCTAGTTAGGGGCTCTGAGTGTGATGTGTTATTATTATGATATTATAAAACCTTCCTCGAGAATCACTCTATATAATATAAAAAAACCGCATCAAAATCCGCTGCATAGTTTAAAAATTTAAGCATACATAAGGAAGCGACTTTGTTTTATACAATGTATTGATATTGATTGATAGTGTGATATGATCTCTGAGTGTGATGATATAGACTTACCGTAGCACCTCCAGAACCAAAGCATTGTCACCTTCCCTGATGACCTCATAAGCATCATCATGCGCCAACTGGTCTGCTGGTGAACCCTGAATGGAGATCAGGGTGTCTCCGTTGCAAAGATTCGCCATATCCGCTGGAGAGGACGGTTGGACCTGGTAATACGAAAATAATATTCACTAGCTGACATGCTGAATTTCGTACAGCCTTAACCATAATAATATCATCATTTAAGGGCTCACACAGTGCGAAACTGGCGCCACTTCCGATAAAAAAATAATATCTTCTAAAACATGGCCGAAATCAAAAATATGTGTCTTTGACACCCTAGATAATCTTGCTTAGAATTTTTAAGACTTTGTTGTGTATCTTGCAGGTTTGTAGCCTAAAGTGGCCACTTTAGTTTCATATAACTCAAATTTAAAAATTTAATAACCCCCGACCCAGTCAGACCTGGCTAAGAACACTCGGCCTGAAATTATCTATGATACAAAAAAAACTAAACGAAATTCGGTTCAGCCGTTTGGGCTCTACGATGATCACAGACAGACAGATACACACGTTAAAATTATAACACCCCTCTCTGAATTTTTCGTTCGGGGGTTAAAAAGAACACTCATGAAACGGCCCCGAGATGGGCGGTGGCAAAGGCGAGCCGGGGAGTAAACAATATGGGTGAAAATCAACAAGCTGATTATTTTTATCATTTCGGTGGATTTTTTTATTTTCAATGTTATTGACATATTATTTAGTGTCTAATAAAACTTTACC
This sequence comes from Euspilapteryx auroguttella, assembly GCA_951802225.1. NCBI lineage: Eukaryota > Metazoa > Arthropoda > Insecta > Lepidoptera > Gracillariidae > Euspilapteryx > Euspilapteryx auroguttella. The sequence goes on from OX637668.1 coordinate 1,208,276, forward strand.
TGTTTTGTAAAATGTGCGTGAGTGGCCATCGAATAAAATCAAAAGTTAATGAAATATTTAAGTTTAAAATTTTTATGAGTCCATTGAAATAAAAAGTGTCCACCGAGATGATAAAATCGTACACCGAAATGATAAAAATGCCCACCGAAATGATAGACTTTGTACTGAAAATCTATAACGGCCACCGAAACGAAAGTAAAATTTGTCCCCTATAATATTTTTTCGTTATAATATTAGTACCTATCGATGTAGATGACTTCTCTACTCAATCTATCAACATTGGCACGTGCCAATAATACCAGCGATTGGCACTTGGCAACTGATTCTATTGAGACATTGACTCGCGACCTTAACACCGTTTGTGCCGTGGTGCAATGATGAGGGTCGCTTAAGACGATATACGAGAAATAAATAGAACGACCGAGCAACAAAGGATGTCCTTTTCTCTTTAACATACTGAGGGAAAAGGACAGTCATATCTCAGATCGGTTACTACATTTTATTGGAAAAAGTAATAAATATTAAATATCTTTTTAATTATTAAGTACTTTTAAATCAAATTTGAATTACCAGAATTTGATATACTTTATTATCATTATTCCCACAGAACAAGAGGAGAGAGCATCTTCCTTGTTCTGTGATTATTCCTATGTAGTTTCAACAAAAACTAGTTAGTAATTTCGAAGAACCAGCTATTCCCGTTTTTTGGAATGGTTATCTTTGACAAAATAATGTATCGAGGTTTCTTGATTCTACTAGTGATTCTCAATTATAAAAATCTTTGTTATATGCTCAAAAACGTTATATTAAAATTCCAGATCTTTACCTCTTACCACAAAAAAGTTAGACCGGTCTAAATCGCCAATTTGTATGACGAATTCGTGATTTAAACCTAGTCTAGCGATTTAGACCAGGTTTAACTGTTTTTGTGGTAGAGCCGATAATAGATTAAGAGAATTACTTGATTTAAAAAACCTTCAAAAGTCATATAGCGTCTTAAGACCTGTCGGTATGGCGATTTGTGGGGGAGGCCTGTGTCCAGCAGTGGACTTCTTTCCTCTGATGACTATGAAACAATACAGTGGAGCCGATATTTCATCGATTCTAGGGACATTAGTAAGAAAAATAATCTTAGCCATGGCATATTTTATACATATGCATTGGAGGAGTATAATAATGTAGTCAACCCGGCGAACTTCCCACCGCCTAACCTATTACTATTTTGTGCATGTATTATACTTACAAATCTTCCTCTTGAATCACTTTTTTAAAAAACTCGCAACAGAATCCGTTGTTTAGTTTTAAAGATTAAAGCATACATAGGGACAGACGCGGGAAGCGACTTTGTTTTATTGATGACTAGTCGACCCAGCGAACTTCGTACCGCCTAACCTATTACTATTTTTTGCATGTATTATGCTTATTAACATTCCTCTTGAATCACTCTATCTATTTAAAAAAACCGCAACAAAATCCGGTGCATATTTTCAAAGATTTAATAATACATTGGGACAGACGCGGGAAGGGACTTTTTTATACTACGTATTGATGACAGTTTTTTTAGTGATTCAAGAGGAAGGTTTATGAGTATGATACATGCACAATATAGTAATAGGTTAGGCGGTACGAAGTTCGCCGGGTCGACTAGTAATTAATAATTAATTATATAGATTTCTGTCCTTTTTACCTTCACAACCGTGAGTGGCATGTTGAAATCTTTTCCGCCGATAAGCCGGAATCCCCATGGGACGTCATGAGACGGCCTCGAAAGCCGAATCTCTAGCGCCATCTAGTCACGAAAAATATTAATAAAAAATGTTTGTTTGACTTTGACGCGAGAGCACCAGGTTCGATTACGGGCGGTGGCGAACATTTTTATGATGAATATCGATGTTTGTCTGGTTTGGGTGTTTTTGATTGCCTTTGGACACCCAGACATACACGTTCTACCTAGTTAAAGGCTCCGAGTCTCTAAGTGTACTTAGTTATGTGTTTTTAACCGACTTCAAAAAATCAGTTTGACCTGTATGTATGCATGAATGTATGTTTGTTTTGTATGTATGTATGTATGTTTGTCCGCGATTATCTCGAGTTTTGCTGCAACGATTTTGATGCGGTTTTCACAAAAGTATTTTGTTACATTCAGGAGAAGGTTTTAGTACCTATTTTAACCGACTTCGAAAAATTAGAAGTGCTCAGTCGATGTATGTGTCAGTTCAGTTTATTGAAGGCGGGTTCGTTTTTGTAAATAATATAAAAAAAAAGTATCTGGGTGATTGTGTTGCCCTCACATAAATTTACAGTAGGTACGTAACACTATGTTTAAGGCTGAGGCCTCTTTTATTTGAACGCCGATTTCGCGCGACCCTAGCGCTCAATGTTACGCGGCCGAGTTGCGAACATTTCTTGGCGCAATATTTAAATCTGATTTTTCGCGCGAATTAACTTGGGTGTATCGTTACTATGATTTATGGGTTTATTGAATTGTGATTACGAAATAATATGATTTATCGATGTTATATAATTTTTTTACTGCCTAATAGGTTTTATTTTAGTACAAATTGTTTATTGTTGAGTACTTAAACATACTTTATTAGAAACATTAAAAAAAATGTTTAGAACTTTAACTATCTAACTAAATATCTTACCTACTTATTATTTACTGAATAAAAGGTAAAGTATGTTTATTTTAACTAATGAAGTCGGTTAAAAAAGATCGTCGGTCAGAGTTCAACACTGCAAAAATACAAAAAGTTGGTTATGACTTTTTGATTACATTAAAGGTAAAAATTAAAGTCGCATTTCAATATTATATTTTTTTTTGTATATTTTTAATTAATTACAACTGGTATAAGATAGAAAACAATTATTGCCACAAATAAAAAATTGTCGATTTTACTTGATTTTTAGGCTTTGAGAGTGATTTTAATATATTCAGCTTTTAGGTTTTTTTTTTAATTGTTAAAGGACTGAATTTCTCAACATAGGTAAATATATTTCATTTAAGTAAATACTCACACGTAAATATTTTATTAATTTAAAATTTTAACTACAATAAAATATAATAACAATATCCCCTAAATTACAAAAGATTTCAAATTTATCGTAATGACATGACGACTCCACTCGTCTACTCCAGTTTTACATTATAAACTGCAGTATGCCTCATAAAGGTGTGATAAATTCTTATCAGCGGGGGGATGGAAGATTCTGATTTCTGTAAAAAACAAATATGAATTAATGAGGGGTTTTCATTGTGTCATTAAAAAGCAAAAATAAGTCTCATAATACGCCCGTAGATTGCGTTGTCTAAAGTAAAAGACATAGGATAGTAATTAAAATCAGTTCAAATTAACTTAAAAAGTTTAAAACAAAAATAACTATCTGACTGACGCGTGACGAGTTTCAATTTTCTTTTTTTCTTTTAATGATTCATTTCAACTTGACCTGTTGACTTTTGCAAAGCGCCATACCATAGCGGTGTAATAAAACTTATTTTTTTTATATGTCAAATTGAAAGCCACTCATTAAATTATCCACGAAATTTATTTGTGTTATGTGCAGGTAGCACTAGCAATAAATACGCTAAAAAAACTGTTACAAAACCTAAAACTATTTTATATAATATATGGTAAAGAATAGATAGTATCGATACTGTACTCATAATGAGTAGTATCAAAACAAAAGTATCAATTCTTCAATGTATCTATCGTGTACTTCTCTGAGGTCCTATAGTACTTACTTTTCTTACGTTTGGTAGGCACACAAATTTAATACAATAATTGGAAAAGTTGTTAAAAAAAAAAAACAAGAAACAAAAGTATCGATACCCCGAAGCACTTTTCTTAGGGCCAGTTCTTACTTAGGCTAGGCACACAAGTTTAATACAATAAAAGAAAGTTCTTCAAAAAATAAAACAAGTTGGCTTTCCTTTAACGATGAAAAATAGCCGGAAGCCGTGTAAGTGTCCGTTTAACTTATTTTTTTTTTGGAAAATTTTACGTATGTCAAAAAAATTAATCGTGGGGTAATATAAAAAAGATGTGTTTGAAGTTTGTCAAACAATATTATATGAAAACGTGTTTGTCAAACAAATTTGATCGTTTGCAGAACCTTTATTGTCGCTAGTTTTATATGGGAATTCATTTCAGTTCATTCGATATGATGCCATACCTGCCAAAATGTATGTACTCATTGATTAAAAGTATCGTAAGCACAGTATTGAGTACAAAGTAAGGATAGGAATGGAAATGTACTCGATACCGCAAAGTATCGATACTTTTTACGTGTCCCTAAGTACTGGTTGTATGTTTATCTTTATACCTGTCATTATTATGTTAGAAGATAGCTGAATCTTTGAAAAGGAGATATGGAACTTGCATCTGAAAACTCGTTGCTAATAATTAATATAAAAGAATTACTTGCATTAATTTACTGTTTGTGATAAAAATAAATGTAATTACGTAGGTATGACATTATGAGTCTCGCAATTAATGCTAACGAGTGACAATATGATACTTTTTTCTTTTTAAAGGCACACGGCTCAATAAACTGACACATACATACACTGAGAACTGCCTTTTTTCAAAGTTTGTTTAAACACTTAAACCCGGTCCTGAATGTAGCAAATACTACTCTGAAAACGGCATCAATATTGGTTCAGCCAAACGTGAAAGAATCGCGGACAAACATACATAGTACATACACACATACAGATTAAAATACCTATTTCAATATAACGAACATTTATTGTTCGAATTAATTTTAAATAGGTACATTATATTATTCAAAAATTTAGGTATATTAAACCTTTCAATAAAACAAACGTCTGTCTGCCACATTGATTGATTTTTTTTAGACTTCTTTGACTATGAAAAATGTTTCCCGCCAAAAAGGTTTCTTGTTGTAATAAAAAAAAAATTGGATAAAAAAAAGACTATAGATAGAGTTTGATGGTCAAAATAACAGACCATCTTCAATCAATATATATAAAACTCTTCCGTTACTGACTGACTGACTGACTGACTGACTGACAGACAACGCAGAGCCGAAACTACTGGGCGTAGCGTGCTGAAATTTTGCATGTAGGTTCCTTAGGGAGTGTAGGTGAGCACTAAGAAGGGATTTCCCGAAATTCCCACGGGAACGGGAACAAACAGGAATTTTGTGTTTATGAGAAATCTGCGCGGGTGAAACCGCGGGGCAGCCTCTAGTACATAGTATAAAATAAAGTTGCTTCCCGCATCTGTCCAAGAGGAAAGTTTATAATGTATAATACACGCATAACATTGTAATAGGTTAGGCGGTACGAAGTTCGCCGAGTCGACTAGTTTATATTTAAAAATCAATCGTGGTTTGTTTATCTCGCTTAAACTTGAGAACGACTTAGAACGTTTAGATGATTTGAGTTTCAAAATGTTTGTCGTAGTTCACATAAGGTTCAAAAGGTGAGAAAAGATAGAAAAAATGGAGGGGTTGAAAGAAAAATAAAAATGTAATTTTCCCATATAAACTGTTTTATGTATTTTCCTGTCTAAGATTTAACGTTGTTGTTATTTAATTTGCCCATTCCTGGCCAAGAAAGTAACATAATCCATACATAAGAATCTTCAGTAGGTATAGATAATAATAATCGTGTAAATTAATATTTTAAGTTGGTTATTTTAATAAAAATTACCTTTGTAGCGGTGGCGTCTTATTTATTTTATTTATTAGACAAACCAACAGTACATAGAACATTCTTGGATATTTAACTTTTTTTGCAGCATAGAAAGACGTTCATTTCCTTTTACCTATTCTTGCATTTTTTATAAATAGAATAAAAAGTTACTTTCCGAGCTTAACTTTAATCTTACTGGGTTGTTTTTTTAACACAACTGGCAAGCAGTTATTTATATAATTTTATAATAAAATAAATAACATTGATATTTAGAACTCTGTTAAATCCACCTCTAATTTTTTTAAAGAAAGTAACTTTTTTTTAATTTTTAGGTTCATCATTTTCAAATAAATTGAAGTTCAATATATTATTTTTATAAATATGTGCAAAAACCTTTTTCGAGGTGTTGAATTTCGAGCAACGATAAAGGATCGCGTATGTCAGGTCGGGCTTGCATATTGCATAATAAGTTATTATTACTATAGTTTATAGTACCTTACACCTAAATTTGTTCTTGTTTGAGAGATATCCCCTAAAAGTTGTTTTTCATACGAAACCCTTATGCAACCAAACATTGCCTACCTACGTCCATACCTATTGTAGTTTCATTGTGTAAAGTAGGTAGCGAAAAAACTAATTACTATATAGGTGTACGATAGAGTAATAGAAGCACTACGTTTTTATTTTTCCTGATAGGTACATACACTCTGTGACGAGTGGGTAATCCTACTAAGGTCAATGACCCCTACATATCAAATCGTAAAATAAATAAAAATAATGAAAAGTTTATTGCTTTGCATTTAAAAAAGAAAGATATAGAAAACAACCCAATATAAAAATATATTTTTAAGAGCTGTACTATGTAGATATCGTTTTTAAAATGAGTGAAAATAAGTGCTTTCTTTTTCCCCTCAGAATATAAATTTGTAGGGATACTTATTTGATATTAAAAAATCACAGAAACTTACGTCTACTATTGCTCAAAATTATTAATATAATAATAATAAAATGTACTTACTTTTTCCAAACTAAAAAAGAATTCTCATTCACTGCGCAAACCTCGCGCAAACAATAATAAATAGTCTTTTAATAGCGCGCCAAAGCACGACTGACGTACGCTCCGCCTCAAGACCGGAGGCGTACTGGCGCCCGTTTCTGCTTATCGAATCGGCCGCTCGGCCGTTGTATCCCTCCATACAATTTAGTATGGAGAATTTCCGCCGAAATTTTAGTAAAGTTTTAGCAATTAAAACTAGATGAAAATGGACATGTATATTTTTGTAATTACAATATAAAAGTTGAACAGACTTTCTAGTTTATGATACAATTTTTGTTTTGCTTCAACTTACTTTTAAACTAGTAAACAATCGTTAACAGCAAAAGCTGTTTTTGCAGTTTTTGATGAACTTTACGATTTTTTTATAAGAAAACCCTTTAGTTTTTTTATTTGAAAACCTATTATAATTGTAGTTCAGTCTTTTGAGAAGCTACGAAAAAAAAAATAGCTTTCTGTATTATTTTTAAGTGTTATTAAAGTCGTATATACGAACACTCCTCTCGCCGTTTTCCCAATTTTAGCCCCTTAATTTGAAATAAACTTCTACAAAAAATATATACTGGGTGTTTCTGACAAGGCGGTAATAAATCAAAGGAGGGTTTCTGCTTACCATAACTAACAATTTTCCCAAAGCAACATGGGTCAAAATCTCAAAAAAAAAAACAGCTGTTCCATACATTGGTTCGATCAGCTGGCGGGGTCAATGTACGGGACGGCTGATTTTTGTTTTGAGATTTCGACCCAAGTTGCTTTGGGAATGTTGTTAGGTATGGTGAGCAGAATCCCTCTTTTGATTTATTACCGCCTTGTCAGAAACACCCTGTATATAATGCATACTGGATTTTAAGATGGATGAAAGCTATTTTTAGACGACAGTAAAGTTGTGTTAGTGCGGGCATAATGTTGACTTGGAATGGAATTAGGTTCCGTCTCGAGAAGGCGACATTATTATAATCACTACTTCAACAAATATTACCTCAATCCAATCTGTAATAATTTCTTTTTTGCAAAAAGGGACCCGCCTTCAACAAACTGACACATATAATCTGAGAACTTCCTCTTTTTTGAAGTCGGTTATAATAGGTACTAAAACCTTCTCCTGAATGCAACAAATACATTTCTGAAAACCGCATCAAAATCGGTTCAGTCAAACGCGAGATAATCGCGGACAAACATACATACATACATACATAAATACATACATACGGGTCAAACTGATAACCTCCTTTTTTGAAGTCGGTTAAAATAAATTAGTTATTTTACGTTCCAAAATCATAATCAAAACTTACCAACAAACGATAATTGTCTTTACGCTCTCAAATATAAGGTAGAAAACTACAAAATAAGGCGAAACCAAGAACAAAAACAATTGAAAAGCTACACTCACTTTTCACCACCACTCACGAACTGAGGTTCAAACTTGGCACTAGGTGTAACCTATTTTCTAACTGCTAGGTATGCGGTTCTAGTTTGTGAATTTAGTTAGGGCCAAAATCAAGATTAGGTTAAAATATATTAATAGTACATATCTCTGTCCCGCGGTTTCATCTGCTCAGAGGGCCTATTACGACCGCATTTGCAATATTGCCTTTCCTCCTCCAAGTGTCAAAGTCAATACAAAAAAAACGCAAAGAGGACGCAAAGCAAGCTGTGTTGGCCACTCGCGTGTATGTACAAATGCTATGTTATTTATCGTGCCATTGAAAAAATGTATATTCTTTCTTTCTTTCTTTCTTTCAAAGCAATATTGCAAAAGTAATAGCCCCTCCGATTTCTCATAAACATAAAAATTCCGTTTTTTTTTTCGTTTCCATGGGAATTTCGGTAAATTATTCCTTAAGTGCTTCCCTACACACTCCAAGGAACCCACGTGCAAAGACTTAGACCGCTACGCCTAGTAGTTTCGGTTCTGCGTTGTCTGTCAGTCAGTCAGTAACGAAGAGTTCTTATATAGATTGACTACCTGACCCGGCAAACGTTGTTTTCCCATAAAAATAATTTTAAAGGGGTGTGAAAAATAAGATGTTAGCCGATTTTCAGACCTACTCAATATGCTCACAAAATTTCATGAGAATCGGTCAAGCCGTTTCGGAGTACGGGAACGAACATTTTGACACGAGAATTTTATATATAAGATTTTAAAGAGTAAAGATTTGATTGTTGGTTTGTTTGTTTGCTTGTGGCTCAGAAAATACTTAAATTACAAATAATCAAATCTCTATGCAATGAGCGACCTTATCGAAAGCAATTCCTTCCAGGCAACCCACATGGAACTATTTGTAGATGGAAACAAATTGAAGCGGTTGTAGGTGTAGGCATAACCATCTAGATAGTATAAAAATAATCTAGTAACACAATACTAGTAAAAAATCACAAAATTTCTCAATCTCGTAAAATCTTAAATTTTTCAACGCAATGATATTTCTAAAATTTATAACAATTTCTTATCTAGTCGCCATTGTTTTTTGTAAAGGAGTACAGAAAAATGCTGCTCTAACAGAGTCTATGGGTCAGGAGGTCATAGAAATTGGGAACCCTATTAAAGGTACGTACCTAGGTAAGTAAGTTTTTGCAGCAACCCTTGGTAAGGTTATTATTGGATGGGCATTTATGAAGAAAAACTTGTTATTTCCTGTGGCAGCCTATCTCATCCCACGGGTGTCGTAAAAGGCGACTAAGGGAACAGCCGAAGGAGGGGCAGCAGCGTCCTTCGTTGAAATACTTGAAGAGCCACACTGCGATCGCCAACCCGCCTGCCAAGCGTGGCGATTATAGCAAAACAGACCTTAAATGTTTGTCCTTGCGGCGATCTATGGGGGAGTCCAATGTCCAACAGTGGACGTCTCTCGTCTAAGATGAAAAAGCCAAATCGGTCAAGGTCTTGTTTAGCCTCGCGGAGTTGAACATGAAGATCGAAAGATCTCCCGTGACCCCCTTGCCAACAGCCGAGATGGACACCGGCTGGGTTTTAGTGGGTGCGAACCCCACATAACCCTGCGGCTCCCCCCGGGGCTGCAGGGTACTCGTTAGGAGTTTCTCTGCCTAACAAAAAGGTGTTGTTTAGCTATTAGGGGGTTGTTATAGTAGAGGCTTAAAAGGCGATTTAACAGTTTGGACGAACTACTAGTTCAGATAAGCCGTCCTGTGACTGCTCCGTAGCTCAGTTGGCAGTGATGTGGACTGAGATGCGTGTGCACCTGGGTTCGATTCCCGGGCGGGACGAACATTATTATGATTAATATCGATGTTTGTTTCCGGTCTGGGTGTAATGTTTGTCTCTGTATATGTTTCGGGCACCCTAGATACAGGTTCCTCCTAGTTAAGGGCTCTGAGTGTGATGCGTTTTTATTAATGCTGTAGAAGGTCAAGAATCCTTATATTTAGCCACTAAATGCACACATGCCAATAAGCCCTAGGGTGCCAAGAATGGGACAGCTTTTCCCACTGAACAATGATTTCCAGAACTCCCACCAGGGATGGAGGAAGAGCCGTCAGCGGAAAATGATGAAGAGTTCAAGATGACCAGCACTACGGTTCAGCTAGCGACCAAGAGATTAGACACGAAGACACTCACTGTAAGTACTAGAGTATCTTGACTAGAGTAATATAATCTCTTAAAATAAAAGTTACCTTCCAGGCTTCAAACTTATCCTCCGCTTTTTACATTTTATACAAAAAAATCTATAAATTTAATCAATATCAAAACATAGTATAAAACAAAGTCGCTTCCCGCATCCGTCCCTATGTATGCTTATATCTTTAAAACTATGCAACGGATTTTGATGCGGTTTTTTTTAAACCTCACCGCTTCGTGCGCACATAAATTGTGCATATTTTTAATGTGTTTGAGGGTAGGTTGGCGTTCCACGGTATGATGCAAAAATCAAAAATCAAAAAATGCGAAGTTCCATGTCCAGTATAGCACGTTCTTCGGCCTCTGATGAAGTATATGTTATATTCTACAGACAGAAACTCGTCGCAAGCAGAAGGGTGGAGACCAGGTGGACGCAGTCAACGAGGAAGCCAGGATAGAGAAGGAACTGGCGGAAATATACAGGGACAATGCTGGGAATGGTAAATTATCACTTACTTTAAAATCCTTCAAATAATTAATACAGACGTCGTAGTGGCAGACACAAACGTGGAAGATACGACGAGACGATCTCGATTCCCGTCTGGAGAACTGGCCGGAAGTGGCGCAGGATCGGAAAGCTTGAAAAAATAGAGGGCAGTCCTTGGCCCAGCAGTGGAACACTAATAAGGCTAAATAAAAATATAATACAGAAAAGAATAAAAGTACTGTGGATAACGCTATAATTAGAATACCTTTTTTTTTTGAGCCACAGGGTTATGTGGGGTTCGCACCCACTAAATCCCCGCCGGTGTCCAAATGTGCTGAAGAGGACCATAGGGATATTTTAAGGTAGCATCGACTAGCTTGGAAGATTATGGGCCTTTACCCAGCAGTGAAAAGTTACAAAAGCTAAATAAAAAAATTTTTTTTTTTTCAGATTACAGTGCTGAGGTGCCAAGCGATAAGTTAAAGGGTCTCTATAAACCTATCGAGAGAACTGGGTTAGTCTAGATTTTGAATAGATACTGTGCCGTTCATCCTATTCGTTGACTCATTCATTGACTTGTAATGTGAACTATTATCAATAAATATATGTCTATGTCTATGTCTCTTGAACCAATAACATTACATAATATCTTTCCTATAATCTCGGGGGAGCGAAGGAGTAGGCAGAGGCACCACCTCATTGACTGAGCCCCCGAGAGGCATCACCGAGCTTAGGGAAAAGTGGTTTTATTTGGTTGATTCCTGTGAAAATCTACTAGACAAAGCTCCCGCACTAACTAACAGTAAGTTAGCGACCCTAACCCTGTTATTCACAAAAAGTTAAAGAGCATTTTAGTTATTTGACGTATGTCAATCAATTTAGACTGGATGTCACGTATTTACCATACAACAATCCAGCGAAGTAGACCTCCAGTAACGCTACTTAAAATGTACTGTATCTTTATGAATAACACGGTAACACTAGAGTTTTATCATAATTTCAGGTTCAAATTTCAACCCGACCTGAACAACAAGGCTGAAGTGGAACGTTTTAGGACATCCATAGACGAGATATCGTGTGACAAGGGCCTTACACAGAAGCTTGACTTGTTTGCTACCACTACTATAGTTAGTACCTATAAATCACCTGATTGCCCGTGCTTCGGAAGGCACGTTAAATAAATTAAACGACCGAGGAACAAAGGATGTCTTTTTCCCTCAAACATACTGAGAGAAAAGGACAGTCATATATCAGTCGCACACATTGGTTACTACATTTTATTGGAAAAATTAATAAATATTAAATATCTTTTTAATTATTACTTTTAAATCAAATTTGAATTACCAAAATTTGATATACTTTATGATAATTATTCCTATGTAGTTTCAACAAAAACTAGTTAGTAATTTCGAAGAACTAGCTATTCCCGTTTTTTGGAATGGTTATCTTTGACGAAATAATGTACCGAGGTTTTTTGATTCCACTAGTGTTTCTCAATTATAAAAAACTTTGTTATATCCATAAAAACGTTATATAAAAAACCAGATCTTTACCTGTTATAGATTACTAGTCGACCCGGCGAACTTCGTACCGCCTAACCTTTTAGTATTTTGTGCAAGTACTTATAAACCTTCCTCTTGAATCACTCTATCTATTAAAAGAAACCGAATCAAAATCCGTTGCGTATTTTTAAAGATATAAGCATACATAGGGACAGACGCAGGAAGCGACTTTGTTTTATACTATGTGTTTTGAGATTTCGACCCATGTTGCTTTAAGAAAGTTGTTAGGTATGGTGAGCTGAATCCCTCCTTTGATTTATTACCGCCTTGTCAGAAACACCCTGTATATAATTTCAGTTTTTTTTTCTAAGCATTTTACATTTACTACAAAATTGTATTCATCTCCTCATTGGTTGCCTGGAAGAAATGGCTTTTAGTGATGAGTCCGCCATTTGCATTGATCTCTGTAACTTGTTATTTTATGTATTTTTTTTTTTATTGTGATTGCAATAAAGAATACTCTAATCTAATCTTATCTAATGTTTCGGGCACCCTACATACAGGTTCTTCCTAGTTAGGGGCTCTGAGTGTAATATTATTATTATGCGTTAACTAAACTAAGTTTTTTTTTTTCAGGAACCCGCATCTGCGTCGACTTACCTGATAAACATGGGTTTAATAGTTTTTCTAGTCTGTATTATTGTTATTAGTTAATTTAAAGTCTTTTTGAAGTCTAATCGAGAAGTTGTACCTTAAGAGCTATTATCACAGCTAAAGTAAAATATATATTAATTTTTTTCGCCCCACCCGCGAAAAAATATATCTTCTAAACTAAGGCAAATATAAAAAATGTGAAACAGTACTCCACTAGATAATGCAGCCTCGTATTTTTAGGGCACTATTGTATAGCTTTTACGTTAAAGACCAAAAAAAGCTTCTGATTGTTGCTAAAAGTGGCCGTTTTTAGCAACACTTTGTAACTTTCTTTTGTCTTTAACCGTAAAGCTATACAACAGTGCCCTAAAAATACTAGGCTACATTATCTAGTAGAACACTGTTTCACTTCTTTATATTTGCCTTAGTTTAGAAGATATTTTTTTTTCTCGGGTGGCGCTAGTTTAGCTGTGCTATGGCTCTTAAATTAGAAGCTTTATTGTAAGGTTTGCACGCACTGGGTGAAAACTACCACCCTAACAACGAATACATTTACCCAAAATATAATTTTCTTAAAATTCATAGTGTATCTTTTTGTTTTCTTTAAAAAATAAATTGATATTTTAATTAGCATTCGTTTTTTATTTCTAACAAACTGTCCCGGCAAATTTCATATATATTTGTTATTTTTTTTTATGGAAATCTTTCTTTTCGCAACTTTCAAACCTTCCTTGGACTACGACAAACTTTTCAGAAAGAAATCAAATCGACCCAGCCGTTACCATATTATTTAACTTAGCAAGACAAACAAATAACGATAAATTTTTATATTTACCTAAAATATAGGTATATAATTTTAAAGCTGATGGCAAAATGTTAACCTAAACCAAAAAACTAAGACTCATTATAATATAGGTTACTAGTCGACCCGGCGAACTTCGTACCGCCTAACCTTTTACTATTTGGGTAAAAAACAAAAGCGGACTCTGAAAAAAAAAAAAAAAAAAATGCTGCTATAATTTCAAAATTAGACTTTATTGATTGCTAATGACATAAGTAACATAAATAAAATAGTGAGCGAGATCATTCACGCATGGGCTGTGATTAATTAACCATTTACTTTTTTTTTGGTCCACAGAAGTGACCAAATTCCACAGGAAAGAAAGAATCAAGTTACAGTTTTAATATTTCGTACTCTACTTTTATTTAAGTAACTAAAAACAATCAAGGATGAAATTTGACACAAAATAACTTCCTTAAATCCTTAGAACCACTTAATACAACAAAAATATATATGGTCTACAGAAGATATTTTTCTGTGGACACTTAACGTTGTACAATTACTTACTGAAAAAATATTTTCATCAGAAACATGAAAGAAAGATTGATTTGTTATTAGTTTAGCTTTAGAAAAATTAAAGAGGCATCAAAGTGAAGATCTTTAAAGTAGAGGGTTTTTTCGGCGTTAGTGGTAGTGGTTGCGGTTGTGTGTTTTACAGATAATTGCAAAAATAGTGTTCTGATACCACCTGACCTGACGCCGTTGAAGCGGTATCTATCCTTAGTGATTATTAGCTTGAAGATGCCGTAATGAATTATTAAATGTTAAGTCACGTTGTTTCAGTACCTATATACAAGTATCATTTAAAAATATATGTAGGCACGGTAACGGCATTTCATTGTTTCATCTATTAGCTTATGGAATATCTATGGACTGACAAGATAGGTCTACCTAATAATCAAATTTCACGAGATCCTAAGGCTCTTATTTTATATGAATCTAGATATATGATAGGTAGGGTAGGCTTGAGCATCAGGCGTAGCAGGGTTCTCCCCCTGGAGAATCCTGCTACGCCTGATGATCCTACGGGATAAGGATGGGCTGAACATATCATACATAACAGGTTCAGATATTTTAACCTAAAAGCATGTAAAATATCTGAACCTGAAAGGTCCCTTGAAAAGGTAACTTATACCCAAGTATGAATCGCATCTGCAATATATTAAAATGAATTAACATCTGCTGTAATAGCAATCAGAATAATCTTATTTTTTATGGTTTCATCCGATATATTCCTTCTTAGTATTTCTTTATGCTTTCTGCGTCTTTTTTCTAAGTCTCAGTCATCTTTTCCTCAGTCAGCTCTTGCTCTCCTCCATAGAAATACTCTCCTCATAATAATCTGTTTTTATACTCTACGGCGTTTCTTTTTCTCTTATTTGCTAAAATGTAGGTACCTTAACGAGACTTAAGGTTTCCAGTGGCATAATGACGCTGAATATAACTGAAAAATATTAAAATCTCATAATAACGACTTTTCCGTGGTCAAATGTCTCTTCTGTGGACGTCTAGTCCACAGAAAAGATGTCCACAGAAAATACAATTCAGTTTTAAAACATCGATAACGGTTATAATTTTTAGGGTAGAAAGAAAAAAAAACTGTATTTGCAATACTACTCCCAGAAAGGTTCACTGAACTTAAGTCATTGCAATAATAACGCTGAAACTTACCAGTTAATCCATAGAACAGGAAAGTTGCATCGATCTTTGACAAATTTCTAAAAACAAATATTACCAGCTGCATTCAAGAAACATTTCGACGCGCTCCGGTGAAAACGAAATGGTTTAGGACAGCTGATCGGTGTTGCTAGTGCATGATTCTCAAATTATCCAACTTTTTTAGTATTCTGGATGTTTATAGTCGTTTTTAAGGTCCACAGAAAAGTCGTTAGGACGTATAACCGATTGTTTATGATGAGTATTATTAATAAATACCTATTGCTTGTAATTATCAAATTGATGAAGAAATATAGAAATATGAACAAGTAAGTAACAGTATTTGTAGTAACGATATTGTTATTAATTATATTTTTTTAACGGGTGTATAGCGATCAACTGTCAATCTGAACAGACCACAGGAAATAGTTTTAAGGCATATATAATTTTTTTTTAATACTAAATTCTTACTTATTTAAATGGTTTTTACTAAAATATAAAAATATAGTGTCTTAAATATGTAAATAAATTAGAATACTGAAATATCGCCATACAAAATTTTTAGTTATAATGTCCGAACATGCTAATGTTTTTTACCCATTTTGTACATGTATTATACTTATAAACCTTCCTCTTTATTCACTCTATCTATTAAAAGAAACCGCATTAAAATCCGTTGCGTATTTTTTAAGATTCAAGCATACATAGGGACAGACGCGGGAAGCGACTTCATTTTATACTATGTATTGATGATGATATATTGATATTCCATTAGAATTATGTGTCTACGCTGCTGCTGCGTTTTTTAGATATTAGACAAAAAAAAACTAATCCTTTATTTGAGATGCAAATTCAATCTTTTAGACTAAGATATATTTTCAGCAAAGTCTGAGAAAACTCAATTGCAAGATCTGTCACTGGGGATCGAACCTAGGCAGCCGCCCGAACTTTCTAAAATTATCTTTGATGCTGTTTGGCAAAAAATTACAGCGAGATATTTGCCTGAGCCAATTGGTGGGCACCCTGAACTACCTCGCCTCTCACAGTATAGGATACTTTGCCAAATAAGGTATCAATAGCGATTAGAGTCTGATGTGAAGTGATATCTTGTATCCTATCTATACCAATATTATAAAGAGGAAAGATTTGTTTGTTTGTAACGAATAGGCTCCGGAAATACTGAACCGATTTGAAAAATTCTTTCACTGGTAGGAAGCTACATTAACCCCGAGTGTCATAGGCTATATTAGATTTTCAAAAAAATTAGGGATCCTTACCTAAACTCAAATAATGTAACCCAAGGTGTAATATTTTTTCCGTTGTTTATATTGAATAAAGATTTATTTGATTGATATTTGATACCAAAAGAAATGTGTCCATCTGTGTTAAATTGTTTTATCCTCTCGGTATTTTCGCCACGAATCACCAAAAGTACGCTTTGCCCAAACCCCATCTGCATAGATAATCACGTTATTAGCCATGAGTGATAAATTATTACGTAGGCAAACATGATCGCTTTTGATAACGATAGCATGGGGTGATTCAATTCAAGATTCCGTTGCTAAATACTTTATACTATACTAGAGGCTGCCCCGCGGTATCACCCGCGCAGATTTCTCTTAAACACAAAAATCCCATTTTCTCCCGTTCCCATGGGAATTTCGGGAAATCCTTTCTTAGTGCTTACCTACACTCCCTAAGGACCCTACATGCAAAATTTCAGCCCGCTACGCCCAGTAGTTTAGGCTCTGCGTTGTCTGTCAGTCAGTCAGTAACGGAAGAATTTTATATATATTGATGATTTTATTTAAAGACTAGTTGGCTCGCCGAACTTTGTGCTTTGATGTTCAAGAAAAGAAAGAAAGTTCCATATTTTAACCATATTTCAGCCCTTTGAAGATGATCAGCTCTTGAATAGTGGATGAGGGGATCTAACTAGGTAACTACTTTCCATAAATATGTCTTATCGATTTCAAATTTGATTTACTGGTATCAAATTTGAAATCGATAAGACCATGACCTGATCAGCCGTTTTAAAGATAATCAGCTCTTATTATAATGTATGAGAGAGGATCTTACTACCTTCAATATGTCCTATCGATTTGAACACCGTGTTTCTAAAGTATATTATTGGTGACCATGGTTTTTGGAAGACGATCAGCTCAGGTCTAGTTTAGTTGATGAGGGGTCTGACTGGGTCGGGGTTTTTTTTTTTTTTTGGTATAATAGCTATTTTGCTATTTGAGGCGGAGATAAATCCAAAAAAGAGTAGATTTTCAAAATCTCTTCATTTGTTCTGAGAAGTGGTGCATTTTCATAACTGAAAAATGTGGGACGAAGTTTTGGAGCCTATTATTACCGAAATATTTATTTATTTATTTATTAAATTCGGAAAACTTACAGCATAGAGTTTAAGTAAATGAAAAAAAAAATATTTTAGAAAGTTACAATGCCATTTACAAGTTTTAACTTCTAGAAAATAAAACTAAATGATATATACCCCTAAACATTGTGATATCTGGTTGTCCAAAGATAAGTAACGAGACAGAAAAAAGTGCATACTAGACCACCTAATACAGCAATTAATTGTGAAATTATACAATAACTAGTCGACCCGGCGAACTTCGTACCGCCTAAACAATTTGTATTTTGTGCATGTATTATACTTATAAACCTTCCTCTTGAATCACTCTATCTATTAAAAAAATCCGCATCAAAATCCGTTGCGAACTTTAAAAGATTTAAGCATACATAGGGACAGACGCGGGAAGCGACTTTATTTTATACTAGTCGATGCGGCGAACTTCGTACCGCCTTACCCATTACTATTTTGTGCATGCATTATACTTATAAACCTTCCTCTTCAATCACTCTGTCTATTATTAAAAACCGCATCAAAATCCGTTGAGTAGTTTTAAAGATTTAAGCATACATAGGGACAGACGCGGAAAGCGACTTTACTTTATACTATGTATTGATATTGACTATGTATTGATGATTGATAATAATAATATTGTGGAAGGAGATAAGTATAGACTTAGAACCTTATATTATATTACCGCCACACTCTTGACTTGTCATGGATAACACTATCTTATCACTAATGCATCAGAGTATATTTTTGTATTTACATCATTCGCAGTTTAGTAACGCGCCGGAAGTGCTCAAAGTAGTGACTCTTTTTGTCAAAATTTCAATAGAAAATGGACCATCCTGCCTTTGCCGATGCCGGTCAGGCTCCAGGAATTGAGATTTGGACCATCGATGTAAGTTTTTAGTGCATAACACACAAATCAATACAAAGTATAAAAAAAGTCTCTTCCCGCGTCTGTCCCTATGTATGCGTAAATCTTTAAAACTATGGAACAGATTTTGATGCGGTTTTTTTTAATAGATAAAGCGGCTGGTTTTAAGTATAATACATGCACAACATACTTATAGGTTAGGCGGTACGAAGTTCGCGAGGTCGACTAGTATTTCTGTAAAATCAGTTTTTGGCCGATTCACGGGGCCGAGACATTGTCGCAACTATTAGTCTAATTCATTCAATTCATTCATTCATTCGATCATTCCTCTTTTTTCTAATCCAAGGACGTCCACTGCTGGACATAGGCCGTCATCACATATCACCGCAAGGACGAACATTGTACGGTTTTTTGCTACTCAAAGGTCAAAGCTCAAAGTCACTCAGGGGCAATGGATGAAAAGGCCAATGTTTGGAGTTTCCCTGTGTGATCGAATCAGTTGATGAGATCCGCAGCAGTGGCGTGAATAGCCTTTTCTGCGCCCTGTGCTAGCTTCTATAACTGCGCCTGTGAGAACTTCAATAACTGCGCCCTTGTTTTTTTTTTCGACATTATAGTTACCCAAGAGCAATGCTATGTATAGGCCTATCGCCCTGCCCATCGCATCACACAAACACAAAAATTAACCCTCGTATTCGTATCTGCAAAAAAATAAGCACGATGTTTTGACATTTTTTTATGATAGTGATAGTTGGTGCGTATGGTACTGGAATCAAGCACTAGAGGCGCAGCGGGAACTTATGAGGGACAAACCATAAATAATAAGTTCTGCCCTTTGGTTCTGCCTGCCTGGTCTGGCCATTCTTGCGCCCCCCAGATTCTACGCCCTGTGCCTGGGCACCGGTGGCACAGCCCTATTTACGGCACTGATCCGCAAAAAAACTAAAGTTATCGACATAGCACAAAAAAAGTGGCAATGGGCATAGCAGCTCGAAATAGTGTGACGACCACGCACAGAAAGACGCAGACTAAGCAGACCCCCACAATACGACCCGGTATGGTTGCGGGTGCATTGGATAAGTGAGGTCATAAAAGACCGGTCGGTATGGCAATCTGTGGGGGGGCCTAAGTCCAAGTAGACGTCTTAGACCGAGATCATGATGATATGAAGTTTTAGGCGTTTGGCGTTGCTCGCACCTAAAACCTAAAAGCTAGACTTTGATTGTTATATAATCCTAGTCGACCCGGCGAACTTCGTATCGCCTTACCATTTACTATGTTGTGCATGTATTATGCATATAAACCTTCCTCTTGAATCACTCTTTCTTTAAAAAAAACCGCATCAAAATCCGTTGTATAGTTTTAAAGATATAGGCATACATAGGGACAGACGCGGGAAGCGACTTTGTTTTATACTATGTATTGATGATATTGATATTGAATGATACATTACCAATTTATTAAAATAATCTCTTTTTATGCAGAAATTCGAACCCGTAGCCTATGAAACATCAAAGTACGGAAAATTCTACAATGGAGATTCCTACATCGTTCTCAAGGTAAGTAAAACCCATGACCCACAGCCATGGGATGGTAAAGTTGAAAAATAATGAACCCATTCAGAAAATTCCGAAAGAAAAAAAAAACCCTAAACTCATACTATTGTGAGTTTTCAAAAAACTTGTCTGAGAATTTTTAACAGACTTCAAAAAAGGAGCTTAGCAGTTTGACCTGTTTGTTTGTACTATGTATGTAAGTTTGTCCGCGATTATCTCGCGTTTGGCTGAACCGATTTTGATGCGGTTGTCAGAAAAGTATGTTACATTCTGAGGGTTTTGATACTATTTTAACCGATTTCGAAAAATACGAAGTTTGCAGTTTTGTATGTGTCACTTTATTAAAGACAAAAAAAATAAAATCGCGCAATTCTATTCTATTTTATTCCATTCCATTCCAGACAACAGGCACAGAATCAACCCCGCTAACCTACGACGCCCATTTCTGGCTCGGCAGCCAAGCTACCCAGGACAAAGTGGGTGCCGCAGCCATCCTCACAGTGACCTTGGACGAAATGCTCGGAGGCCGCGCCGTCCACCACCGAGAGGTTATGGGCCATGAATCTGATAATTTCCTTGGCTACTTTAAACCGGGTTAGTTTTTGATTTATTTTTTACTTGTTTGCGCCATGTTGCCGTTTCCCGACCAAAAGTATCTTATGTCCAAGATAGAATCGTCCCCCTGCGTTGCCCCCCTGGGGGGGCCACGAGGAATTCGCGTTTTAGTCGTGGTCCCCCCAGACATGCACTTTTTGACCTGTAATTGGCTACTTATTGGTTTATAAGTACCAGGCTAACATGAACTAGTAGAAGGTTTTGAAGCTGAAGTACAATACATACCCTCATATTCATAAAAAGTTAAAGAGCATTTTAGGTTTTTGACGTATGTCAATTTAGATTGGATGTCACGTATTTACCATACAACAAACCAGAGAAGTAGACCTCCAGTAACGCTACTTAAAATGTACTGTATCTTTATGAATAGGACGGATAGTCTATACCAATATTATAAAGAGGAAAGATTTGTTTGTTTGTTTGTTTGTAACGAATAGGCTCCTGAAATACTGAACCGATTTGAAAAATTCTTTCACTGGTAGGAAGCTACATTAACCTCGAGTGTCATAGGCTATATTAGATTTTCAAAAAAATTAGGGATCCTTACCTAAACTCAAATAATGTATCCCAAGGTATGTATTTTTTCCGTTGTTTACATATTTTGACAGGTGGTTTGTGTTGTTGTTTGTTTTTTGTTCGGCCATTCTGGGCAGTTAAAAAGAACATAGTCTATAGAGCCAAGTCTTTTGTAGTATCTTATGTTCTATGAACATAGTCTATAGAGCCAAGTCTTTTGTAGTATCTTATGTTCTATGGCGTAACGAAGTAAGCCGGGAAAGCTCGTCTCGAAATATAGAGGTATTTTCAGGTAGGGGGACCACGAGTCGTCGTGCCTGTCTTTCTTGCTTCCTAGGCATGAAAATGGCGGCCGTTGTATGGACTGTCTCGATTCTTAATTCTTCCCTTATACTAAAGTACCTACGCAAGATAGCATGCATGGGCCGCCATTTTCAAATCTTTCTTATACCTAAACTTCTGCATGTTCAATGTTCATGTTCCATTACAGAAAAAATAACGTTCTTAGTATTATTTAATTATCAAATTGTTTTATCATAAATCACAAATCAAAAAGAGATTGATACAATCGCTTCAATTATATCAATTCAAGGTACCTACCTATTTAATCAAAGGTACAGTGGCGGACACGGTCGGCGTAACACTTCCAGTTTTTCTGTATTGAAAAATAGCTCTTGTTCTTTGGTAATATAGTCAAGGGCTGACAAAACCATAGACAAATCTGTTACGGCCTCCTAGTCCGCCACAGTGGCACAGCGGAGGACAGCGGAAAAATAATTATATAGGTACAGTCACTGTACCTATATAATTATTTTTCCGCTGTCCTATTATCGTCCTATTAGGAATCGAATCTAAAAATATTTTTATATAACTAAGTAAGTATAACAAAATAACAAAAAATATACCCTCTTATTCATAAAAAGTTAAAGAGCATTTTAGTTATTTGACGTATGTCAATTTAGACTGGATGTCACGTATTTAGCATACAACAAACCAGAGAAGTAGACCTCCAGTAAAGCTACTTAAAATGGACTGTATCTTTATGAATAAGACGGTAAGTCTATACCAATATTATAAAGAGGAAAGATTTGTTTGTTTGTTTGTACGAATAGGCTCCGGAAATACTGAACCGATTTGAAAAATTATTTCACTGGTAGGAAGCTCCATTAACCCCGAGTGTCATAGGCTATATTATAGATTTTCAAAAAAATTAGGGATCCTTACCTAAACTCAAATAAAATATAAAACCCAAGGTGCAATATTTTTTCCGTTGTTTACATATTTTGACAGGAGATTTGTTGTTGTTGTTTGTTTTTTATTCGGCCATTCTGGCCAGTCAAAAGAACATAGTCTATAAAGCCAAGTCTTTTGTAGTATCTTATATTCTATGGCGTAACTAAGTAAGCCGGGAAAGCTCGTAATATATAAAACGTTTTAGCAATATAGTTTGCTACCTACCTACCTACCTAAAGGATTATGACTACCTCCGTAGCTCAGTTCGCAGTTATGTCAACGATGATTTCGGAGGTCGGTTCGATTCCTACAGGGGCTGTATCGATGTTTGTTTGTGTTTTGTATGTCTTCTGTTTCGAACACCCTAGCTAGGTAGAACCTGTATATCTATTTTGATTACAGCAATACGATATCTGGAGGGCGGCCTTGAATCGGGTTTCAACGAAGTTGAAACCAACGCAGGCGCAGAGAAGCGCCTCCTCAAACTTACTGGAACTGACAATATGCGGATTGAGGAGGTCTGTATCTTCTTCTGAGCTTTAAAGACGTCCACTGCTGGGCATAGGCCTCTGGCGCCCCCACAGATAACCAAAAAGACCAATTGTGGGGTTTTTTTGCAATAATTGCCGTTCTTGGCAGGCGGGTTGGATATCGCAGTATGGCTCTCCAAGTTTTTCAGCGAAACTGCTGCCCGTTCTTCGGTTATTGTAGTTCCCTCAGTCACCTTTAAATTTTTCAACGAAGTTACAATTCTTTAGACAATTTCGGCCGGTTGACGATTGCAGAAGGTATGGCTCTTCATGTTTTTCGAGGAAGGATGCTACTGCCCGGCTTTCGGCTGTTCCCTTTAGTCGCCTTTTCAACTGTCATTATCATATACGCCAAAACACATCCACTGCAGGTCGAGCGTCCTCATTGATCGTTATTGTAAACGGTCCTGTGTGTGCAATCCAGTGCACTACCCCAACTATCAAATTAGAAACAAAGTTTTAAAACATTTCTTTATAAACAGCGATTAGTATTGTATACAAATATGTCTAATCAGTTGCTAAGGTATGTACAGTCACGGACTAGGAGGCCGTAACAGATTTGTCTATGGTTTTGTCAGCCCTAGACTGTATTACCAAAGAACAAGAGCTATTTTGCAATACAGAAAAACCGGAAGTGTTACGCCGAACGTGTCCGCCACTGTACCTACTAAGCGTTTAATTTTTAATATATAATTTTTACTTAACCATAAATAAGTTTGTTGAAGAGCGTAAACATCTCCGAAAAACAGCTGTGCTGTTTGGGGAACAATGTACTTATAATGTAATGTTAAACTGAATAAAAGTATTTAAATCAAATCAATCAATCAACATTCACCAGGTCATCTGACCCCCTTTTAAGGGGTCTGTCGCCCTTTTTTAACGCAATTCCCTAACGCAATTCAAGGGATATGTGGAGCTCGGGACCACTTAAACCCCCCGGGATCTTCAGGCGATTTTTGGGAATGACACCAGGAATCATTGTTGATCGACATCCGGTCCTTCCCACAGGGGCCTGCCTACCATGCGGCCACTTACAATTTTTTTTCTCGAAGTGGTGCCAAGTACTTAATTATTATTTTTGTCTCCAGGTACCAGCAGAAGGTGGTTCCCTGAACCGAGACAACTGTTTCATATTAGAAAATGGGCACGACATATTCGTGCTTATGCCAGAAAGCGCCAAAGCTACTCAAAGACGTAAGATTATCAGCATAGCCAACACTTTGCGTGATGACTACCATAATGGGAGAGCTACCATTGAAATTATTGGTAAGTTCTAGCAGTTGATCGTAGCAAGTTGTATTCAATTGTCTCTGCCTATTCTGTGAATTTGTGAAACAATTTCACAGAATTAATATATATAAAACTCTTCCGTTACTGACTGATTAACTGACTGACTGACTGACAACGCAGAGCCGAAACTACTGGACGTAGCGGGCTGAAATTTTGCATGTAGGTTCCTTAGGGAGTGTAGGTGAGCAACTAAGAAGGGATTTCCTGAAATTCCCACGGGAACAGAAAAAAACGGGAATTTTGTGTTTATGAGAAATCTGCGCGGGAAAAACCGCGGGGCAGCCTCTAGTAAAAATATAAAACAATACAATAAAGTGAAATTTCAAGAATTCTATGTCCGGCATTTTAGTACTGCTCAATATTTTACACTGTTTGCAGATGAGTTTTCATCGGACGATGACATTGCCCTGTTCTTCGAAGCCCTGGGTTCAGGGTCCAAGGATGAATTGGCTGATGATTCAGGTATTGAGGTAAAAACCTTTTGTATTTTATTTTACTGTAAGTACCTTCTTAAGAGGTATGAGGAAATTAGGTTAAGACATGGCAAATATCGAAAATATGGTAAAGCCGGGTTAAAAATATTAGTGATTTTTGCCTAAAGTGGCTCTTTAACAAACAGTTAGTATGTAGAAGCTTTCTTTAGCATCTAAACTAAAGGATATACAATAGTTCCTTAAAAATTCTAAGCAAGATTATCTAGTATCATACAGAATTACATTTTTGATAATTGGCACGTAAGAGAGAGAAGATTGTTTTTGATAATTCAAAGTCAAAGTCAAAGTCAAATTCTTTATTCAATATAGGAGTCAATTAGACTACTTACATCTAATCTAATCGCTATTGATACCTTATTTGGTAAAGTATCCTATACTGCGAGAGGCGAGGTAGTTCAGGGTGCCCACCAATTGGCACAGGTAAACAAATGTTTGCCTTGCCCTACGACAAAAGTCGCCTGGAGAGGCCTCCAAACGAGCCCTCCTCTGTCAAATGATTCTACAATTGGCCCTATATAGTATTAGTGTAAAAGTCCAAAAGACCTCTAAACAGTTATTTTACAGTTATATTGTACTATTTGACCCGGCGAACTTCGTACCGCCTAACCTATAACTATCTTGTGCATGTATTATACTTATAAACCGTCACGTGGAATCACTCTATCTTTGGAAAAAACCGCATCAAAATCCGTTGCATAATTTTAAAGATTTAAGCATACATAGGGACAGATGCGGGAAGCGACTTTATTTTATACTATGTATAAGTCTGTGGGTTCTATTCCCGGCGGGGCGAACATTGTTAAGATATCGATGTTTCTTTTCCGGCCTGGGTGTAATTGCTCGGCTTCGTATGTGTTTCAGGCACCGTATAGTATACAGATTCTTCCTAATTAGGGGCTCTCTGAGTGTGATCGTTATTAAATTATTTTGTGCTTTTACCAGGAGTTCATGAGAGATGGCACAACAGTCTACCTCTACAAGGTCCTGGCTGGAGACGAGATCGAGCTAGTCGACGTCAGCAAACCTTACAAGCAAAAATACCTTTCTTCTGAGGTACTTACTTAGATAAGTAAAGTAAAAATCACTTTAGCCGGTTCTTGTCTATATATAAATACCTGAAAAATGTAACTCTGTCCAAATGTGTGTGACACTTTCACGCCTAAACTACTGAACCGATCTGAAAATTAGTAAGCCGGTAGCTTAGAACCTCAAGACGGATTTAGGACTTTTCATCCCAAAAAAAACCGTTGGAATCGACAAATGGCGTTTTAAAGGTATATTGCTGCGGGATGCAAACTAGTAGGCTATATTTTAAAAGATATGGCTTAAATTTCTACCTATATATTATAGTATAGGACTATTATAATTTAGAATACTTTTCTAATGAAAACCTGTGCCATCGAATTTAAAGACTAATTTGATTTGTTATCCTCGAGCCTTACTAGCTAGGCATAAGTTACTGAAGTTTATAAAATTATTTTTTGAATTTCAGGATATTTTCATTCTGGATACTCCAGATTCTGGTGTGTTCATTTGGATTGGAAACGGAGTGGACAGCGATGTGAGTCAGGCAACTTTATTATATTTTCTTATGCTATTTTAATTAAAAAAAAATATTTTTTTTTTTCAAGCTATGGCTCCTTGTCACGTTGGTAATAAAGCATAGACTAGGCTTAACGTGGGTGAGCTGGTACCTCTGCCTAACCCTTCGGGAATAAAAGGCGTGAGATTATGAGATAGATTTAACGAAAAAAGAGTTTAAAAATGTATTTTCAAATAATTTTCAGATCAAAAAAAACTACAACGATATCGCCCAAAAATATTTGGACGTCAAAGGATATCCATCCTGGGTGAGTAAGATTTTTGTATCGTGAGTAAAGTAAAAAAAGTAAAAAATGATTTATTCAATACAGGATACAAGATATCGCTTATTGAAAGTCAATTAGACTAATCTAATTAATATTGATACCTTATTTCGTAAAGTATCCTATACTGATAGAGGCGAGGTAGTTCAGGGTGCCCACTAATTGGCTCAGGCAAACAATGTTTGCCTTGCCTTACGACAATGCACGCCTGGAGACGCCCCCAAACGAGCCCTCCTCTGTCAGATGATTCTACTCCCTTTCGCAATGATTTTACAGCGTAGAGAAGAAAGGGGTAACAAACTCTACTTTACAATTTCTCTCTTTTTTTTTTTTTTTTTTTGTTCTTATATATGTGATATTACAATTCAATTTACAATACAAAGAACATAAATTAATAAGATTTAAAGTACATACATGAAATAATGAAAATATCGTGCAGAGCTAGACTACTTCCATGCGTCTTTGTCGTTTTCATAATCATCAACATTGTAATAAGCTTTCTTAATCAAACCTTTTTTGATACGAGTTTAAGTATACTTCGGTCAAAGCTTCGATAATGCCGATACGTTCACTAATATTATAAAGTTGAAATATTTGATTGTTTGCTTGAATAGGCTCTTTAAAACAGCCTTGGCTGTATAACAAAGTTCGTCGGGTCAGCTAGACCAATATTTTTGTTGGGCCCTGTTGGGAATTGTGCGTACTTAATAATAATGATCTACCATCCTGTATTCTACCACATAATGAAAATAAATGATTCTATTCTATTCTACGGGGTGTTTCTGACAAGGCGGTAATAAATGAAAGGAGGGGTTCTGCTCACCATAACTAACAACTTTCCCAAAACAACATGGGTCAAAATCTCAAAAAAAAATAACAGCTGTTCCATAGATTGGTTCGATCAGCTGACGGGGTCAATTTAATGTACGGGACGGCTGATTTTTGTTTTGAGATTGCGACCCATGTTCCTTTGGGAAAGTTGTTAGGTATGGTGAGCATAATCCCTCCTTTGTTTTATTACCCCCTTGTGAGAAACATCCTGTATAATTGATATTCGAACCATTACTTTCAGTTGCAAGTTACCAGGGTATCAGAAGGCGCAGAGTGCTCAGCTTTCAAGCAGTACTTCCAGAACTGGGACACCTATGGGGCGTCAGAGATGGTTGCATTTTCTTCGGTTGTTGGTAAGAGAATGTTCCTTTTCTTAGCCGTGAGTCGTTTACTCTTATTGGATACGAGCTTTCCCGGCTTACTTCGTTACGCCATAGAATATAAGATACTACAAAAGACTTGGCTCTATAGACTATGTTCTTTTGGCTGCCCAGAATGGCCGAATAAAAAAAAACAACAAACCACCTGTCAAAATATGTAAACAACGGAAAAAATATTGCACCTTGAGTTATTTGAGTTTAGGTAAGGATCCCTAATTTTTTTGAAAATCTAATATAGCCTATGACACTCGGGGTTAATGTAGCTTCCTACCAGTGAAATAATTTTTCAAATCGGTTCAGTATTTCCGGAGCCTATTCGTTAAAAACAAACAAATCTTTCCTCTTTATAATTTTGGTATAGATTGGCCTTCCCCATTTAACGCCACAAAGACAAAAATTTTTGGGGGGAAGGTTTTGCCACAATCGCCAGGCTTGGCAGGCGGGTTGGCGATCGCAGTATAGTTGATTAAACTTTTCAACGAAGGCAGCTGCTTGCCCGTCCTTACGACACCCACAGGTGGAGATGGGGTGTTGATAGATAGAATCTATACCCTACTACACAGCAAGATATTATATACAGGGTGTACCAGAAGCCGACGTCAAGCCGGAACCGGACGGTAAGGCAACTCATACCAGTTATCACAAAAAAATATAAAAAAATCTAACTTGCATATTTAAAAAAATATAGGCATTTTATAAAAATCGAAAAATCTGTTGCCACAAATCTTTAGTTTTTCCAATTAAATAATAATAATTAATTTCCAAAGATTTGTGGCAACAGGAGTCAAAAGACTGATACAGGATGTAGGATTTCTCGATTTTTTTTAAATGCCTATATTTTTTTAAATATGCAAGTTAGACTTTTTTTATATTTTTCTGATAACTGGTATGAGTTGCCTTACCATCCGGTTCCGGCTTGACGTCGACTTCTGGGACACCCTGTATGTTCCAAATAACCAACGTTAAAAACCTTTCAACCATACATGTAACAATTCCATATATGGAATGGTTACATGTCCATACTTCAATGATATTGAAAGAACATATATTCTTTCAATATCATTGAAGTAACACGGTTCCAAATTTTGAATCGACAGGACATATGGTAGACAGTCAAATCAAATCAACTATGAAACAGATTTTCATGAAACATGGCTAAGAACACTCAAGATAAAATTATTTATGACCCAAAAAAAAGTAAATCGGTTCATAGGTTTGGGAGCTACGATGCCACAGACAGATACACACGTTAACTTATAGCACCCCTCTTTTTCGGTTAAGCCTGATATAAAAGACGCTCTACTTAAAAGTCAAAAATTAAAAAATGATTTATATTCAATATAGGATACAAGATATCACTTATTGAAAGTCAATTAGACTACATCTAATTGATATTGATACCTTATTTGGTAAAGTATCCTATACTGTGAGAGGCGAGGTAGTTCAGGGTGCCCACCAATTGGCTCAGGTAAACAAACGTTTGCTTTGCGTTACGACAACTACTCTTATATGAGATTTTCGCACAAAGTAAGTACCTAATAGGTAAACTACTACAAATTCCAGCTGACTTCTCTGGCACGGAAGAGGAGGTGGCCCAGGGTTCGAAGCTGATCGGGAAGAGCGCCGCAGTCAGGGGGTACATGCCTGACGAGGGAACCGGAGGACTTACTGTTACCAGGTAATAATAATAATAATAATAATAATGGCGTAGGGATGTGACGACCCCATCGCCCAGTGGAAATTCCAGTACTTTCGGTCTGGAACTTCCATTGCAATTAGTCACCGCAGGGACGGCTTGTGGCGAGTCGATGGTGAGTGGCGACACCACGGACCCTATACCTCCAGGGGGACACACGCAGTCATCACACGCACACTCACATGCAGTCATCACACACACACACCCCCCCGCCTCTGAGCTTGCCTTCACCAGCCGGCCAGAGTGGAGTAGCAAGAGCGAAGCCTATGCTCCAGGTTGGAAGTGTAAAATGTCATAACGCCGGGTGCATCTTATGCTGCCCGCAGTCTCACCTCTCGACAACCTTAGCTGTCCACGCCCAGTGTTGCGACCCGTCGCCAACAGATCGGCGACTTAGTGGAAGCCCACCCAGTGGACAGCGAGTCACCGCCTGCCATGATAATTAGTGAAATGTTGCATTAAAGGCAGGCGTACCGTATTTCACTCCATAGCACCAGTTAACCGGTCCATTAAACAGTTCACCCCCATAAACCATTTCTTATCATCCATTTTACAATAGTTCCTATCACCTTCTGGGTGCCGCCTCTGGGTGCATGATCTATTTGTGCATTTAGTGGCGGTGCCTGGTTGGTGATCCATATACAATATAGCAAAACTCTCGAAAGGGCCTCTACGAGTTGGATTCGTCCCCTCGCACGCCTCTCAAAGGACCGGGCTCCATCCCGTGATACCGAAGAGTATTGAGAAACATAATAATAATAACTTGGCGTAGGGATGTGACGACCCCATCGCCCAGTGGAAATTCCAGTACTTTCGGTCTGGAACTTCCATTGCAATTAGTCACCGCAGGGACGGCTTGTGGCGAGTCGATGGTGAGTGGCGACACCACGGACCCTATACCTCCAGGGGGACACACGCAGTCATCACACGCACACTCACATGCAGTCATCACACACACACACCCCCCCGCCTCTGAGCTTGCCTTCACCAGCCGGCCAGAGTGGAGTAGCAAGAGCGAAGCCTATGCTCCAGGTTGGAAGTGTAAAATGTCATAACGCCGGGTGCATCTTATGCTGCCTGCAGTCTCACCTCTCGACAACCTCAGCTGTCCACGCCCAGTGTTGCGACCCGTTGCCCATATATAGGCGACTTAGTGGAAGCCCACCCAGTGGACAGCGAGTCACCGCCTGCCATGATAATTAGTGAAATGTTGCATTAAAGGCAGGCGTATACCGGTATTTCACTCCATAGCACCAGTTAACCGGTCCATTAAACAGTTCACCCCCATAAACCATTTCTTGTCATCCATTTTACAATAGTTCCTATCACCTACTGGGAGCCGCCTCTGGGTGCATGATCTATTTGTGCATTTAGTCGCGATGCCTGGTTGGTGATCCATATACAATATAGCAAAACTCTCGAAAGGGCCTCTACGAGTTGGATTCTTCCCCTCGCACGCCTCTCAAAGGACCGGGCTCCATCCCGTGATACCGAAGAGTATTGAGAAACACAATAATAATAATAATAATTAGTGAAATGTTGCATTAAAGGCAGGCGTACCGGTATTTCACTCCATAGCACCAGTTAACCGGTCCATTAAACAGTTCACCTACATAAACCATTTCTTGTCATCCATTTTACAATAGTTCCTATCACCTTCTGGTGCCGCCTCTGGGTGCATGATCTATTTGTGCATTTAGTGACGGTGCCTGGTTGGTGATCCATATACAATATAGCAAAACTCTCGAAAGGGCCTCTACGAGTTGGATTCGTCCCCTCGCACGCCTCTCAAAGGACCGGGCTCCATCCCGTGATACCGAAGAGTATTGAGAAACATAATAATAATAATAATTAGTGAAATGTTGCATTAAAGGCAGGCGTACCGGTATTTCACTCCATAGCACCAGTTAACCGGTCCATTAAACAGTTCACCTACATAAACCATTTCTTGTCATCCATTTTACAATAGTTCCTATCACCTCCTGGGTGCTGCCGCTGGGTGCATGATCTATTTGTGCATTTAGTGGCGGTGCCTGGTTGGTGATCCATATACAATATAGCAAAACTCTCGAAAGGACCTCTACGAGTTGGATTCGTCCCCTCGCACGCCTCTCAAAGGACCGGGCTCCATCACGTGATACCGAAGAGTATTGAGAAACATAATAATAATAACACATCACAATCAGGGCCCCTAACTAAGAAAAATCTGTATCTAGGAGGGTACCCGAAACACACACAGAGACGAACATTACACCCAGCCAGACCGAAAACAAACATCGACATTCATCATATCAATATTCGCCCTGGGAATCAAACCCAGGTGCACACGCTTACTCAGTCCACATCACTGCCAACTGAGCCACGGAGCAGTCTGATTATACCAGAAGTGGACTATCATCAATGATAATGTTTGATTTGACTGCTCCGTAGCTCAGTTGGCAGTAATGTGGACTGAGTAAGCGTGAGCACCCGGGTTCAATTCCCGGGCGGGGCGAATATTGATATGATGAATGTCGATGTTTGTTTCCGGTCTGGGTGTGATGTTCGTCTCTGTGTGTGTTTCGGGCACCCTAGATACAGGTTCTTCCTAGTTAGGGGCTCTGAGTGTGATGTGTTATTGTTATTATTGTTATTTAGGATCGCAGGTGACCGAGAAGATATAACAGAGAAGGCAACAAGCGACCTACCCATCCTCTTCCAGAGCGAAGTCTATGTTATCAAGTATTTGTACACCAACGAGGAAGTCGAGGATGCTTACGTCATATATTATTGGGTGGTCAGTAAACAAAACTTTGTTTTTTTTTATTATTAGACCAGCTGTCCCGGCGAATTTCGTATCGCGCCATAGAATTTTATATGGAAAAATTTACTAGTGTGTTTTTACTAACTTCACCTTATTTTATCCTTAACGTCTCACCTTTTAAACCTTCCCTGGACTACTGCAAACACTTTAGGACCAAAATCAGTTTAATCGGCCCGGCCGTTCTCGATTTTTTGCGAGACTAACGAACCACGATTCATTTTTATATATGAGTGAGTATGTTAGTAAGCTGGGTATGTCACTGAAAGTTGCACAGCAGAGCTGCCTTGCAGCTGCGCATCCTCATGGCGCCCCTTCTACTAGCCACTTAGCTTACTATTGGTGAAAACGGTCACATAGTAACGTAGCTTATACATCTTTGTATAGTGGGTTTGTTAAGTCCAATAAATGTATGGGAACCAATATTTTCTGCATTAAAGCATGAAACTTGGCACAGTTGTTGCTTAGGTGGCCCAGACTGAGAATCGCCCGGGAGGGAGCGGGAGACCCTCCTCTGGGGGGCGGGGGGAGGGGGTGAAGTTTTCTTCTACCGCGCGCGCTATCGATCCCTATTGCTGCTATTTTATAGCTACTAGGGCAAGTGTGGTGTCATTTTCGGATAATTTAAGGATGAGGAATCCATTTCTGGAACAATTTTTTTACATTTCTATACAAAAAAATTGGAATTTACCATATAATAGATAATTGTCGACGCAAAAAAAAATCTTCTGTTCACGATATTTTGTGAATGAGTATAGATATCAGCAAAATAAAAATATATTTGAAAAGCTGCATTCATGCAGTTTTCAAAAATATAGGGTTCGATATACTTTTTGTTTATATTTATGTGTTAAAAAAATAGTAAACACTGCGCGGAAGAGGATGTAAAAATATTTAATGCCTAATTTCGGTTTGAAAATTACTTGGTTAATTCAAATTACTACCAAATACTGAACAGGGTCATTCAACCTGTGATAAATAACAACTTTCTGTATTAAAACATGGGTTGTATAGGTACAAAAAAAATACATTTCTCATACATTTATCTACCCAATTAGCTGACAAGTATGTATGAAACAAAGTAATTTTTTGTGCTTTTGCCACTGGGAAGAGTTGTTATTTATGATATCGGAAGACAGCTTAAGGAAGCGAGAGCATCGGAAGTGGACCTGCATAAGTCTCGACTGTGCACTCAAAAAAGAGAAATAGACTTCATCCATCATGTCGACATATAACCGTATATTGAAAGATGTAGTGATCAATGCGGTTAGAACCGGAAGCAATCACTGTTGGTACAGGACACATTGATATCAATGTTAAGCTCGAAAGGTCGCATCTGGTAAAGTCTACACTCAGACCGGCAAAACCGGCAGACCAAAACCCAAACTCGGAACTCTTTTAATTAGAACTCCAAAACCGTTTCGATTGCCTAGGGCGCAGCGTGGATGATGTAAATGAAGGGTTCTTGAGAAGTGTCACTGCGGTTGGAGGTAATTACTTAATACTAAGCACACTTGATGAAGAGGCGTGATACGTCTTAGCAGACAACGGCACCGGATGCCTTT
Source organism: Euspilapteryx auroguttella (assembly GCA_951802225.1). Classification (NCBI taxonomy): domain Eukaryota; kingdom Metazoa; phylum Arthropoda; class Insecta; order Lepidoptera; family Gracillariidae; genus Euspilapteryx; species Euspilapteryx auroguttella. The sequence continues at coordinate 1,242,322 of OX637668.1, forward strand.
TCCTGCAGGCAGCTGAAGAGACAGATCTTTATATCAATTACAAGAGACATCAGGCGATTTTATACAAAAAATATTAAGGTGAAGAGCCATAGACCGAAACAAAGCCTCCAAAGTTTTTGCTCGAGATCTATTTTTTCGGCAAAGCCAGGCATGGCTGAAGACCGAGGATGGTTGGTAGAGTACTATATCCACACCTGAGATTGTGGGGGAATTCGAGAAGTTCTATGGACATAACTTCTATTATAAACGTCGACACGACAACCCATCACTGACAGTCAAGGTCCCGAGAGCAACATGGACCCGACACCATACCGAGGACATCTCGGCCGTCAACATCTTACAAACAACAAGACTGCATGTAAAGTCGCATCAAATATGTTTGAATGTATGTCTCATTGTTATGTTATGTTATGTTTGCGTGACAAAGGATGCTGTAAATAAATGATTTCCTTCTTTTTCGTTTCTTTCTTTCATCGCAGCCGAACTTCAGAAGGCAAGTGGTAAAACCAGCGTTTATAGCCCGTCAGAAATTCTTCAATTTCATTATACGCTAATCATATTCCCCGAAAACTGTTAACCGCTGCATTCCAGGATGTCTTCAAGACTCTGGACTGGAAGGAACTAGGCATCATTATAAACGGCGACAACATTACTCACTAGTTACTTGTTATGGCTCAGACCGCGAAGGATCTAGTACAATGCTCGATGTCCTCACCTCAGTTGGGCTTCCGATCGAGTTGGTATTAGAATGAACATGGACATAACAAAGATGTTCAGCGCCCATGTAGGAACAATTCAATCCACTCCAAATCAAAGATAATGACTACCATACACTAAATACACTCGAAGTTGTTAAAGAATACATACCTGGGACAGACTGTTCGTCCGTCGACTTCAACTCGGATGAGCATCGTTCGGGATGCTTACCTTAACTTGAATAAGCTTACTGAACGATGCTCATCCGAGTGGTAGGTTCAAGTTTTGTCTTGAGGCAAGAGGTGCCTCAAGACAAAATTCTTTGAACAATGTGCGTTACCAGTGGTAACTTAGGGAACCGGGATACGGCTGCAAACAACGGGCCTAATTAGAAAGTACAAGGTCACTGGAGGTTAAGGACAAGGAAAGAGCTGTTTCCCTGCGTGATCGGATATGATGAGATCCTACGTCGATGTTACTTACCTCCAACCGCATGCCTCCACGGTGCCGTTGTCTGCTGAGACGTTTCACACCTCTTCTCGATCAGATGAAGTGTGCTTAGTAGTAAGTAATTACCTCCAATCGCATTGACAACTTCTCAAAAACCCATCATTTACATCATCCACGCTGCGCCCTAGGCAATCGAAACGGTTTTGGAGTTCTAATTAAAAGAGTTCCGAGTTTGGGTTTTGGTCTGCCGGTTTTGCCGGTCTGAGTGTAGACTTTACCAGTTGCGACCTTTCGAGCTTAACATTGATATCAATGTGTCCTGTACCAACAGTGATTGCTTCCGGTTCTAACCGCGTTGTTCACAGACATCTTTCAATATACGGTTTTATGTCGACATGATGGATGAAGTATATCTCGTTTTTAAGTGCACCGTCGGGACTTATGCAGGTCCACTTCTGATGCTCTCGCTTCCTCAAGCTGTCTTGCGATATCGTAAATAACAACTCTTCCCAGTGGCAAAAGCACAAAAATTCCTTTGTTTCATACATACTTGTCAGCTAATTGGGTAGATAAATGTATGAGAAATGTATTTTTTGTACCTATACAACCTATGTTTTAATACAGAAAGTTGATATTTATCACAGGTTGAATGACCCTGTTCAGTATTTGGTAGTAATTTGAATTAACCAAGTAATTTTCAAACCGAAATTAGGCATTAAATATTTTTACATCCTCTTGCGCGCAGAGTTTACTATTTTTTTTAACACATAAATATAAACAAAAAGTATATCGAACCCTATATTTTTGAAAACTGCATGAATGCAGCTTTTCAAATATATTTTTATTTTGCTGATATCTATACTCATTCAAAAAATATCGACATTAGAAGAATTTTTTTTGCGTCGACAATTATCTATTTTATGGTAAATTCCAATTTTTTTGTATAGAAATGTAAAAAAAATGTTCCAGAAATGGATTCCTCATCCTTAAATTATCCGAAAATGACACCACACTTGCCCTAGTAGCTATAAAATAGCAGCAATAGGGATCGATAGCGCGCGCGGTAGAAGGAAACTTCACCCCCTCCCCCCGCCCCCCAGAGGGGGGTATCCCGCTCCCTCCCGGGCGATTCTCAGTCTGGGCCACATAAGCAACAAGTGTGCCAAGTTTCATGCTTTAATGCAGAAAATATTACCTTTGGTCGTTAACAAACCCACTAGTAGAATAGCTGCATAGCACATGTCTGGTTGAAAGGCACCCTCACGAATGAGAGATATTGCAGTGATTCTTATACATCTCATCGCGTGACTCTGGAGACGGCCTTTCGTCTACGATTTACTTTAAAACCAAGTTAATCAGGTAACTTTAAGTAAAACAATAATCTTTATTGTAGGGTATCGACGCCAGAGACGGAGACAAGCAAGCCGGCGCTGAATTGGTCTCGCAGTTAGAAGAAGAGGTTTGTTTTTAGTTTTAAGCTGGGGTTTTAGCGCTCAAACAGACGATGTAACACCATGGACTCAATTATCACGAGAGGATAACACTATGTATACTACTATCACGTGTTCATGGCCAAACAAAATTGCCTATTCGCAAGATAAAACAAATGCGCCATCTAGTCGCTAAGAGCAAAAACATTTTGCAAAATAGTTTCCCACCTCCATCCACTAGACAAAAAACCGAGAAACAGAGCTTTCTTGAAAATAACGTAAAATAACGTAATTCTCATGTACAGTCCTCTCGTGATAATTAGGTCCATGGAGATTAAGAGCCATAGCACAGCTAAAGTAGCGCCACTCGAGAAAAAAATTAATATCTTCTAAACTAAGGCAAATATCAAAAATGTGAAACAGCATTCCCCTAGCTAGATTAATTCAGCCTAGTATTTTTAGGGCATTGCTGTATAGCTTATAGGTTAAAGACCACAGAAAGAAACTGATTGTTGCTAAAAACGGCCGCTTTTGGCTGTTTCTCATTTTGATATTTGCCTTAGTTTAGATATTTATTTTTTTCTCGGGTGGCGCTACTTTAGCTGTGCTATGGCTCTTAATAGTAATACATTGCTAGTTCTGAACATCGCACGTGACGTCACCTCGGTGGCGGCGCGGTGGCGGCGCGGTGGCGGCGTGTGTGAACAGTGTTGCGGCGCGGCGGCGGCGTCGTCTGTTCGAGCGCTTAAGAAGGAATAAAGAAAATAAACTTGTGCCCGAAACAAAAATACAGACAAACATACACCCAGCCCAGATGTTCGCTTTAAATTTTTCATTGCCAACTGAACTACGGAGGTGGACTTCATTTTGATTTTTTTTTTGCTTTCCACAGCTCGGTGACAACATAACAACCGTCAAGGTACCACAAGGAAAGGAACCTAAACATTTCCTTGCACTTTTTAAAGGTAAGAATTACCCACACATACGTAACTACAAGACAAAAGGCAATTTAGACGAGACGGGGCAAGATGGTTGGGCATCTGATACGACACGACACCTTCATCACCAACATTATTGAAGGCATAAGGCGAAAAGAGAGAGGGGACGACCAAGACGGAGTTACTTTGATCAAATAAAGAAAAAGATAGGGGTCGTGTCGTATCAAGATTTCAAGAAGCTGACGGAGAAACGGGAGGTGTGGGAGAAGCTCCACCGACAAGAGCCTAGCTGGATGAGACGGTGGAACATATGCTGTTAGCCTGTCCAGCCACTATCGAAACCAGGTTGTCCATTCTCGGCCCAGCTGACCACCTGGCTGAGCTGTTGGAGCATCCTGGCCTCATCCTGCAGTTTGCTGATGAGCTTGGATGGCTCCTATAAATGTGGGGAAATGCACAATGGCTCCAAGTTCAGAAGCTAAGTGCAGGCACTTCTCTACCCCCACAACTAAAGAAGAAGAAGAAGAAGAGCCTAGCTCTTAAATTTGAAGAAGAAGACGTAACTACCCTTTGAAGAACTGTTGTTCAAGACTACCTGAAGTGGAGGAACGTTCTTGAAGCGCTACGACCCAGCATAACAATAGGATACGAAGAACAAGAAAGTTTTCATTGATTGCATTCTTTTTTAGTTTTATCGGTTAGTGGCTAGCACGACATAGAGATGCAGTAATAAACTTGTTTTTCTCAAAAGGAAACTTTCCCAAAGTATAAAATGAAAAAAAATAGCTGTTTCAGGTATTGGTGCACACTAACCCTGTTATTCATATAAAGTTAAAGAGCATTTTAGTTATTTGACGTATATCAATTTAGACTGGATGTCACGTATTTACCATACAACAAACCAGAGAAGTAGACCTCCAGTAAAGCTACTTAAAACCTATTGTCTCTTTATGAATAATGCGGTAGTTTCAATAAATATCTTTATATCTTGGTTCGAGTAGCTGAGGAGATCAAATAATGTACAGTCACGTATTTTAGTCCATACAGAGTAAGCAAAAATAATCGCATCCAGTTGATCACAGTTGATTTTATTTGCTGCGCTTATAGCGTTTGTATGTAATGTATGGAAATGTTTGTATGTGCAGTGGCGGACTAGGAGGCCGTAACAGAAATGTCTATGGTTTCGTCAGCCCTAGACTGTATTACCAGAGAACAAGAGCTATTTTTCAATACAGAAAAACCGGAAGTGTTACGCCGACCGTGTCCGCCACTGTACCTCTGATGTACGTACCTATTGCGTGCAAGCTATGTTAGACTTACACTATGTATGGCCTTTTCACGTGACTGTACGAGACAAATAATTTCTGAAACTTCGAACTTATTTCCAGGTCATCTGGCTATTCTTTTCGGGCAAAAGGACAACGACTATGCGCCAGATAATGCTAATCACACCTACAAGGAAAGCAACGTCAGGCTGTTTAGGGTAAGTTCATTAATTGTGAAGAAAAGATTTCATTTCTAAGTTTTTGATTAGATATTGAATTTTTTTTTTTTTTGAACTGTTAACTCTTAACAATCTTTTGTTTTGTTACAAATGTAAAACAATGTCTTTTATATTTTTGTAATTTTGTATTTTTTGCATACCCAATAGGGTCTACAATTGAAACTTTTAAATGTACATTATTAACTGTACTTTAACATTGTAGAAGACAAAATAAATATATTGAGTATTGAGTAAGATTGAGGAAAAAGAGAAAGGGGATGAAACCTAAATGAAACTACTTTAACCAATTAAACGCAAAGTAGGTATTGTGTCGAATAAACAACGATAAGAAACTGGAGGAATGGAGGAATGGAAAAGGCTCCACCGACAAGAGCGAGGAAAAAAGAAAAAAATCGGTTAAGGTGGTAACTCTCGGTATGGCGCAAAATTCGAATTTTTTTCGCGTTTTTTATTTATTATGGCGAAATTATTCATTTCTAATAAAGTTTTAAGGACTTCGCGTATGTAAAAAACCATCTCCCTCACTGTGATACAACGTTTTTTGAAGACAGACCTACTGATTTTGCGCCTTAGGACATAAAGCCAAAAATCAAGTTTACAGCGATGAAGAGAATAGAATAGCCATTCGCGAAAAATATTAATATCTTTTAAACTAAGGCAAATATCAAAAATGTGGCACATTATGACACTAGTTAATGTAGCCGAGTATTTTTAGGGCACCGTTGCTTTTAGGGTAAAGACCAAAGAAAGCTACAAAGTGTTGCTAAAAGTGGCCACTTTTGGCAACAATCTGTGTTTTTTTTTTTCTTTATAACTTAGGACACAACTCAAAAAATAAGAAGCAAGATTATCTAGTGTCATACTGTGCCACATTTTTTATATTTGCCTTAGTTTAGAAGACAATATTTATTATCGAGAATGTCGCTAACTTACTTACTTACTTACTTTTGCCCAATCTCCGATGGAAGCAAAGGGCGGAAACAAATCGCCGCCACACTCGACGGTCTTGAGCAATATCGCAGACTTCCTCCCAGGTTCTCTGCGTGTGCTCCAGATCCTCCTTCATAGTGCGCTGCCACGGTCGTGTTCTATGAGAAATTGCCTAAAGACTTAAAAGCTATTATTAATGAAATAAACATATTCAAAACTCGACTTAAAAAATTGCTGACGGAAAATGTATTTTATAAAGTGAGCGAGTTTATGTCTTCTTACATTGAATTTATTTTATAATGGACCTTCCATCCAATGTTATTTAATTACTATTTATATTTTATTTTTATTTTAATTTGACGTGTCGTTTGTGACCATTGTAATGATCTACACTTTGTAGTAATTTATAAATGTAAATAATTTGATGAATAAATATTATCTTATCTTATCTTATCGTGTTCTTGGGTCGCTATCATCGCTGTAAACTGGCCCTTAACAATTTATTTTTTCAAAAGTTTGTTTGTTTTTATGTATCTACAGGTAGAAGGTACGACACTTAATGTGGACATGCGCGGAGTGCAAGTCCCGGAAACAGCTGATTCTTTAGAAGACGACGATGTCTTCGTACTGGAAACGGCTGACTTGGTCTACGTAAGGATTGGCAAGGTTAGTGTAGATGACCCAAAACTGGGCACATAGCTCAGGGTGGGAACACCATGCCCTCCCTGAGCACGAAGCTGTATTAGCAACTGAGCGTCGGAAGGACACAGGCCGCTGATCATCAATGATTCCCGGGCTCCTTCCCAAAAACGCCGATACGGCTGCCGGGGGGTTTCAGTGGGTGCGAGCCCCATATACCCCTGACGCTCCCCCGTGCGATGGGAAATGCGAATGGCATTTCCCCCGCTATCAAAAAAAAGGGTACATAGCTCGAAGAACAGAAAGTTCGAGTAGCAACCGCGGACCGGAATACGCAGAGTAGGCAGTCCTACCACAAAGGCCAAGTCCACATGACCTGGTGACGGTTGTGGTAGTAGGTATACTCGATGACGTCGCTTACGACTGGTCGGTGTTGCGGTTTATGGGGAGGCCCATGTCCAGAAGATGACGTTTTTCGACTGATATGAACAAAAAAAAAACTATGTTGGGTAAGCTTCCCCATTCTGGGCCCCCTTTAAATTAGCATGGTTTAGTTAGAGACTGACTATAATTTTATTGGCCTACTACATGTTATAACACCTTTATATTCAACCTCTAAATATACCAAGCCAATAGTAGGAAGGGGGGCCAAGAATGAGGCCGCGTATCCTATAAGTTAATGTAATTTATTTTAGGAATCCGAACCGTCTGAGACTGAGGCAGCTTTAAGTTTTACCAGCGGCATTGTCAATTCAAAGGAGATAGTTTCATTCAACCAAGGGGAAGAGCCTGCAGAGTTCTGGGAAGCATTAGGTATGTTTATCATTACACCTGATAGACGTCCACTGCTGGACAAAGGTCTCCCCCACAGAGAGTATAGAATAAACATGTGAGGTTACAAAAAAATCCTAATTTTCCGTTTCTGTGAGATTTTCGGTATTAAAAGCATCATTTCTCGTAGTTCTAAGCTGTATAGGTTGAGCAGACTATACTTACTTACTTATACACATACTTTTAGAAGAATAAAAATACCATTGCTCTCCTCTCATTCACCTCACAAAGCCGAAACCGTTGGAGATAGAATTATTAATTTTAGTACTTGGGCGACGCCGGGAATTAGGAAAAGCAGAGATGCCCTATATGAGTTATATGATAGGAAAACTTTTGATCAAGACCCTTCATTTCTTGAACATGTTAGGAGTTATTCTAAATTGTTTAAGATAGTTTGCACCAAAGCTAAATCTATTAATTTAAATAATAAAATAAGAAATTCGAAAAATAAAAGTAAAACAGTCTGGCGTATTATTAATAAAGAAACTGGTAAAGCTAACGGTAAGGAAAGCATTCAAGCTTTAAACTTAAATGGTAAAGTCGTAACAGATAAGTCGGAAATTGCGAATGAATTCGAATCATTCTTTGCTAACATCCCATTTCAAACCACTAAAGACCTTAACGCATCTGCCAGCGCCGCGGAATCAATACTTAAGGAACATGTTGACATCGCCCCGCCTCCACTCACGTTTCGCCATGTTGGACCGCAATGCATTATTAAGATATTTAAGGAACTCAATTTAAAAAAGACAGAAGACTTATGGGGGATATCAATTAAAGTACTTCAACCTGTTATAACACTAATAGCGCCTCATCTAGCATTAATTTTTAACTCTTGTATCGAAAAAGGCATTTTTCCAAATTTATTGAAGTACAGCAAAATCATTCCAATTTTTAAATCTGGAAATACCGAAAACCCCACTGATTATAGACCAATCGCGGTTCTTCCAGCCTTAAGTAAAATATTTGAAAAACTTATTCTTGCACAATTAGCGTCTCACTTCTCAGTCAATAACTTCCTACACAAAAATCAATTTGGTTTTAGGAAAGGGCGGTCTACCTTAGACGCAGGTCACAAACTCATCAGCGATGTCTATGGAGCCTGGGAGGATTCTCACGATGCTATTGGGGTTTTCTGTGACCTCTCGAAGGCTTTTGACTGCGTTGATCATGAGACTTTGCTACTTAAATTACAGCACTATGGCTTAATTGATAAATCACTTGATCTACTTGCCTCTTATCTTACTGATCGCGACCAACGAGTGGACGTGGGTGGTGCGGTGTCTGCAGGTTGTCCTATCAAGATTGGTGTACCTCAGGGATCGATATTGGGGCCTTTCCTGTTCCTAGTCTACATAAATGATCTCCCTTACATGTTAGATAAACTTACTGATGTTGTCCTCTTTGCGGACGACACCTCTTTAACATTTAAAGTTAAACGAGGTGACTCACTCAACTTAGATATAAACAAAACATTAGTGGAGATTTCTCAATGGTTTACTTCTAATAATTTACTTTTGAACGCAAAGAAAACTAATTGCATTAAGTTTTCCTTGCCAAATGTGACTGCTTATGATACAGACATACATTTGGACAATAACAAGCTTAATCTGGTAAATCAAACTGTATTCCTTGGTATCACTCTAGATTCGAAACTTCAGTGGGGCCCCCATATCTCAAATCTTGCGGCGAGGCTCAGTTCGGCTGCGTACGCAATCTGGAAAATCAGAAAATTAACTGATGTTTCTACCGCGAGACTTGTGTATTTCAGTTACTTTCATAGCTTAATGACCTATGGCTTGCTTCTATGGGGAAGAGCTGCAGATATTAACGTCATTTTTATACTACAAAAACGCGCAATTAGAAACATTTATCAGCTTAAAGCTCGCGAGTCCCTCAGACAAAAATTCAAAGAAATTGATATTTTGACGCTTCCGTCCCAGTACGTCTTTGAAATTATTATGTATACTCGTAAAAACTTACATATGTTTGATAAAAAATGTGATAAAATTAAAGACCTTAGAACGCGTAGCAAAAACAAACTAAGTATTCCACAGAACAGACTAAAACGGACAAACAAATGCTTTATAGGAAACGAAGTAAGATTTTATAACAAGATCCCTGAAGAGATTTTGATCCTGAATGATAATGAGTTTAAAACTCGTATCAAAAAAGGTTTGATTAAGAAAGCTTATTACAATGTTGATGATTATGAAAACGACAAAGACGCATGGAAGTAGTCTAGCTCTGCACGATATTTTCATTATTTCATGTATGTACTTTAAATCTTATTAATTTATGTTCTTTGTATTGTAAATTGAATTGTAATGTCACATATATAAGAACAAAAAAAAAAAAAAAAAAAGAGAGAAATTGTAAAGTAGAGTTTGTTACCCCTTTCTTCTCTACGCTGTAAAATCATTGCGAAAGGGAGTAGAATCATTTGACAGAGGAGGGCTCGTTTGGGGGCGTCTCCAGGCGACCATTGTCGTAAGGCAAGGCAAACATTGTTTGCCTGAGCCAATAAGTGGGCACCCTGAACTACCTCGCCTCTATCAGTATAGGATACTTTACGAAATAAGGTATCAATATTAATTAGATTAGTCTAATTGACTTTCAATAAGCGATATCTTGTATCCTGTATTGAATAAATCATTTTTTACTTTACTTTTACTTTACTGATGCGTACAGTGTTCACTTTATTGTAGTGGGTTTGTTAAGTCCAATAAATGTATGGGAACCAATATTTTCTGCATTAAAGCATGAAACTTGGCACAGTTGTTGCTTAGGTGGCCCAGACTGAGAATCGGCCGGGAGGGAGCGGGAGACCCCCCTCTGGGGGGCGGGGGGAGGGGGTGAAGTTTTCTTTTACCGCGCGCGCTATCGATCCCTATTGCTGCTATTTTATAGCTACTAGGGCAAGTGTGGTGTCATTTTCGGATAATTTAAGGATGAGGAATCCATTTCTGGAAGAATTTTTTTACATTTCTATACAAAAAAATTGGAATTTACCATGAAATAGATAATTGTCGACGCAAAAAAAAATCTTCTAATCACGATATTTTTTGAATGAGTATAGATATCATCAAAATAAAAATATATTTTAAAAGCTGCATTCATGCAGTTTTCAAAAATATAGAGTTCGATATACTTTTTGTTTATATTTATGTGTTAAAAAAAATAGTAAACACTGCGCGGAAGAGGATGTAAAAATATTTAATGCCTAATTTCGGTTTGAAAATTACTTGGTTAATTCAAATTACTACCAAATACTGAACAGGGTCATTCAACCTGTGATAAATAACAACTTTCTGTATTAAAACATAGGTTGTATAGGTACAAAAAAATACATTTCTCATACATTTATCTACCAAATTAGCTGACAAGTATGTATGAAACAAAGGAATTTTTTGTGCTTTTGCCACTGGGAAGAGTTGTTATTTACGATATCGGAAGACAGCTTAAGGAAGCGAGAGCATCGGAAGTGGACCTGCATAAGTCTCGACTGTGCACTCAAAACAGAGAAATAGACTTCATCCATCATGTCGACATATAACCGTATATTGAAAGATGTAGTGATCAATGCGGTTAGAACCGGAAGCAATCACTGTTGATACAGGACACATTGATATCAATGTTAAGCTCGAAAGGTCGCAACTGATAAAGTCTACACTCAGACCAGCAAAACCGGCAGACCAAAACCCAAACTCGGAACTCTTTTAATTAGAACTCCAAAACCGTTTCGATTGCCTAGGGCGCAGCGTGGATGATGTAAATGAAGTGTTCTTGAGAAGTGTCACTGCGGTTGGAGGTAATTACTTAATACTAAGCACACTTGATCTGATAGAGAAGAGGCGTGATACGTCTTAGCAGACAACGGCACCGGATGCCTTTGCCTGCAGGCAGCTGAAGAGACGGATCTTTATATCAATTACAAGAGACATCAGGCGATTTTATGCAAAAAATATTAAGGTGAAGAGCCATAGACCGAAACAAAGCCTCCAAAGTTTTTGCTCGAGATCTATTTTTTCGGCAAAGCCAGGCATGGCTGAAGACCGAGGATGGTTGGTAGAGTACTATATCCACACCTGAGATTGTGGGGGAATTCGAGAAGTTCTATGGACAGAACTTCTATTATACACGTCGACACGACAACCCATCACTGACAGTCAAGATAAGGTCCCGAGAGCAACATGGACCCGACACTATACCGAGGACATCTCGGCCGTCAACATCTTACAAACAACAAGACTGCATGTAAAGTCGCATCAAATATGTTTTAATGTATGTCTCATTGTTATGTTATGTTATGTTTGCGTGACAAAGGCTGCTGTAAATAAATGATTTCCTTCTTTTTCGTTTCTTTCTTTCATCACAGCCGAACTTCAGAAGGCAAGTGGTAAAACCAGCGTTTATAGCCCGTCAGAAATTCTTCAATTTCATTATACGCTAATCATATTCCCCGAAAACTGTTAACCGCTGCATTCCAGGATGTCTTCAAGACTCTGGACTGGAAGGAACTAGGCATCATTATAAACGGCGACAACATTACTCACTAGTTACTAGTTATGGCCCAGACCGCGAAGGATCTAGTACAATGCTCGATGTCCTCACCTCAGTTGGGCTTCCGATCGAGTTGGTATTAGAATGAACATGGACATAACAAAGATAATGTTCAGCGCCCATGTAGGAACAATTCAATCCACTCCAAATCAAAGATAATGACTACCATACACTAAATACACTCGAAGTTGTTAAAGAATACATACCTGGGACAAACTGTTCGTCCGTCGACTTCAACTCGGATGAGCATCGTTCGGGATGCTTAGCTTAACTTGAATAAGCTTACTGAACGATGCTCATCCGAGTGGCAGGTTCAAGTTTTGTCTTGAGGCAAGAGGTGCCTCAAGACAAAATTCTTTGAACAATGTGCGTTACCAGTGGTAATTTACGGAACCGGGATACGGCTGCAAACAACGGGCCTAATTAGAAAGTACAAGGTCACTGGAGGATAAGGACAAGGAAAGAGCTGTTTCCCTGCGTGATCGGATATGATGAGATCCTACGTCGATGTTACTTACCTCCAACCGCATGCCTCCACGGTGCCGTTGTCTGCTGAGACGTTTCACACCTCTTCTCGATCAGATGAAGTGTGCTTAGTAGTAAGTAATTACCTCCAACCGCATTGACAACTTCTCAAAAACCCATCATTTACATCATCCACGCTGCGCCCTAGGCAATCGAAACGGTTTTGGAGTTCTAATTGAAAGAGTTCCGAGTTTGGGTTTTGGTCTGCCGGTTTTGCCGGTTTGAGTGTAGACTTTACCAGTTGCGACCTTTCGAGCTTAACATTGATATCAATGTGTCCTGTACCAACAGTAATTGCTTCCGGTTCTAACCGCGTTGTTCACAGACATCTTTCAATATACGGTTTTATGTCGACATGATGGATGAAGTATATCTCGTTTTTAAGTGCATCGTCGGGACTTATGCAGGTCCACTTCTGATGCTCTCGCTTCCTCAAGCTGTCTTGCGATATCGTAAATAACAACTCTTCCCAGTGGCAAAAGCACAAAAAATTCCTTTGTTTCATACATACTTGTCAGCTAATTTGGTAGATAAATGTATGAGAAATGTATTTTTTTGTACCTATACAACCTATGTTTTAATACAGAAAGTTGTTATTTATCACAGGTTGAATGACCCTGTTCAGTATTTGGTAGTAATTTGAATTAACCAAGTAATTTTCAAACCGAAATTAGGCATTAAATATTTTTACATCCTCTTCCGCGCAGTGTTTACTATTTTTTTTAACACATAAATATAAACAAAAAGTATATCGAACTCTATATTTTTGAAAACTGCATGAATGCAGCTTTTAAAATATATTTTTATTTTGATGATATCTATACTCATTCAAAAAATATCGTGATTAGAAGATTTTTTTTTGCGTCGACAATTATCTATTTCATGGTAAATTCCAATTTTTTTGTATAGAAATGTAAAAAAATTCTTCCAGAAATGGATTCCTCATCCTTAAATTATCCGAAAATGACACCACACTTGCCCTAGTAGCTATAAAATAGCAGCAATAGGGATCGATAGCGCGCGCGGTAAAAGAAAACTTCTCAGCTCAGCAAAAACTCATCAGCGATGTCTATGGAGCCTGGGAGGATTCTCACGATGCTATTGGGGTTTTCTGTGACCTCTCGAAGGCTTTTGACTGCGTTGATCATGAGACTTTGCTACTTAAATTACAGCACTATGGCTTAATTGATAAATCACTTGATCTACTTGCCTCTTATCTTACTGATCGCGACCAACGAGTGGACGTGGGTGGTGCGGTGTCTGCAGGTTGTCCTATCAAGATTGGTGTACCTCAGGGATCGATATTGGGGCCTTTCCTGTTCCTAGTCTACATAAATGATCTCCCTTACATGTTAGATAAACTTACTGATGTTGTCCTCTTTGCGGACGACACCTCTTTAACATTTAAAGTTAAACGAGGTGACTCACTCAACTTAGATATAAACAAAACATTAGTGGAGATTTCTCAATGGTTTACTTCTAATAATTTACTTTTGAACGCAAAGAAAACTAATTGCATTAAGTTTTCCTTGCCAAATGTGACTGCTTATGATACAGACATACATTTGGACAATAACAAGCTTAATCTGGTAAATCAAACTGTATTCCTTGGTATCACTCTAGATTCGAAACTTCAGTGGGGCCCCCATATCTCAAATCTTGCGGCAAGGCTCAGTTCGGCTGCGTACGCAATCTGGAAAATCAGAAAATTAACTGATGTTTCTACCGCGAGACTTGTGTATTTCAGTTACTTTCATAGCTTAATGACCTATGGCTTGCTTCTATGGGGAAGAGCTGCAGATAATTACGTCATTTTTATACTACAAAAACGCGCAATTAGAAACATTTATCAGCTTAAAGCTCGCGAGTCCCTCAGACAAAAATTCAAAGAAATTGATATTTTGACGCTTCCGTCCCAGTACGTCTTTGAAATTATTATGTATACTCGTAAAAACTTACATATGTTTGATAAAAAATGTGATAAAATTAAAGACCTTAGAACGCGTAGCAAAAACAAACTTAGTATTCCACAGAACAGACTAAAACGGACAAACAAATGCTTTATAGGAAACGAAGTAAGATTTTATAACAAGATCCCAGAAGAGATTTTGATCCTGAACGATAATGAGTTTAAAACTCGTATCAAAAAAGGTTTGATTAAGAAAGCTTATTACAATGTTGATGATTATGAAAACGACAAAGACGCATGGAAGTAGTCTAGCTCTGCACGATATTTTCATTATTTCATGTATGTACTTTAAATCTTATTAATTTATGTTCTTTGTATTGTAAATTGAATTGTAATGTCACATATATAAGAACAAAAAAAAAAAAAAAAAAAAAAAAAGAGAAATTGTAAAGTAGAGTTTGTTACCCCTTTCTTCTCTACGCTGTAAAATCATTGCGAAAGGGAGTAGAATCATTTGACAGAGGAGGGCTCGTTTGGGGGAGTCTCCAGGCGACCATTGTCGTAAGGCAAGGCAAACATTGTTTGCCTGAGCCAATTAGTGGGCACCCTGAACTACCTCGCCTCTATCAGTATAGGATACTTTACGAAATAAGGTATCAATATTAATTAGATTAGTCTAATTGACTTTCAATAAGCGATATCTTGTATCCTGTATTGAATAAATCATTTTTTACTTTTACTTACTTTAAACTTGGACAGTAGCGTCTTTGACGTAAAGTAAAGTAAGTAAAAAATTATTTATTCAATACAGGATACAAGATATCGCTTATTGAAAGTCAATTAGACTAATCTAATTAATATTTGATAACTTATTTCGTAAAGTATCCTATACTGATAGAGGCGAGGTAGTTCAGGGTGCCCACCAATTGGCTCAGGCAAACAAAAGTTTGCCTTGCCTTACGACAATGGTCGCCTGGAGACGCCCCCAAACGAGCCCTCCTCTGTCAAATGAGTCTACTCCCTTTCGCAATGATTTTACAGCGTAGAGAAGTAAGGGGTAACAAACTCTTCTTTACAATTTATCTCTCTCTTTTTTTTTTAAGACGGGATTTTGGTATGATTCGACGAAAATTCTTGATAGTCATTGTTCCCCTGTCATCCCCTGGCCGGGAAACGAACCCAAAACTCCTAATAAATAAACCGATTCATCCCCAGGTGGTGAAACAGAAGAGAAGGAAGACAACTCGGGCTGGAAGAACACCGTGAACCGCCGAGTGAACGCCGAGAGGACCTTGTACGCTGTCACGGTCAAAATTAGCGGGAAAATTGTTTTTGACAACTTGACTTCCGCTTACACGCAGGAGGTAATCACGGACTCGTTTTGAGTACCACTTACGGTTATTCTGTATTGCAAAAATAGGTCTTGTTCCTTGGTATTACAGTCTAGTGCGTACGAGACCATAGACAAAAGTTTTACGCTGATTAAGAGCCAGATTACAGCGATGCTAGCGCCATTCGCGAAAAAAAAAAAACTTTTAAACTAAGGCAAATATCAAAAATGTGGCAAAGTATGACACTAGATAATGTAGCCTAGTATTTTTAAGGCACCTTTTTATAGCTTTTAGGTTAAAGACCAAATTAATCTTCAAAGTGTAGCTAAAAGTGGCCACTTTTAGCAACACTTTGTAGATTTCTTTGATCTTTAACTTAAAAGCTATACAACAGTACACTAAAAATACTAGGCTACATCGTATAAAATAAAAAGTCTATAAGTGCTGCTTGGGTGCAGTAGTTACACGATGAAAAAGTCGAGTGATTGCAACCAAATTGCTTTATAACTATAAATAAGTCGAATAAAAGCGGTTCAACCGACTTGGAAAAAGCAGATGTGTCGAATAATGGCATTCTGATGGCCATTATGGTACTAAGTAGCATTCTAGTTGCGATTACTCGATATTTATTCGACTAAATGGCTACTCATACGATAATCTTACGATATTTACTGCATCTAAAGCTGAGAGAAGTGCGCCCAAATCGCGTTGAGAGAACGTGCACAGAGCATTTACACGACTTTTTAAAGATCCTTCTTACGACCAATAGCTGAAAGAGAAACGTGCTGCTGACTTTTTTACGACACGATTTGCTGGTTGGGTAGCTAGTGTCATACTGTGTCACATTTTTGATATTTGCCTTAGTTTAGAAGATTTTGTCGTCTTGCCGCGGGCGCCGGCGTTAGAATGTCGCCCTCCCCTCTCCTCCCGTGGGAGCCGTAGGACCCGGCTGAGGGACAGCACCAGAAGACGGGCAGCAGCGTCTTCTGGGTTATACAACACCATACTGCGCTCGCCAACCCGCCTGCCAAGCGTGGCGAGTATGGCAACCCCCCCCCCTCATGAATAGTCAGCATGTTCACAGGCCCCTAGTCCCCGGCAGCCCCGCTATTCCTGACCACGGTAGCGGTCACGGTAACGGCGGGGCAAGGGTGCTAAGAATCCCCGGACGGTCGGCTACCACCCCTTTAAACGACAACTGGCCCTGGCAACACACAACGTCCGCACTTTGAGGACTGACGATATGATTGTTGCGCTGGAAGAGGAAATGAGCAGGTTACGGTGGGATATTCTAGGGCTATCAGAAGTCCGTAGACAGGGACAGGACACGATAACCCTGAAATCGGGTAACCTGCGCTTCCACCGGGAGGGCGACCAACTGTCCCAAGGTGGTGTCGGGTTTCTCGTCCACAGGTCCCTCGTTAGCAACATTATTACCATCGACAGTGTGTCCAGCAGGGTCGCATACCTAACACTCAGAATATCTAAAAGATATTTGCTGAAGGTCGTTCAGGTCTATGCACCGACCTCGACACACTCAGATGACGAAGTAGAGTCTATGTATGAGGACATTAGTCGGGCCATACATACGCATAAAACTCACTTCAATGTTGTTATGAGGGACTTCAATGCGAAACTAGGCAAGAGGAGCGAGCATGAGTTGAGAGTGGGGAACTTCGGTTATGGGCAACGGAACCCTAGAGGTCAGAGGCTGGCCGATTTCATGGAGAAATAAGGACTCTTCATGATGAATTCTTTCTTCCAGAAGCCGCCTCATAGGAAATGGACCTGGATGAGCCCTGGTGGTTCTAGGAACGAGATAGACTTCATCTTGACCGACAAGAGACGTATATTCAATGATGTCTCCGTGATTCATAGGGTAAAAACCGGCAGTGATCACCGAATAGTGAGAGGCACATTGAATGTGAACGTTAAACTTGAACGGTACCGCCTGATGAAGTCTACGCTCCGTCCTACCCTCGCTCAGATCGAAAACCCCGAGAGCTTTCAACTCGAGCTCTCTAATCGCTTTGATTGTCTAGACGACGCATCAGTGGACGAGATCAATAACAGGTTCGTAAAAACTGTCCATACGGTCGGATCTAAATTCTTTAGGACTCGCCGTACCGCTAGAACTCAGAAACTCTCTGAAGACACCCTCAAACTTATGGCTGAACGACGCTTGCTTAGACTGCAGTCTCCCGATGATGCTGCGTCATATAGGCGGCTCAATAGACAGATCTCGAAGGCCTTGCGACACGATATCCGTGTCTTTAATACTGCGCGTATTAAGGATACGATTGAGCGAAATAAAGGCTCCAAAGTGTTCGCAAGAGATATGTCTGTTGGGCAAAGCCAAATGACTAAGCTGAAGAGGGATGACGGCAGTATAGCGTCGACGAAAGCGGAAATTTTGAGGGAAATCGAGAAGTTCTACGGACAGCTATACGATTCGGTCACTAAGCCTGTTACTAGTGCGGCCAACGACCCTAGAGCCAAACTAACCCGACACTATACCGAAGATATCCCGGACATCAGCCTGTACGAGATAAGGATGGCCCTGAAACTGCTTAAAAACAACAAGGCACCGGGTGAGGATGGAATCACGTCAGAGCTTCTGAAAGCGGGTGGAACACCGGTACTCAAAGTCCTTCAGAGGCTCTTTAATTCTGTCCTACTCGAAGGGACCACGCCTGAAGCATGGAACAGAAGTGAGGTGGTGCTTTTCTTTAAGAAGGGCGATAAAACCCTTTTGAAGAATTATAGGCCCATCTCGCTTTTGAGCCATGTTTATAAGCTGTTTTCCAGGATCATCGCCAATCGTCTCGAACGAAGGTTTGATGACTTCCAGCCTCCCGAACAAGCCGGCTTCCGAAAAGGCTTTAGTACCATAGACCACATACATACGCTGCGGCAAGTTATACAGAAGACCGAAGAGTATAACTTGCCGCTATGTCTAGCGTTTGTGGACTATGAGAAGGCCTTTGATTCGGTCGAAACATGGGCGGTGCTAGAGTCTCTCCAACGATGCCGGATTGACTATCGGTACATCGAAGTGCTAAAGTGTTTGTATAGCAACGCCACCATGTCTGTCCGAGTACAGGAACAGAATTCGAAAGCTATTCCCTTGAACAGAGGCGTGAGACAGGGAGATGTTATATCTCCGAAACTGTTCACCGCCACTCTAGAAGACGCCTGCAAACTTCTAGAATGGAAAGGGCAGGGCATCAATATTAACGGCGAATACATCACTCACCTTCGATTTGCCGACGACATCGTAGTCATGGCAAGGTCGATGGAGGAACTCAGCACGATGCTCGAATGTACCGAGTCTCCCAACAGGTGGGCCTTAAAATGAACATGGACAAGACGAAGGTCATGTCTAATGTCCATGTTCTGCCTACCCCAGTTATGGTTGGGAACTCGGTTCTCGAAGTTGTCGACGAGTACGTATACCTAGGACAAACCATCCAGTTAGGTAGGTCCAACTTCGAGAAGGAGGTCAATCGCCGAATCCAGCTCGGATGGGCGGCGTTCGGGAAACTACGCAACGTCTTCTCGTCCAATATTCCTCAGTGCCTGAAGACGAAGGTATTTAACCAATGTGTGCTGCCAGTGATGACATACGGTTCTGAAACGTGGTGCTTCACTATAGGGCTTATGAACAGGCTCCGAGTAGCTCAACGAGCCATGGAGCGGGCTATGCTTGGGATTTCTCTGCGGGATCGAATCAGAAATGAGGACATACGTAGAGAAACCAGGGTCACCGACATAGCCAAGCGGATAAGCTCGTTGAAGTGGCAATGGGCAGGTCATATAGCCCGCAGAACAGATGGCCGCTGGGGCCGAAAAGTTCTCGAGTGGAGACCACGGATCGGCAAGCGCAGCGTAGGACGTCCACCGACCAGATGGACGGATGATCTGCGCAAGGCTGCGGGTCCACGCTGGATGCAGGCCACCTGCGATCGGTACAGATGGAGAGCCTTGAGGGAGGCCTATGTCCAGCAGTGGACGTCCTACGGCTGAAATGATGATGAATGATGAGAAGATTTTAATTTTTTTCGCGAATGGCGCTAGCATCGCTGTAAACTGGCTCTTAAGACCGCCACTAGGAGGCGGACTAGGAGGCCGTAACAGATTTGTCTATGGTTTCGTCAGCCCTAGACTATTATACCAAAGAACAAGAGCTATTTTCTAATATAGAAAAACTGGAAGTATTACGCCGACCGTGTCCGCCACTGTACATACCTACTACAAACTGTTCTGACCCGGAGACGGAGTCATAATCTTAGGGGTCGCTGTTTTGTGCCCCACGTTGGGCGCCAATTTTTTCCGCTGCCTCCGGAGACTACAATACACATACTGTCTGCTAAGTAAGGTGGAAACTCTCGGTATGGCACGAAATTCAAAAATTTTCGCGTTTTTTATTTATTCTGGCGAAATTATTCATTTTAACCGACTTCAAAAATGGAGGTTATCAGTTTGACCTGTATGTATGTATGTATGTTTGTCCGCGAATATCTCGAGTTTGGCTGAACCGATTTTGATGCGGTTTTCACAAAAGTATTTGTTACTTTCAGGAGAAGGTTTTAGTACATATTTTAACCGACTTCGAAACAGAGGAAGTGCTCAGTTGATGTATTTGTCAGTTTATTAAAGGCGGGTTCCTTTTTTGTAAAAAAAGAAATTATTTAAAAAAGAAATTATTAATAAAGTTTAAATGAATTCGCGTATGTAGAAAACCATCTCCAACATTGTAATACAACGTTTTCGGAAGACAGACCTACTGATTTTGTGTCTAAGGACTAAAAGGCCAAAAATCAAGTTTAGTCAGACACAAAATCAGTAGGTCAGTCAGAGAGTTACCACCTACCTAATTCCCAGGAGAGCACAAACATTTTATAAGATAGTAACCCTAATTTTGGTTTTCCAGGATCTGTCAGACGACAGCGTCTATGTATTGGACACTGGCGAAGAAATCTTCTTGTGGAAGGGGAAGAACATTCCCGTACGAGTGCAGTTGGCGATTCCAAATATTATTGCGGTAAACTTTTCTCTGTACCGATCGCAGGTGGCCTGCATCCAGCGTGGACCCGCAGCCTTGCGCAGATCATCCGTCCATCTGGTCGGATAGCTGTCCATCTAGTCTGGAGAGCCTTGAGGGAGGCCTTGAGGATGTCCAGCAGTGGACGTCCTACGGCTGAAATGATGATGATGATGAAACTTTTCTCTATTACACGCACCGCTACACAGTTGTTCCCAACGAGTACCGCCAAAACTTGTCCGAGTTAGGTGGTGGTACTGGCATTGAACTATTATTACTAACGTATGAAACGACAACCCCGAACTGGTTCTTGCGCAGTGCGTTGGAGCTAATTAGCTCCACCACGTTTATGTGGCGTTTATAGCGCTTTAGCGCTGCATGTTATAATAGTTTAGTTAGACGACGATAGTTTGATCAAGCGCTGCAGCACAGACGGGGCTCATCTTGTCATTTGCGACACGATTTTTGTTAGAGCGAGCGTCTCTATACGTAGTAATTACAGCTCACTGGGTACTGGTTGGGAATTTTTTTAAAAGAAATTCCTCCAACGAGTGCCAATGGCAATTTTTGGTGGCACTCGTTAGGAACAACTGCTGGTACAGGGCCAATAGCGAGATAAAAAATCATATAAGCCCTCCCAAATATAAAAAAAAGTGATCCTGTGTATGACAGTACATAAACATCATCGTCTCATCCGAAAGACGTCCACTGCTGGACATAGGCCTCTCCATAAATCGCCACAACGACCAGTCTTGAGCTACCCTCATCATCGTGAGACTACGTACGTGGGAAGCGACTTTGCTTTTCTTTGAAGTGAGTGTATTTGGAATGAAGTGCCCACAGTTTGAACGTACAGTGGCGGACTAGGAGGCCGTAACAGATTTGTCTATGGTTTCGTCAGCCCTAGACTGTAGTACCAAAGAACAAGAGCTATTTTCCAATACAGAAAAACAGGAAGTGTTACGCCGACCGTGCCCGCCACTGATCGTAACCTTACAAGCTACGTAGAGTGGGCGCAAAACTAGCAAAGTGGACCTTCCAATCAATATATATATAAAACTCTTCCGTTACTGACTGACAGACAACGCAGAGCCGAAACTACTGGGCGTAGGCTGAAATTTTGCACGTGGGTTCCTTGGGCAGTATGGGCAGTTTAGGGGAGGAACGGGAAAAAACGGGTTTTATTATGTTTACGAGCTATCCCGGCTTACTTCGTTACGCCATAGAATATAGATACTTCTAAAGACTTGGCTCTTTATACTATGTTCTTTTGACTGCCCAGAATCGGCGAATAAAAAACAAACAACAACAACAAACCACCTGTCAAAATATGTAAACAACGGAGAAAATATCGCACCTCGGGTTACATTATTTGGGTTAAAGTAAGGATCCCTAATTTTTTTGAAAATCATATATAGCCTATATCACTTGGGGATAGTGTAGCTTCCTACCAGTGAAAGAATTTTTTAAATCGGCTCAGTATTTCCGGAGCCTATTCGTTACAAACAAACAAACAAATCTTTCCTTTTTATAATATTGGTATAGATGAGAAATCTGCGAGGGTGAAACATGCCAAATACTTGTAACATAATGTTCTTTTTTAATAATTTATTGACAAATTATACCAGGAGTACATAAGCGACGACGGGCTGGACCGCACCGCGGACAGCACTCTGGTAGTGACCGTCCGCCAGGGGGCGGAGCCTCGCGTTTTCCAATCACTCTTCCCAGAGTGGGACAGCGCTATGTGGGATGTAAGCAGTTTTTATTCAAGATTTTTAGATATTTTCTTTAGAATTAAAAGTTATCATATTGGATAATAATATAAAGTTTTTGTCTAGGGTCTGGCTTTGTGTGTTTTTAAGTTTTTGCATGTGTTTTGCGCACCCTATGAAGTTAACCATTGAAGTGTCTTAATTTTAATGTTTTTTTATAACCTGACTACCTATAAATAACTTATTCTTTTATCTTTTTTTTGTTTTTTTTTTTTCAGAACCAATCTTCTTACGACGACATCAAGAATCAAGTGAAAGCCGGAAATGCATAAAATTATTATTATTTATTGTAATTTTATAACATAATCTTAACCTATGCTTCAATCAAAAACATAAAATATAAGCATTTTACTCATATAAGTTATTTTAAATAATATTGTTTTTCTCCTTTTCTCTCATTCTGGGACATAAGGTTGTTTAAGCCTGTGTGGCGCGTTTTTTATTTATAACACTTTCGCCAGAATAAATAAAAAACGTGAAAAAAATTAATTTTGGCACTACAAAGGCTTGAAAACCCTTATGCTATGTCTACACTGCCATACTTATCAAAGATATTAGAGAAAGTGGTCTACATCCAGGTTTCCAACTTTTGTGAGGTGAATTCTATTCTTCCTACTCGTCAGTCTGGATTCAGGAAAAAACATGGGACTGCAACGGCTTTAATAGACGTAATTGATAATATTATTTCTGCTCAAGACCAAGGTAAAGGTACAATCTTAGCTCTCTTAGATTTTTCACGCGCATTTGATTCTATAAATATCACTGTACTGTTGTCTAAGATGTCATATTACGGGTTCGATGTCTCTGCAATCAGATGGTTTGACAGCTACCTCAGTGGGCGACAGCAGAAGGTAGTCATACAAAAAATTGATGGATCGAGGCTAAACTCAAAGCCTAGCGCTGTAGTAAGAGGAGTTCCGCAGGGCTCTATTCTTGGCCCGCTTCTGTTCGTAATGTATAGCGCTGATATAGTTAATTGCTTACAGAATAGCTCTTACCATCTGTATGCTGATGACCTGCAATTGTACGTTTCCGCAAGACCAAATGACATGGCTCAGTCAATTCAGCACATGAATGAGGATTTGAGGAGGATAGCTTCGTGGTGCTCGGCAAACAATCTGGTACTAAACCCGCATAAATCCAAATATATGATACTAGGGTCTAAACAGCAAATCCGTAATATTAGCAATCTCAGTCCGAAAGTAATAATTAATGATAGCCCTATTGAATTGGTTTCTGAAGCGCGTAATCTAGGTCTGACCATGGATAGTCAGCTCAATTTTCATAAGCATGTTTTGGACATAGTTAAGAACTGTTTTTTTAGAATATCAGTTCTGTATCAGATCCGACAGTTTCTCAGTGTAGATATGCGTGTAATGTTATGTGATAGCCTTGTTTTATCTAAACTGAATTATTGCATAACAGCTTACGGTCCATGTTTACTTCAGAAATCTCAAAGGCTGATCCAAAGAGTGCAAAATGCATGCGCCCGCTTCTGTTTTAGAATTCCGCCTCGAACACATGTAACCCCGTTTTTGAACGGTGCTAATATGTTAAGGATGCAGAGTCGACAGAAGCTATTTTTTGCTAGTTTGCTTTTTGGTGTGATTCGTACTAAGAAGCCTGCTTATTTGTTTGAAGTGCGAATCTTAGATACGGTATAAGAGCTGTTTCTAATCCACTTTCAGTTCCTCACCATCGTACAGCAGCTTTCCGCGGTAGCTTCCGGTACCAGGCAACAATGTGCTGGAATAACATTCCGCCTCCCTTACGTAGTGCCAGTTCGCCTTTTGTTTTTAAAAAACTATTAAAATCTTACTTGATGGCATCTCAAAAACAGAATGTGCCTGGCACCTGGAAGTCTCCATGGTGATTTAAAACTGTGAAATTTTAAAAAATGTTATTTTTGTTAGTTCATAATTATTTATTTATTGGTTTTAATCAAAAGTATACTTTTTCTTTTTATTTGATTGCGATGAGTTGTTTTAAATGTATTTATTTTATTTTGTTTTATGTTATATATGTATGCAGACTCTACTTGTTTATTAATTTATAGTAAGTAACATATTCAAGTAATTTTTATTTTTATTTTATTTTTGAGTATGGGAAATATTTTCATTTTTATTTATTTATACCCATAAATAATATTTATTTATTTTACCCCTTATTTACCCCTTTTACCCCTTTCTCGTAAGGTACCGACAGAATATCAGCGTCACAGATTTTTGTGACACATGCTGAGTCGGAGCCTATTTCGGTTGTGATATGCGCCACTGTGCCTTACACTGTGTGTAAATTTGTTTAATGTAACTTGTTTGTAATATTGTAATTTTATATTGTCTTTTTGTATTTATTGTTAATTTAATTTATGTGTGTGTGTATTGCTTACCGAAATAAATATTCTATCTATCTATCTATCTATCTATCTACACCAGTGCACTTTCTTTATTATTCAACACTTACCCTGTTATTCATAAAAAGTTTAAGAGCATTTTAGTTATTTTACGTATGTCAATTAAGACTGGATGTCGCGTATTTACCATACAACAATCCAGCGAAGTAGACCTCCAGTAAAGCTACTTAGAATCTACTGTATGTTTATGAAGAATATGGTTAGCATAACCATAACGATCGAGCAAAATAAGTTTTACTTTAGTTGTGTGCTCTAAATCTAAGCGTGTTTCTTCAAAAAGCTATATTGATCGCGCGATAGGGGTTCAACAGCCAATCAGGCAGGCTTTGTGGATGTAGGAGCGATTTGTATTGGCTATCGAACCCCTGTTGCTTGATCAATATTTTTTCTTGAGGAAACATGGTATTTTTACATATTTTCTTTAACCTATTAAAACAAAATCAAGCTGCGGCAACACATTGATTGATAATCTGCAGCAGATTGTTATTCTCCAAAGCGGCTGCAACCCGTTCTTTATCCGCCAACTGCTTGTTGACAGCTTTCTCCGAGACATGAGAGTCCTCTGTCACAACTACGGTCACTTTAAAACGGTTTGGCAGAGCTCTCAGTAGCTGAACTCTTATGGATAAACCTGTAATAAGAAGAATATGAATGGATAAGTAAGATGAAAAACACTTTATTGTCATATTAAATAACCAATGCAAAACAGTAAAACTTTGAATAGGAGAGAAAGAGTGAAAATCTATTTCATCAAGGCAATCCACAGAGAACTAAAAGGTAGTTGAGAGCCAGTTTACAGCGGCTAGCGCCGATCGCGAAAAGAAACACTTCTAAACTAAGGCAAATATCAAAAATGTGGCTCAGTATGACATAGATAATGTAGATTTTGGCAACAATCTGAGAATTTTTTCGTTCTTTTTACTTAGGACTACTTTGCTGTGCTCAAAAAATACTGTGGCAAGTGTCATACTGTGCTATTTTTGATATTTACCTTAGTTTAGGAGATTTTTTTTTTGAGAATGGTACTATCATCACTGTTAACTGGCTCTTAAGACGTAGTCAGTTGTGTGTGGATGAGGGGGCAATACTCAAACCATCATTACAACTGCTAGTCGCACATCATTAATTTTTTTTCTTGTTATTTTTACTGCATAATAATCTCTAATGGGGTGTTGTTTTTAAGTTGTTGTTGTTGTTTTTAACTAACATCTTTTACTGTTGGACAGTTGGTCACCCCACAGCATTCTGAGGAGTTTTTGCTCTAATCCTCCCATGGATGTTGTAAAAGGCGATTATTGGAACAGCCAAAGGCCAGGCAGCAACATCCTTTTTTGAAAAAATTATAGCCATACTGCGTTCACAAACCTGCCTGACTAACATGGAAATTATGGCTAATGTTTGCCTTTGTTAAGATCTGTGGGGGAGATATATAGGTATGTGAGAGTAACATGGACATGTCTCGGATCACGGATGAGATGATGTTAAAGAAAACTAACCTATAAGTGTAGCCATACTGCAATGCGGAATCGTCGGGGTAAACGTAACAACCACAGTATTATCCTTATTATTTACAGTTATATTCTTCTCTTCGACCACTCTGAGCTCTTCCAAGGTGAGAGGATGCTCAGGGTCGTTGATATTACGAATGAGGTCGAATATTTCACGTTCGTCGATTTCGTCCACGACGTTTTCGTCGTATTCCGTATTGGTGGCTTGCCGCTCGGAGCCCTTCTCGTAGATATGTGGATTTATATTGTCCGCTACTTTCGTCATCGTTGAAATTAGCGAAAATTAGAGAGATTTTCTAAAGATTCGTGCTAAACTAAACAACACAACCTTCCTTTACATGTACCTAGTACCTACTTTGTTTGTTATGGTCGATGATTGATTGACTGACTGAACAAAGAAAGATTCTCATAACTGAGACGAGACACTGATTTGAATCGTTCACGTTCAGAATCTGTTATCAGAAAGAAACGTTTTAGATTTAATATTTCCTCTTTTATAAAATAGATTAAAAAAACTTTCCCTTCATCATGAATTTTATAACTGCAATATATTATTTTTATTGCTTTTTAAGTAGGTATAATAATATATGTAGCATAATATAAACTAACGGTATCGTTTGTGTAGACAAACCCAAGAAACAAAACGTTTGTTGTATAGTTCTTTGACAGGTGATAAGATACGTAATTTCTTAGTGTTTCCAACACGGAGTTTTTGGAGCTGGATCTAGCTCTAAATCGTATTGGTAAGCTCAAAAAAAATTTGGGTTAGCGCTTCTTTTTTTACAAATTTACCTCTTTTTCATTGAAACTTCAAATATAATTTTTGTATTATTTTTAGCTCAAAATACTTGTTTCCATAGCTGAAATATAAACATTGACTTGGTAGATTGGGCGTCGTCATAAAAATGTTTAGGTATTTCTTGATAATTTGCTAATCGGTTCGGCTGCCTGAGAAAGTTGTATTATAATTACCTCTACGACATAGTGAATAGTAAGTAAATTACGAGAGACCGAACGAAACACGATTTTTTGCGGAAACCAAAACCAAAAACGAATCTTCGGCCCTGGCCCCAGTTTCGGCTGAAACTGGAACCGAAACGGAAACTCATTTGTCCTTGTAAAATATTTAAGTATGTTTTTAAGTTAAAATCTGATGTATGTTAAAGTACACGTAAGTATGGCCCACCTACATCAGCTACCTGCCTAAAAATGAAAACTAAGAATAATAAATTAGAAATAAAAACAATAAATTTTTCGCGCGCGTATCGCCGAATTATTGCGTTGTTAGCCGAGCGATGCACGACCATCGAGTTTCGGTTTCAGTTTTAGGTTCGGCCATTTTTAGCCGAAACCGAAACTCTGGCCGAACCTAGATTTTTTGACCGAAACTGGCCGAAACCGAAACCGAACCTTCGGTCGGTCTCTATAATTTACTAATTCAGTGTCAGTGGTATGTTTTAGTGTTAAACAGTCATTTGGTTTGGAAAATTGGACACCGCGTGAATAGTTTGTAATATTTTAGTAAGATGTAGCAAAATGATGATTAAAATACTTGTTTTCATGACCAAAATGTACTTAAATGTTGTTCAGCTCCTTTTTCTAAAAAATTATAGCTCTTTTTTGGCGTTTTTTCAAACAAAATCTAGCCCTCTTTAAAAAACCAAGTTGCCAACACTGCGTGTTAAGAACAGTGTTGCCACCTTAGTGGAATTTCCACTAAATCTGGTGGTTTGGAACCCCCATTTAGTGGCAATTTTTTGCGTTTAGTGGCTAGTGGATTTTTTTAGTGGAAAAATTAGACCAAGAACTGTTGCAGTTTTTGAATAAATTGGAATTGCGGTATGCTGTTACAAAGCGTATGAACTAAAGATGTTTTAGACAATTTAGTAGAATTACAACATTTTTCCTTTTTTTTTTGATTGAATACAAAGTCGATGTAAATTTTTTTTTTTCATATTTTTGTCCATACTTCGAGGACCCTTAGTTTTCTTTGTAGCTGTCTTAAACACCTGATTATAGTTTGAAGACGATAGTTTAAGATCTAGATGGCAATAAAATTTTAAGGTTGCGAATTAGTTTATTTTTAGAAAAAGGTCGTTCCTCTCGGTATGGTGCAAAATTAAAAAAAAAACGCGTTTTTTACAATGTGGGAGATGGTTTCTTATTTCTTACATAAGCGAATTCATTAAAACTTTATATTAAATTAATACTTTCGCCAGAATAAATAAAAAACGCAAAAAATTGTTTATTTCGCGCCATACCGAGAGGGACCACCTTAAAGGCTCAAGTCTTAAAAATTGAACATTAAAAAATAAAAGGGCCCAGGTAGGCAAATTTCTTAACTAAAACGATTGACTCGTAATTGTCTTGTTCTTTTTGGGGACTTCGTTAACCATTGCTGTTTTCCTTGGGCGTGTAACAGAAATCACATTTGTTAAAGCAGCAATGGTTAACGAAGTCGCTAACAAGTCAATTACGAGTCGATCGTTTTTAGTTAAGAAATTTGCCTCCCAGGTCATATACTGTGTGTTTCTGACAAGGCGGTAATAAATGAAAGGAGGGATTCAGCTCACCATAACAAACAACTTTCCCAAAAAAACATGGGTCGAAATCTCAAAACTAAAATCAGCTGTTCCATACATTTGTTTCATCAGTTGACGGGGTCAATGTACGGGACAGCTGATTTTTGTTTTGATATTTCGACCTATGCTGCTTAGGGAAAGTTGTTAGGTATGCTGTGCCGATCCCCCCATTTCATTTATTACCGCCTTGTCATAAACACCCTGTATTTGGGGTAGAACGCATAGCAAAGGGTCACCACTGTCCCCTATTTACGTATGTCCACTCATCTGTCATGCACCCTAGTGGAAATTTTAGTGGTTTTCAGAGGGCGACATCTTTTTGTTAGTGGTTTTCTGGTGGATTGAGGAGCCTTATCTGGTGGATTGCTATTTCAACCGTTGGCAACACTGGTTAAGAAGATCAATACTTTGGTGGATTTAATCGCAAAACACTTGATTTTATGAAAATATTTTGTGCTAAAGCAGTTTAAAACACAACTTTACAAAGGTGTTCGTTTGATCTGTAAGTAAAAGAACCCTATCAGCTGTTCTGAAGCTTGGTCCCAGCTACAAAGTCTTGTAAAAGGTTGTCGGTAAAATGTGGGTGTTTCCTTTAGAATATCAATTTTACCATAGAACTTCTATTCATAGTGGACCAAAACCTTCATCATTGTGAATGTAACTAAATTAATAATTATTCAAGGTACAAAATGAAGTGTCTCTTCTTCTGCAGCAGTAGCTTCCTTGGGCACCTTTTTTTGGATAAATTTCTCTCTATCTCTTATCTTTTGAAAGGTAGCTCTATCGGCTGCTGCTATATGTACTAGTCTAATCCACGTCTTGGTCAGGTTTTTGGAGAAAGACCCTAAATTAAAACACCAACACAAAAATTTTGATTTTTTTTTGGATATTTCGCAATTTTGCCCTGGAAACATTTCCATGAAAAAGTTGTGATGTTGAAAAAATTATTACAAGTTGATTCGCAAATTTTCTACAACACCTTGGCCTCTATTCAAGAGTTGTTTGGCTCCATCTCCCACCTTCTTCATCTTCGTCTGTCGACTCAATTGTTTTTATTTCCAATTGTCTTGTAGAACCAAAGATGGCTGATCCGTGGCTGATACAGCCACACGAGCATGCCAAGTTTGTGGAGCACTTCCGTAACCTTGGTCCTATCAACGGTATGCTGACAGGAGAGCAGGCTAGGAAGTTTATGCTTCAGGTAGGTTGTATAATAATAATTACTAATCTCACACTGAAAGAGCTGAACTAGAAAGAACATGTATCTAGGGAGCCAGAAACACATGTTGAAAATGAACATAGATAAAGTTTATTACAATGTTTTTAGGAACCTTTAGGAATTAAACCTGGACCTACAATATCACAGTCAACAGCCACACAGCTACTGAACCATAGAGTTTGTAAAAAATTTATATGCTTTGAGTCTGGGAGATTTTTAATTCTAAATATTTTTTTGAAAAAAATGTAATTAATTATTAATTTCTATTTATATTACAGTCGCAGCTTCCTCCACCAATCCTCGGTCAGATCTGGTTCCTCGCGGACACAAATGCTGATGGGAAACTGGATCTTAGAGAGTTCTCTATCGCTTGCAAGGTAGGTTCTTTAAACAGCATATCACACTCCCTTCAATTCCTACATTTAACATTGATTACAATCAAAATCTAAAATCTATTCTTCAAAAAAGGACACAATGTATCTCATAATAAAAGTCTAGTAAACTGCAATACCTTAAATAATTTAAAAACACGGTATTATATATTGTTTAAGGGGAGGTTGTTCAGGACTGTCCGCCACTCAGCTTCAGACAATTCAATGCAAAACCAGCAGACCAGTTGCACGGACCTGGCTGAAAAGTAGAACACTGTACAGAGACATCTGTCATGCATGCCACACAAGCCAGACTGCACCCTTCCGCGTCATGCTGCTGACCTGACCCATCTGCTAGGCAGAAATGCTCCTTTTTTTTATGGAATGATCTTTTTTTTTTGTTTCCCAGATAATAAACCTCAAACTGCATGGCATTGAGATACCAAAAGTTTTGCCGCCATCTCTGCTTTCCTCATTAAGTCCTACAGGTAAAACAGTTTTTTTTTTTGTCCTATCTTAGCCCACTCTAAAACCTGTTGGGAATTTGTCTAGGATTGGGAGAAGTGGTGAAAGGGACGAAAGGCCTTTGCCCAGCAGTGGGACACTTCATGCTGTTAATAATATCAATAATAATAATTTTATAAAACTTGGAAAATATTAAAAATGTGATCTTGAATAACACTAGATAGTCTTGTAAGTATTTTTTATAAATTGTTTTGTTGCATTGTTTATAAATCTAAAAATAATTTAAAATTTGTTTTACAGGACTCCCTAAACCAACCCAAACATTCCAAGCCCCAGTCCAATCCAAACCACCGATCCCACCAATGCCCACAACCCAACCAATCATCCCAAATGTGCCCCAACAATCCCTACTTGGGGATTTTGACCCACCCAGTAACAGCCCATTGGTACCAGATTTGATCAGTCAAGCACCACAATCTGGAAACCCACCGGCCAGGCCTGCTATGCCACCAGCACCACTTATGCAACAGTCCCAGCCCATTATGGGAACTCAGCCCATTATGGGATCTCAGCCCATTATGGGAACTCAGCCCATCCTGAGTTCCCAGCCCACTATGGGAACTCAGTCTATTTTGGCTTCCCAACCTATTATGGGAACTCAGCCTCCCATGGGAACTCAGTCTATTATGGGAAATCAGCCCGTAATGGGAACTCAACCTATAATGGGTACCCAGCCCATTATGGGGACCCAGCCCATTATGGGGACCCAGCCCATTATACCTTCTCAACCTTTGATGGGCACCCAAATGATACCACCTGCTGCACCTATAGCACCAGCTGCCCAGCCCATTTTACCAGCCCAGCCCATGCCGTCCCAATCGATTATGGGAAGTTCTCAATCAATAATGGGAAGTTCCCAACCCATTATGGCCAGTAACCAACCAATAATGGCTACAACCCAGCCCATAATACCGAGTTCCCAGCCCATAATGGGCAGTACCCCAATTTTACCCCCAGTACAGCCCATTATCCCATCCCAACCGTTATTAACATCCCCACCCTCAGCCCAACCCATAATGGGTGGGTTTGCAAATGGAACGCAGATAATGAATGGGTCTCAAACCATAATGAATGGAACCCAAGGTGTATTGCCTTCAATGCCGACTTCGCAATCGAATACGAGCCTTCTGTCTAGCCCGCCAAAGTCGATTATTGAACAGCCGATCACTTCGACGCCGATTGTGACGCAGAAAACTGAAGATAAGATCAGTGGTGAGTTTTTTTTAAGAGTTTTACTTTTTATAAGGGTATTTATTTTGTTGTTTTTTTTTTTTCATAAATGAAAAAGTAGATGTTGAAAAAAGGTTTAAAGTTATTTATGATCGTAGGGGTGCTCGCTCATATTAAAACCCGAGCGCAGTGATAGTTTATAGAATAAGCGAGGGTTGTAACAGTACCCGAAGTGGAAGTGTGTATTCTACCCTTTCATTCCATTCCACGAGAAAATTAACAATAACACGAGAAAATTAGCTATGAATAAAAAATATCTCTCTAAATTTACCATGTTATTTATAAAAAAGTTAAAGAGCATTTTAGTTATTGGACGTATGTCTATTTAGACTGGATGTCACGTATTTACCATACAAAAAATTAGAGAAATAGACCTCCAGTAAAGCTACTTCAAATCTTGGATATCTTTGTGAATGTGAGAAGTAATATGGTGAGAATTTTATTTAGTAACGATGGGTTATTATTAAGACGATATACGACAAATAAATCAAATGACCGAATGAACAGAGGTAGAGCTTCGATATAGCATACCGAAAGAAAGGGACAGTCATATGTCAGTCGCCCACATCGGTTACTACATTTTATTGGAAAAAGTAATAAATATTGAATATCTTTTTAATTTTTACGTTTAAATCATATCTGAATTACCAGAATTTGTTTTTCTTTATTATCATTACTACTAGGTTTAACAAAAACTAGTAAGTAATTTCGAAGAACTAGCTTTTCCCGTTTTTTGGAAAGGTTATCTTTGACGAAATAATGTACCGAGGTTTTTTGATTCCACTAGTGTTTCTCAATTATAAAAAACTTTGTTATACCGGGTGTTTCTGACAAGGCGGTAATAAATCAAAGGAAGGATTCAGCTCACCATACCTAACAACTTTCCCAAAGCAACATGGGTCGAAATCTCAAAACAAAAATCATCTGTCCCGTACATTGACCCCGTCAGCTGATCTATCCAATGTATGGAAAAGTTGTTTTTTTTTTTTAATTTCGACCTATGTTGCTTTGGGAAAGTTGTTAGTTATGGTGAGCAGAAGCCCTCCTTTGATTTATTACCGCCGTGTCAGAAACACCCGGTATATTAATATAACCTGTGAGGATATAAAATAAAATCGTTTATTCTGGCAAATAAACGATTTTATTTTATATCCTCAAAAAGGTTATAATTAAATTCTAGAAATTTACCTCCTATAGATTAACCGTCTTATTCATAAAGATACAGTAGATTTTAGGTAGCGTTACTGGATGTCTACTTCGCTGGTTTGTTGTATGGTAAATACGTGACATCCAGTCTAAATTGACATACGTCAAATAACTAAAATGCTCTTTAAGTTTTTATGAATAAGAGGGTAAGAGAATTACTTGATTTAAAAAACCTTCAGAACTCATATAGCGTCTTAATTTGCCAGCGTTAACGAGTCCCCAGCAGGAGTGCTCGCCGCTGGGAGTGATGTCGCCGCCCGCCATGGCCGAGTGGGGGATACCGCAGCCGCAGAAACTTAAGTAAGTTTACTCAATATTCTAACTTTATTGTTTTATTGTTTTCACAATTTTCTTACACTGCAGTCTTTAGGTATAAACCTGCAAGTACGTGCGGCGGCCGACGGCGAGCGAGATCCATCAGCCGCGCGCTGCTCGTGGCGCCGCACGCGTCTCATCATTGTCGCGCCAAGTTCTCGCATCCTTAATAATTGCTCGATGCCGTTAGTGTTCCTAAAACAGCCGCTCTCGCGAAGTAGCACGGGTCATTATCGCATGAATATGCATTGCGGCTTTGGAGATAAGAGATAGAGAGATATTAACTCAAGTTTATATGTAACAGGAGCGAGCTAGATTGTGCTTTATGTGTACGCAGCTAGATTTAATTTTATTTAAACTACTCCGTTGAGTGAGCCTTCTGTACCTGGTACTATTAGGTATTCTGTGCCCTAGCTCGGATATGGACACTCATAGATAAAAAGGCACTTTATTACAATCAATCAACTAAACATAATTAAAGTTAGTCTTAAGAGCCATAGCATAGTGAAAGTAGCGCCACCTGCGAAATATCTTACTACTGATTGTAGCCAAAGTGGGCGTTTTTAGCAACACTTCGTAGCTTTCTTTGATCTTTAACCTAAAAGCTATACAACAGTGCCCTAACAATACTAGGCTGCATTATCTAGTGGAATACTGTTTCACATTTTTGGTATTTGCCCTTGTTTACAAGATATTATTTTTTTCTCGGATGGCGCTACTTTAGCTGTGCTATGCCTCTTAATAACAAAATGATCGGTTACGAAAATTTACACTTGATAGCCCATAAAAATTGGTCCTTCGATCCGGAGCGAGCGTGTTTCAATATCTACCTTATATAGTACAGGGAAGGTTAAAAAAAAGTATAAACATTATGAGTTAAGAGAGTCTACGTGCACTTTTGTACATTTAATAAGGCAAGCCTGGCTTTTGGGCTTCTATGGAGCTACTGCCACTGCGACAAAGAAGCAGTAATTTTTTTTATGGATATTTATTGATTGAGTGTTAAAATTATACTCAGGTACACACAGCTGTTCAACGCGACAGACAGAGCTAAATCGGGCGCGGTGTCCGGGGCTCAAGCCAGGTCCATTAGGCTGCAATCTAGACTGCCTCAGCAAGCCCTAGCTCAGATTTGGGCACTCATAGATAGAAACTTTATTACAATCAATCAACTTAACATAACAACATAACAATTGCTACGATATCGGACACTTGATAGCTCATACAAAATGTGGTCCTTCGATCCGGATCGGGAGCGTTTTGATACTATCTATGTAATTGTATAAAAATTAATTGCTGATCGTTTGTCTCTCTAAATATCGAAAACAGCTAGGCTGATTTGGTTGATTTAGGTTTCGGAACGTTTGTCATACTCCAGGGAAGGTTTAGATGGTGTGAAAACATGGAAAGATTGTGAGAAAGACGGTAAAATTTTTGCCAATAACTTAATTTTTCCATATAAATTGTTCCGATGTAGCTTATTCGAAGTTTACTAGTACTTATTATCAATATTTCATTGAACCCAGGTACACACAGCTGTTCAACGCGACAGACAGAGCCAAATCGGGCGCGGTGTCCGGGGCTCAAGCCAGGTCCATTATGCTGCAGTCTAGACTGCCTCAGCAAGCCCTAGCTCAGATTTGGGCTTTAGCTGACTTGGACTCCGATGGGAAACTGGGTAAGTATCTATTATAGGATATATATTTGTGCTATCTATTCTTTATTCTATTCCAATAACTAGTCGACCCGGCGAACTTCGTACCGCCTAACCTTTACTATAGTGTGTATGTATTAAACTTATAAACCTTCCTCTTTAATCACTCTAACTTTTAAAAAAAGCCTCATCAAAATCCGATGCATAGTTTTAAAGATTTAAGCATGCATAGGAATAGGCGCGGGAAGCGACTTTATTTTATACTATGTATTTATAAAGAGGTAAGATTTGATTGTTTGTTGGTTTGCATCGAATAGGCTCCGGAAATACTGAACCGATTTGAAAAATTATTTCACTGTTGGGAAGCTACACTATCCGCGAGTGTCATAGGCTATATTAGATTTTCAAGAAAATTAGGGATCCTTACCTAAATTCAAATAATGTAGTCCAAGTTGCAAATTTTTTCCGTTGTTTACATATTTTGACAGGTGGTTTGTTGTTGTTGTTAATTTTTCTATTCGCCCATTCTGGGCAGTCAAAAGAACAAAGTCTTTAGAGCCAAGTCTTAAGTAGTACTTTTATTATATTCTATGGCGTAACGAAGTTAGCCGGGAAAGCTCGTAACAGATATATGAAAAAAGTATATGGTGTAAAGTGACTTTTTTTTATAAGGGTGCTTATATTAATATTTACTGGAACGCAGAGAGTGAGAGCTATGTGTGAGACTGGGAACGGCTTGAAACAAACAAAATTTAAGCATCTTTTGTTTTTTATGCAAGTATCGACAATGTACGTAATATTCATAAAGTTACAGTAGGTTTTAAGTAGCTTAACTGGAGGTCTACTTCTCTGGTTTGTTGTATGGTAAATACGTGACATCCAGCCTAAATTGACATACGTCAAATATACTTATATATGTCGTAGTAAGATTTGATAATTAGGTTTTTTGCAAAAAAACTAGGGCTTTTGCGAAAACCCGGATAATCTGATATAAGCATTACTTTTTTTTCAATCATCCTGACATAAAGCAGCTTTTTTGCAAAAAACTTAGTATAATTGATAACTTTGAAACCTTCCTTTACTCTGATTGGCTAGATAATTGCTTGCTGGTAAACTCTTATTCTGATTGGTTCTCTGTAGCGTCAAAGGATATTTTAACGAACCAATCAGACAATAATCAAGCAAGTTTACCAGCAAGAAATAATCTAGCCTATCAGAGTAAAGGAAGGTTTCAAAGTTTTTAATTATACTAGGTTTTTTTTTGCAAAAAAACTACTTTATGTCAGGATGATTGACAAAAAAGGAATGCTTATATCAAATTATCCGGGTTTTCGCAAAATCCCTAGGTTTTTTGCAAAAAAACGAATTATCAAATCTTACTACGACACATACATAGTCAGTTCACCATTTCGTATTTTTTTAAGTATTCAAACTATGACTATTGTTTCAAAGGATGCGAAGAATTCGTCCTGGCGATGTATTTGTGCGAGAAGGCGACTCAAGGCGAGCCGGTGCCAGCGAAGCTGCCGCCCGAATTGATCCCTCCCACCTTCAGGTAAGGTGCATTTTTGATTGAGAAGTTACGAGATTATAAAACTTTAATGTAGTCTGTAACTTTTTGGCACATTTTTCTCTTTATTCGCAAACTAGTTTGTGATATAAGTTATCTTACCCAATTTTGCCTTAGATTTCACCACTAGATGGCGTTAACAGACACATAGCTCGCCCGCCCCCTGGAAAAAAGAAAATACAACTTTTAGCGTTCGGAATAAAGCTAGTTGGAAATATATCGCAGAGTAGGCAGACCTCATACAAGGTGGTGAAAGCGACTAAGAGGGGACCCCGGGGTCGTTGGGTGCACGAGGCGGGGGCCTCGTGTAGTCATATAACGGCCCCGAGAAGGACGGCGGAACGT
The DNA here is from genome assembly GCA_951802225.1 of Euspilapteryx auroguttella. Lineage (NCBI taxonomy): Eukaryota > Metazoa > Arthropoda > Insecta > Lepidoptera > Gracillariidae > Euspilapteryx > Euspilapteryx auroguttella. Next base: position 1,279,825 of record OX637668.1, read on the forward strand.
GGTGTCCAGTTCCGTCGTCGAGCGTAGGAAGAGCCATCCGCGCTCAGGGGGGACTACCACCACCTGTCCCCCCGAGATGAGGCTAATCAGCCAATGCTGGGGGGAGTTGAACATAACGATCGAAAGATCACCCGTGACCCCCTTGCCAACACCTGAGATGGACACCGGCGGGGTTTTAGTGGGTGCAAACCCCACATAACGGTCGCAAGGTACTCGTTAGGAGTTTCCCCGCCTATAAAAAAAAAGGTCCACTTCCGATGCCCTCGCTTCCTCAAACTGTCTTGCGATATCGTAAATAACACGGTTATATAGCTTTGAGGTTAGAGACCAAAGAAAGCTACAAAGTGTTGCTAAAAACGGCCACTTTTGGCAACAATCAGTAGCTTTCTTTGGTCTTTAACCTAAAAAACAACACACAACAGTACCTTAAAAATACTAGGCTGCATTATCTAGTGGAATACTGTTTCACATTTTTGATAATTTGCCTTAGTTTAGAAGATATTATTTTTTTTCGCGGTTGGCGCTACTTTAGCTGTGCTATGCCTCTTAATGGTGGTTTATGTGCGAGGCCTCTGTCCAGCAGTGGACGCCTATTGGCTGAAATAGCTAATTCATTTATTAATTCGTCCATCCAGACGGGACTCACTGGGCAGCGTGCACAGTGGTTCCTCATACGAGGAAAGGAGGCGGGAGCACATGGCGAGGGGGCAGGCGGAACTTGAGCGAAGGAGGGAAGCACTGGCCAACGCTCAGATGAAGGAAAAGGTATGCTTTTGCTGTGGCGGTAGCTCCATAGAAGCCCAAAAGCTGGGCTTGCCTTAATAAAACAACAAGTCGACCCGGCGAACTTCGTACAGCCTTACCTTTTACTTTTCTCTGCATCATATATAAATCTTCCTCTTGATTCACTCTATTTATTAAAAAAACCGCATCAAAATCCGTTGCGTATTTTTAAAGATTTAAGCATACATAGGAACAGACGCGAGAAGCGACTATATTTTATACAAGCACCTTGGGCTACATTATTCAAGTTTATGTAAGGTTCCCTAATTATTTTGACAGTGTAATATAGCCTATGTCACTCGGGGATAGTGTAGCTTCCTACCAGTGAAAGAATTTTTCAAATCGGTTTAGTATTTCCGGAGCCAATTCGTTACAAACAAACAAACAAATCTTTCCTCTTTATAATATTGGTATAGACTAACCCTGTTATTCATAAAAAGTTAAAGAGCATTTTAGTTATTTGTCATGTATCAATTTAGACTGGATGTCGCGTATTTACCATACAATAAACCAGAGAAGTAGACCTCCAGTAAAGCTACTTAAAATGAACTGTATCTTTATGAATAAGACGGTATGTATTGATAGCTATGTAGGTTAGTTATCTAGGTACTTTGAGGAATTATCCCTGAAATCATAGGTTGGGCTTGCCACAACCTGCTATGCTAGGTACGCCGCTGCTTTCTCTTAGCGCACACCTCGGACACTTCATAGAAAAAAGCTTGTTGCTTCGCGCACAGCCTCAACTCGTGTACGTGCACGCGTATCATGCTTGTGTGAGTGAGATGAGACGCGCGACGCTTTGTTATTTGTACTGAGCTGGGGAGCCAAACTTGTTGAGGGAGGCAGGGAGTGCCCGTACTGTATGTAGTACTATTTTATATACTGTGGTACAGTACTGGAAGTTTTTTTGCCTCAATTGATGATAAGGTTTTTTTTGTTGCCGTGCAATTTAAATGTGTGCTTTATTAATGTCTTTTTTGTTTTCTTGCCACTGTCAAGGAAGCAGAGGTAATAACGGGAATCGTATACAAAAATGAGTAGATTATATAACATGGGTGTAAAGTGATGTTTATATGATGAGGGAGCTCATATTAAAACCTACTTTGAAAGTTTAACAAGCGAAGGCTTTCAGCACCCGAAGCGGAACAGCTTTACGCCTACGTTGTATGCTTACTCTACTTTTCATTCATTTTGGGCTTGAATGTTTTTTTTTTTTGTTGTTGTTTGTCTGTTTTGTAATTACTAACAAAAATCGTTCGTCTAGCTTTAAACTAAAAAAATAATTTTAGGCGGAAAGGGAAAGGAAGGAAAGAGAGGAGGCGGAAAAGAGAGAGAAGATACGACTTGAGGCGCAAAAGAGAGAGCAAGAAGAGATGCAAAGGAAACAGAAGGAGGAACAGGTAAGACGGTGTTTGGCTCAGTGGCACAGTTGGTAGCGTCTTCGACTGTGATTCGGAATCACGGATTCGATTACTGGCGGGGGCGTGCATTGTTATAAAATTTTCTTACTTCAGAAGAATACTATAATATAGGTTTCTTTTGATGTAGGAAAGACCTGCGGTGGCAGCATGAGCATGACGGACAATTTGTCGAATTTGCCGTATCTATCTGTCACTTTTGTCGATCATCTCAATGCATTTTCCCGCATTGAAATGTCAAAAGTGACAGAAAGATTCTACAAATGGTCCGTCATGCTACGCAGGCAGCGGCGGTAGCATGACGGACAATTTGTCGTATCTATTTGTCACTTTTGTCGATCATCTCCATACATTTTCCCGCATTGAAATTTAATTTAAAGGGGGTGGAAATTGAAAGTGTTACGATATTAGGGGACTCGACTGGTTGTGTGTTTTTTGTTTTGTACAGTGGCGGTCTAGGTCGCCGTAACACTTCCGGTTTTTCTGTATTGCAAAGTGGCTCTTGTTCTTTGGCAATACAGTCTAGGGCTGACGAAACCATAGATAAATCTGTTACGGCCTCCTAGACCGCCTATCTATGTCTTTGTGTATGTTTCGTTTCGGTGATCGAGTTATGGTTTCCAAGTTCTACCTAGTTAGAGGCTGTATTATTATTTAATATGTTTTTTTTTGTCTTTTAGGAGAAACGAGAAGCCGCAAGGAAAGAGATGGAGCGACAATGCCAACTAGAGTGGGAGAAGAAGAGGTAAGATGACACTGGAAAAAAAAGAATTAATGAACTTTCTTCTTCTTCTTCCGTGCGTCTCCACTACTGGAGGTTGGCCGTCAGCTCCGCAAATGCTGCCAGTCGAAAAAGTTGTTCTACGCTGGCAACTCCTGTCCACTCCTTGATGTTGGCGAGCCACGACTTCCTTCTCCTACCAGCGCGTCTTTTACCCTCTATCTTGCCCATCATTATAACTTGGAGAAGATGGTACTGAACTTTATTGTACTTAAATAAATCAAATCAAATCAAATAATTCTTTATTCAATATAGGATACAAGATATCACTTATTGAAAGTCAATTAGACTACATCTAATCTAATTGCTATTGATACCTTATTTGGTAAAGTATCCTATACTGTGAGATGCGAGGTAGTTCAGGGTGCCCACCAAGCGGCTCAGCTTGCCTTACGACAATAGTCGCCTGGAGAGGCCCCCAAACGAGCCCTCCTCTGTCAAATTATTCTACTCCAAAATTAATTGAACATTTAACAGAAAGGTGACAAAAGGCGATATTATCGCTAAAAGGGGTTTCTTCCAGGCAACCAGTTTGATTGACACTAAATTGCATTGCAATCAATCAATCAAATAAACAAAATTAAAAAAACATTCATAGCAATGGGCGGCTCTATTGCTAAAAGCGATAAAATAAAATTACAGGTTCTACCTAGTTAGGGTCTCTGAGCGTGATGAGCTCGGTTGTCAGTTATGTGGACTGAGTAAGCGTGTGCACCTGGGTTCGATTCCCGGCGGGGCGAATATTGTTATGATGAATATCGATGTTTTTTTTCCTGGTCTGGGTGTAATGTTCGTCTCTGTATAAGTTTCCGGGCACCCTAGATACAGGTTCTACCTAGTTAGAGGCTCTGTCTGAGTGTGATGCGATATGCGATATGTGATTGCAGGACCCGAGAATTGGAAGCTATGAGGGCAGAAGAGCAGAGCAAAGTTTTGAAACTGAAAGCTAAAACTCAAGCCCTGGCAGCTGAACAGAGTGCTAGTGCGGCAAGAGTTGCCACTCTAGCACAAGAAATAAGAGAGACAAGGACCGCTGTCGCCTCGGCGAAATGCACTATTGACGGCATGAGGTAAGTTATTCATAATTATACAGGGTGTAACATACAGGGTGTAACTTGCAACTCTAGCACAAGAAATAAGAGAGACAAGGACCGCTGTGGCCTCGGCGAAATGCACTATTGATGGCATGAGGTAAGTTATTCATAATTATACAGGGTGTAACATGCGGGGTGAAGCATACAGGCGAAACAGACAGGGTGTAACTTAGATACAGAGTTTAGTATTCATGGTGTAACGTACGGGTTGTAACATACAGGATGTAACTTTCCACTTTAGCACAAGAGATCAGTGAAACCAGGACCGCTGTCGCCTCGGCGAAATGCACTATTGATGGCATGAGGTGAGTTGTTCATAATTATATAGGGTGTAACATACGGGGTGTAGTATACAGGCGAAACAGACAGGGTGTAACATAAGATATAGAGTTTAGTATTCATGGTGTAACGTACGGGTTGTAACATACAAGGAGTAAAATACAGGGTGTAACTTGCCACTCTAGCACAAGAGATCAGTGTAACCAGGACGGATGCTGCTTCGGCGAAATTCACTATTGATGGCTTGAGGTAATTTAGTAATATAATATATACAGGATGTAAATTGCCACTCTGGCACAAGAAATTGGAGAAACAAGGGCATCTGTCGCTTCGGCGAATAGCTCTATGGATGTTATGAGGTAATAACCTCAAAATAAATGATACCGTTAAACGTATTTTTACTGAAATACTATATTATTTCTAATCAATAGTTCTAATTCATACAAACATGTGTTAAAGCTAACATAGATGGTGTTATACAGGGTGTAACACTGTAACATACAAATTGTAACACGAACAGGGTGTAGCATATAGGTGAAAGAAACATAAAGGGGAAACATACAGGTTGAAACATACAGGTGAAACATACGAGGGGTAACATACAGGTTGAAACATACAGGTGAAACATAAGAGGGGTAACATATAGGTGTAGCATACTGGATGTAGCATACAGGGTTTAGCGTACAGGGTGTAACAAACGGTGTGAAACTTACAGAGTGTAACATAAAGGCTGAAACTTACACTAACAGCGTTTAGCATTCGGTGTGTAACAGTAACAGAAAGGGTGTATCACAAAATGGTAATGGAAATGCAACATTCAGTTTAACCTAACATCTAAACGTGACAGTTTCCTCAGTGAATGAAGAAGTGTTGAAAGAAATGGAAATGATGATTACCGGACATATTATTTAGTATGTAAAATCGATTTCCTTGAGTATGTCGACTTGAAGGTGGGTGCGATCAGAAATGATGTCACCAAAATCCTGATTGCGAAGCTGCGGGCAAAAGCTAGTAGACCATAAGGCTACGAACGCACAGGCGGTTTTAATTCCGCGCGGTGTCAAAGTTTGTTATTTAATTTTCAACCTTATTCATAGGCCCTGAACGCACAAGCGTGTTTTTACGTTTTTTTATCCGCTGGTACGCACACTTCAAAAATCCGCGCGGCAAAAAACCGCCTGTGCGTTTGAAGCCTAAAGCGAAATTTCTCGAAATTTCCAAAAAAAATATCAGCTGTTCCATTTCAGGTCCGATCGCGACTCGAGTATGTCTGATCTGCATCAGTTGAAAGCTAGGATGAAGGAGCTGAATGCCAAGCAAATTGCGCTCAACAAGGAGAAGGCTGACCTTGATGCTAAGGTTGGTATTAGCTTGGCAAGAGGGGTTTTTTTTTTCGGTGCATTTTTACCTGACTACTCAATATACTCCTAAAACAGGCTTCGTGCTTAACTGGAGTAAGTCGATATTTTTATTTGTGAAATGTAAGGTTTTTAAATAAAAATCTTTGAAATCAACCAATTAGAGTAGACTTCCCCTTTCTTGACACCCCGACCTATTATTGGCATAGTCAGTTTTGAGGTGCAATATGTATAAGGATTCTTGGAATACAGGTTGTGACTACGAAAAAAAAAGAATTTATGGTGTTATAATTTCTTTTTTTACAAAAAGAGAGCCTTCAACGAAGTGACACAAACATAATTTGAGAACTTCCTCTTTTTCAAAGTCGGTTAAAATTGGTACTAAAACCTTCTCCTGAATGTAAAAAATACATTACTGAAAACCGCATCAAAATCAGTTAAGCCAAACGCGAGATAATCGCGGACAAACATACATACAGGTCAAACTGATAACCTCCCTTTTTGAAGTCGGTTAAAAATGCCAAGAATCTACAGGTATACATACAGTACATCCTCTAAATAGACCACGTCAATATTAGCACGGGGTGCCAAGAATGGGATAGCTTCCCTTTTTGTTTGTCTCTCGTGGAAAAATAAACTCCATAGCGTTTTCCTCAAAAAGCGATATCGATCGCGCGATAGGGGTTCGACAGCCAATAGAAATCGCTCGTACAGTGGCGAACACGATCGCGTAACACTTCCGGTTTTTCTGTATTGCAAAATAGCTCTTGTTCTTTGGCAATACAGTCTAGGCCTGACTAAACCATAGACAAATCTGTTACGGCCTCCTAGTCCGTGACAGTACATCCACGAAGCCTGCCTGATTGGCTGCCGAAACCCTATCGCGCGATCGATATCGCTTCTTTAGGAAACACGCTTACTCTTAAAATTTGAATTGAAATTTTACAGCGGCTCAGAATAACAAGGCTATAATGTATTTATAGGAATGCTGTGTCAGTTTATGAAGTAATGTGGCTATTTTTTTTTTTTATTATTTCAGGCAAAGGCCTCTGAAGGTGCTGGCGAAGACGGGAAACTGAATATGATGGAAATAACTCTAAAACAACTTAGAGATAAGGTAAATTTATACAAAAAATTTCACGTTAAAAACACGAACTTGAATTGGTTTTTTCGAATCGAATAGAATAGAAAGAATAGAAATACTCTTTATTGCAATCAATAGACTTAATATAGGTGATTACAATTTATAATTACTACATTGACTGCAATGGGCGGCCTTATCACTTAAAGCGATAGGCTCTGAAACTACTGGACCTATTTGAAAATGTATTTCACCATTATAATCCTAATATCCTTGATGAACATAGGCTATATAATCTCAAAAATTCAGAATATTACGGGATGTTTGCCGTGGAAGATAATTTCCATAGTTCACCAAAACCTACATAATTACAAAGATAAAATAAAGACAAAATAAAATACAACTTGCAAAGAGACGTTTTATAAACAAAATAAGTAGTTTAAGTAAGTAGCATTGATAGCAAGATGCCTACGGTCACTCGTCACTCGGACCCTGCGCGTCGTCAGTCGGTTGTATGGTGCAACTGAGACCAATTCAGCTTACCACCTCAGCTGCAAGGAACTGAAGCTGAGCCAACTGTTCTTCCATTGGCCACCGCTAGAATTGGACTTGTCAGTGTGTAGTTATAAAAACGAATAGTATGATTTTCATATGTGAAATGTAAACGAGTCTTACGAGTTTACCATACCTTTGATTGACGTCAAACACATTCAATCAATCAATATTTTTAGGTGGAGGCAGCCAAGGCAATAGTGGAGACGAAAAAATCAGACCTGGACAGTAACAAGCAACAACTGTCGGAATTAAACCAAAAAGTGTCGGAGCTAAGCGACAAGTGCGAACAGGTGAGTCGTCCACTGCTGGGCATAGGCCTCCCCCACAGAACGCCACAAAGAACTGTCTTGAGTAAACCTTATCTAGTGTATTCTTGCAATCTTCATCATTATCGTTGTCTCTGCCGAAAGACGTCCACTGCTGGACATAGGCCCCCCATAGATTGTCGTACCAAAAAATTTCGTGCAAACATTTCATTTAGATTTATTGAGCCGTTTCGGAGATTAGTGCCTTTGACAGACGGACGGACCGAATAGTTATATAATAAGGTCCCGGAACCTTAAAAACTATCCGTATTATTCATAACTAGTCGACCCGGCGAACTTCGTATCGCCGTACCTTTACCTATTACTATGTTGTGCATGCATTATACGCATAAACCTTCCTCTTGTATCACTCTATTCTATAAACAAAACCGCATCAAAATCCGTTGCATAGTTTTTAAGATATAAGCATACATAGGGACAGACGCGGGAAGCGACTTTGTTTTATACTATGTATTGATATTGATGATATTGAAGATACAGTAGGTTTTAAGTAGCTTTACTGGAGGTCTACTTCTCTGGTTTGTTGTATGGTAAATACGCGACATCCAGTCTAAATTGACATGCGTCAAATAACTAAAATGCTCTTAACTCTTTATGAATAACAGGGTATGTCTATGTCTATGTTTAGTTATGTGTGTGTACCTTAATTAACTTAAGTGTTGGAAATAATACGAGCCTGGAATTTTGAACTGTATTTCTATATTTTCACTGGTTCTAATTTTTACATATTTTTATACTTTTACAAGATTTAATGCAGATTTTAATATAGCAAGGTACAACAGCAGCTCTAAGGGTTGGGTAACAACGAACAGTAAGAGGGAAGAGTGAATGAATAAAATTTTAAGGATTGATTGAAATATATGAATGACAATAAAACAGAAGAAATATTGATTGACTAGAGGCTGCCCCCCTTTTTTACCCGCGCAGATTTCTCATAAACACAAAAATCCCGGTTTTTTCCGTTCCCGTGGGAATTTCGGGAAATCCTTTCTTAGTGCTTACCTACACTCCCTAAGGAACCTACATGCTTCAACAATGCATGCAAATTTCAGCTTTGTACGCCCAGTAGTTTCGGCTCTGCGTTGTCTGTCAGTCAGTCAGTAACGGAAGAGTTTTATATATATTGATTGAATGCAGAAGGCATAGATGGACATCGGAGTTTACATTAACAAAAATAATCTATGTTATGTTAGTGTACTGAACTTATGTGTTTAATTAAAACTACATATTTTCTTATATAGGTTTGGCAGTTGTACGAGCAAAGGCGACAGGAGTACGTTGAGAGAAAAAGCACCGCGCCGGCTGAGGCGTGGGGCACCAATGGTGAGTTTATTAACTCTATAAAAAGTAAAGTTTTTTTTGTTTAAAACAACTAGACCTATACGAGATTTTTGCTATTTTTTTCCGAAAAGTTATTATTTAGTAATCAATATATTTATTTATACCAATTTTATAAAGAGGAAAGATTTGTTTGTTTGTTTGTAACGAATAGGCTCCGGAAATACTGAACCGATTTGAAAATTTTTTTCACTGGTTGAAGCTACATTAACCCCGAGTGTCATAGGCTATATTAGATTTTCAAAAAAATAGGGATCCTTACGTAAACTCAAATAATGTAACCCAAGGTGCAATATTTTTTCCGTTGTTTACATATTTTGACAGGTGGTTTGTTGTTGTTGTTTGTTTTTTATTCGGCCATTCTGGGCAGTCAAAAGAACATAGTCTATAGAGCCAAGTCTTTTGTAGTACTTATCTTATATTCTATGGCGTAACGAAGTAAGCCGGGAAAGCTCGTGTATATATAAATATAAATCTCGACATTCGACTGCTCCGTGGCTCAGTTGGCAGTGATGTGGACTGAGTAAGCGTGTCCACCAGCTAAGCCACCGTAGGTCATTGCTCTGATGCTACACAACGTTTGTAGTTTATTTACAAAAACTTTCGAAGCACCTCAAGTGAGCACGGTTCATTATTTTTCAATTTGGTTTTCAGGAATCAGTCCTGTGTAACTATGCCTACCTGGCGTTAAGTTTTCCTCCACGATAAAAAAGTAACCGCGTATAGACCCTAAATAACAAGATTTTGAGTGTTATTATATCAAAGCGAAGTTCTGTAAGTAACAGTAAGTGAATCAATCTTATTATACTTATTTTTTTATCGTGGAGGAAAACTTAACACCAGCTAGGCATATAAAGGACTGATTCCTGAAAACAAAATTGAAAAATAACGAACCGTGTCCACTTGAGGTACTTCGAAAGTTTCTTAAAAAATCGGTGTAGCATCAGAGCAATGACCTACGGTGGCTAAGCTGGTGCCAGACGAGTCAGGGGGTAGGGGGCAAAGCGCAGGGGGGTGAACAAGGAGTCCATCGACCTTATATAAGTTTTTTTATTTTTTGAAATTAAAAAAAAAAAAACTAAATTCAAAATATATTTTTTTAATAATTTATTCGAGTCATCTAGCATGCAAAGACTGAGTCCTGAAAGTTTCCGCTACGATAAAAAAAATGACCGTGTATACAAATACAGACGCAGATTGGGGTACTTCGGACTCCGCATGGGGTGCCCCAACGGAAGAAGCTTGGCCGGCGACGCAGGAAGACAACTCTGCTGCCGTTACTACTGGTAAGACGCCCACTGCTGGACATAGGCCTCCCAACAACGCCTCCAAAACTTATTTTATTTATTTTTTACAAAAAAGGAATCCGCCTTAAATTAAGTGACACATACATCGACTGAGCACTTCTCTTTTTCTAAGTCGGTTAAAATAGGTACTAAAACCTTCTCCTGAATGTAACAAATACTTATCTGAAAACCGCATCGAAATCGGTTCAGCCAAACGCGAGATAATCGCGGACAAACACACATATATACAGGTCAAACAGATAACCTTCTTTTTTGAAGTCGATTAAAAAGAATGGACAATGATTCGTTGGTTTCTTATAAGAGGCATAGCACAGCTAAAGTAGCGCCACCCGCGAAAAAAATTAATATCATCTAAACTAAGGCAAATATCGAAAATGTGGCACTGTATGACACTAGATAATGCAGCCTAGTATTTTTAGGGCTTTGAGGTTAGAGACCAAAGTAAGCTACTGATTGTTCTCAAAAGTGGCCGTTTTTAGCAACACTTTGTAGCTTTCTCTGGTCTTTAACCTTAAAGCTATACAACAGTGCCCTAAAAATACTAGGCTGCATTATCTAGGGGAATGCTGTTTCACAATTTTGATATTTGCCTTAGTTTAGAAGATATTAATTTTTTCGCGGGTGGCGCTACTTTAGCTGTGCTATGCCTTTAAAATGAGCAGGCGAAGCGAATCTCGCACTCTTGGTACAGTAGCTAACACATCAGAGTATCCAGTTTAATATAAATTCGTCTTTATGCTTTACGAATTAGGGAGACGGGATGGTACACAATTAAATGCAAATCAGATTGTCATGATCGATGAATAATTCAGTATTTACTGACCTGTATAGCATCGTTGTGCTTACGATTAATAAATAGTTCAAGAACACGCTTTTAGGTTAGAGACCAGAGAAAGCTACTGATTTTAGCCAAAAGTGGCCGTTTTTAGCAACACTTTAGCGGTAAAGTGTATCAGGAGCGAGCCAGATTGTGCTCTAGGCTCTAATCGCCCTTTTTCGTATCAGAGTTGGCGAGCTCTGGCGCTCGCTGGCGCTGCGTGTACGAGTTCACGGCGCGGACAGTCGACGAGCTCAGCCTGCAGCCCGGGGACCTGGTGAGTTTACATATACATTCACAGTCGCGTCGCAGCTCGAACTTTTTTGTTTGTGTTCTCTAGTTCTAAAGTTACTCTTTATTAAATTGAAGTCAATTACTTTGATTTTACTTTGTTTATTAGTTACGAGCTTTCCCGGCTTACTTCGTTACGCCATAGAATATAAGATACTACAAAAGACTTGGCTCTATAGTCTATGTTCTTTTGACTGCCCAGAGTGGCCGAATAAAAAACAAACAACAACAACAAACCACCTGTCAAAATATGTAAACAACGGAAAAAATATTGCACCTTGGGTTACATTATTTGAGTTTAGGTAAGGATCCCTAATTTTTTTGAAAATCTAATATAGCCTTGACACTCGGGGTTAATGTAGCTTCCTACCAGTGAAAGAATTGTTCAAATCGGTTCCGTATTTTCGGAGCCTTTTCGTTACAAACAAACAAACAAACAAACAAACAAACAAACAAATCTTTCCTCTTTATAATATTAGTATAGATTGTTACAAAATAAGTGATTGAAGTGAAGTGGATTTAAAAACAAGCTGACTGATAAGGTCAACAGAATTAGGTAGGTACCTAGGTTTCTGCTTTTTATGGAAAAAAAATCTCGTCGGATGGAATAAAAAGTAGTATATATTACTCTGGCGGAAAGATATTATGCTTCGGGTTTGTTCTAACCCTCGCTTGTTTAAGTTTAAAGCCATTATTAACTCTCACAGCACTCGGGTTTCAACATGAAACCCTCGCACAGTCACGGACTACGAGGCCGTAACAGATTTGTCTATGGTTTCGTCAGCCCTAGACTGTGTTACCAAAGAACAAGAGCTATTTTGCAATACAGAAAAACCGGAAGTGTTACGCCGATCGTGTCCGCCACTGTACATAAACTACTATGAAATATAGTTTCAAATTGATATACACAGTCGATTCGAGCGCCCAAACGGATGAACCTATTTTTATTGAGTTTTTTTTTTGTCACCCATACTATTATTATTATTAATATTATAAATGTGAAAGTTACTCTGTCTGTCTCGCTTTCCTGAGAAAACTACTGAACAGATTTGAAAGAAATTTGTTATATGGATAGTTAAGAGTCTGAGAAAGGAAAAAGTGTACTTGCTATCCCGAAATTCCCACGGGAAATTTGGGAAATAGATGATTCAAAGGAAAATGCGCTGGTGGAGCTGCGAGGCGCTCACTACTAGTGGATAATAAAAAAAACCCAAGTATTCTTAGTTAAGTTTCATGAAAATGTTTTTTTAGCTGTTTGAAGATCATCAGCTCTTTTCTAGAGGTGATGAGAGGATCTAACTAGCTTCCTTATGTTTGATCTATTCAAAATTTGGTACCATGTTACATCTATGATATTGAAAGTATATGGTAAGGTAACCATGACCTGATCTGCCGTTTGAAGATGATCAGCTCTTTTCCAGTTGCTGAGTGAAGCTAAAAAACTTCCTTATGTCCGATCGATTCGAAATTTGGTACCATGTTACTTCGATGATATTAAGTTTATACGGTAAGGTAACCATGAACTTTTGAAGAAGACTGATCATCAGAGCTGACTCCTTAATAGTTGATGAGGGTCGGAGGGTTTTTAAATTTTCCAATTTTGGTTATTTAAACTTTATATTAATTATCTAAGGTAAGCGACGCGGCGGCGCCGAGAGGGGTCGCCGAGCCAGGATGGCGCTGGGGCGCCGCCAGAGGTAACCATACTTACACGAACTACATCCATACTAATATTCCGCCGCCTCCGTAGCTCAGTGGCGTAGCGCGTCGCGCCTTTGATTAGGGCACGGAAGGTTGTGGGTTCGATCCCCGCAGAAAACACCACATATTGATTTCTCACAAAAATCACGTTGTGGTTGTTTCGGTTGGATAGGACATTGCAGGCTTGAATCACCTGATTGTCCGAAAAGTAAGATGATTCCGAGCTTCGGAAGGCACGTTAAGCCGTTGGTCCCGGCCGCAGTAGTGGTCGCTATATCCGCGGCGACAAGCTGGCCCCGCCTCACGTTGGTAATAAAGCATAAACTTGGCTAAACGTGGGTCCGGCTCTTGAGCTGGTACCTCTGCCTAACCCTTCGGGGAATAAAAGGCGTGAGATTATGTATGTACTAGTCGACCCGGCGAACGTACCGCCTAACCTATTAGTATTTTGTGCATGATTATACTTATAAACCTTCCTCTTGAATCACTATAGCTTATAAAAAAAAAACGCATCAAAATCCATTGCGTAATTTTAAAGATTTAAGCATACATAGGAATAGACGCGGGATGCGAATCTATTTTATACTATGTATTGATTATTTAACTTAATATTCACGATGATAAACATAAATTCGGACGAACATGTGTCTAGCTCGATGCACTGATGCCTCTCGTGGGCTCAGTCAATGAGCTAGTGCCTCTGCCTACCCCTTAAGGCAATATAGGCGTGAGATATCAGGCGACCATTGTCGTAAGGCAAGCCCAACATTTGTTTACCTGAGCCAATTGGTGGGCACCCTGAACTACCTCGCCTCTCACAGTATAGGATACTTTACCAAATAAGGTATCAATAGCGATTAGATTAGTCTAATTGACTTTCAATAAGCGATATCTTGTATCCTGTATTGAATAAATCATTTATTGACTTTTGTCTTTTTATTACGATTATGTATGTGAGTATCTTTCTATAGTTTTATTTAGATTTCTTTAGGTAACAAAGATAATATTACTGTGCATTCTCAAATTCATAATTTTTTTTGTCATCATATCGTCGTTACTCCGTTTGACTGCTCCGTGGCTCAGTTGGCAGTGATGTGGACTGAGTAAGCGTGTGCACCCGGGTTCGATTCCCGGGCAGGGCGAATATTGATATGATGAATATAGATGTTTGTTTCCGGTCTGGGTGTAATGTTCGTCTTTGTCTGTGTTTCGGGCACCTCAGATACAGGTTCTTCCTAGTTATATATATTATACAGGCTCTGAGTGTGATGTGTTATTATTACTCAATTTTATTGAGATTTTGATGATGATTACTTCTTGATTGATTGATTGATTGATTGATTGCCGCCAGGTCAATCGGGCTGGTTCCCTGAGTCGTACGTGGAAGATATCAATGCAACAGCCTACGCCACCGAGATCATTGAGCCAATTGAACCTAAGACTCAACTTGAAGGTACTTAAATCTAAGCCTACCATAAATTATACATTCACTTATATATTCTATCTTCTTTGTATAAAAATCAATCGTGATTTGTTTGTCTCCCTAAAACTCGAGAACGGCTGGTCCGACTTCGGTTTCAAAATGTTTGTCGTAGTCCAGGGAAGGTTTAAAAGGTGAGAAAATATGGAAAAATTTGAGAGTCACTTAATAAAAGTAACAATTTCTTTTTCCCATACAAATTGTAAGGCGCAATACAAAGTTCGCCGGGACAGCTAGTAAATAAAATAAAGTAAAAATCTATAAGCTATTGTCATTACATTAGGCATAGACAATGCTCTGATGACGAGATAATTATTAAGACGAAACCAGTAGTTTCGGAGCTTATTCAATTCAAACAAACAAATCCTTCATCTTTATAATATTAGTACATTTTTATCAGTGGCGATGAATTTCTTGAAGGTTGTTAACAAAAAACAATCCACTCGTAACTGTCTTGTTAGCGACTTCGTTAATCATTGCCGCTCTAACAAAGACAATTTGAGTTGAACGCCTAAAGAAAACAGCAATGGTTAACGAAGTTGCTAACAAAATAATTACGAGTTGATTGTTTTTAACCCCCGAACGAAAATTCCGAGAGGGGTGTTATAATTTTAACGTGTGTATCTGTCTGTCTGTGTATCTGTCTGTGGCATCGTAGAGCCCAAACGGCTGAACCGATTTTCGTTTAGTTTTGTTTGTATCATAGATAATTTCAGGCAGAGTGTTCTTAGCCATGTCTGATGAAGATCTGATCAGCGGTTTGAAGATGATCAGCTCTTGAATAATGGATGAGAGGATCTAACTAGCTTCCTTATGTCCGATCGAGTTGAAATTTGTTTTCTTGTTGCTTCAATTATATTGAAAGTATATGGTAAGGCAACCATGATCTTTTTAAGATGATAAACTCTAGTTCTAGTTAAGTTGATGAGGGATCTGACTGGGTCGGGGTTTTTTAATTTTTTTAATTTGAGTTATTAGTTAAGAAACTTGACCTCCAGTAGTTTTACAGTGAAAGTGTAACAAACGTCCAAATAACCAACACAAATAAAGTTGTATGATTGAAGAGTGATTTCATTGGTTATCAGGTATAGCCGAGGTACCTGAAGCTGAGGTAACAACCGATTTGGGTGGCGCGATACCTGCAGTTGGTGAGTTTTTACTACTTTCAGGAACTCCCATACAGCTGAACAAATTTTAAGTAAATTCTAATAATAACGCATCACAACACCCACCCCTTACTAGGAAGAACCTGTATTTAGGACGACCGAAACATATACAGCTTGGCAACGGTGTCTTGACACTGAACCATTTTTTATTTTAAGTTGGAAAAACCTAAAAAATTATAAACTTCCAGTAAAGAAACAGATCATGAATTTGTTAATAAATAACGTTTGCCTTAAGAGCCAGTTTACAGCGATGCTAGCGCCATTCTCGAAAAAAATCTTCTAAACTAAGGCAAATACCAAAAATGTGGCACAGTATGACACTAGATAATGTAGCCTAGTATTTTTAGGGCACTGTTGTATAGCTTTTAAGTTTAAGACCAAAGAAAGCTACAGAGTGTTGCTAAGAGTGGCCACTTTTTGCTACAATCTGTATATAATTTTGTTCTTTTAAGTTAGGACTGTGCTCAAAAAATACTAAGCTACATTATCTAGTGTCATACTGTGCCACATTTTTGATATTTGCCTTAGTTTAGAAGATTTTTTTCGAGAATGGCGCTAGCATCGCGGTAAACTGCCTCTTTATGTTTCGGGCACCCTAGATACAGGTTCTACCTAGTTAGGGGCTCTGAGTGTGATGTGTTATGTGGTCGCTGAGCAAAATTTAATGAAATTCACAGAAGGCGGTGATTTCTACGTGGCTGCCTACCCTTACGCGTCGGCCGAGCCGGGCGACCTCAACTTTGAGGCCGGAGAGAAGATTGAAGTTATTAGGCGAGACGGGGACTGGTGGACGGGGCGTGCTGGCAATAGGTATCAATCTCAATCAGTCGTTTCAACCAGTCAATCTGAGAGTGCGTTCGTAATGTTCAACTTGTTGACCCGGCAAACTTAGTACACTGCTGTTCCATGTGCTGTTTTCTTTTTATTTATTTTTAATTAAAACAGACTGACTGACTGACTGCTCCGTAGCTCAGTTGGCAGTGATGTGGACTGAGTAAGCGTGTGCACCTAGGTTTGATTCCCGGCGGGACGAACATTAATATGATGAAAATCGATGTTTGTTTCCGGTCTGGGTGTGATGTTCGTCTCTGTGTGTGTTTCGGGCACCCTAGATACAGGTTCTTCCTAGTTAGGGGCTCTGAGTGTGATGTGTTATTGTTATTACATTCCGTAGCCCTATTTAGCAGGGATATTGAAAGATACTGATGAGGGAAATATTTGTTTAAATTGTTCCAGTAGTTTTGGAGCTTATGGGATTCAACAAATAAAGAAACAATCAAATATTTCCTATTTATAATAGGTCCGTTTTCGTTCTTGATGGCTGTGAAAATTACGAGCATTCCCGGCTAAATTCTTAACGCCCCATAGAATATAAGATTCTTATAAAGACTAGGCTCTATAGACTTTGTTCTTTTGACTGTCCAAAATAGGCGAATAAAAAAACAAACAACCTGTCAAACTATGTAAACAACGGTAAAAAATGCACCTTGGGTTACATTATTTGAGTTTAGGTAAGGATCCCTAATTTTTTTGAAAATCTAATATAGCCTATGTCACTCGGGGATAGTGTAACAACCGTGAAATAATTTTTCACATCGGTTCAGTATTTCCGGAGCCTATTCGATGCAAACAAACAATCATACAAACAATCAATCTTTCCTCTTTATTGTTGGTAAAGATGTGTTTATCAATGTCTCTAACTGGGAATCTATTGCCTTTCTCAATGGCTATAAGAATGAAAATCAATTTGTCATGTCATAATTATACATTGCTGGCACAGTGGCGGTCTAGGTCGCCGTAACACTTCCGGTTTTTCTGTATTGCAAAATAGCTCTTGTTCTTTGGCAGTACAGTCTAGGGCTGACGAAACAATAGACAAGTCTGTACTGATACTAATTATGAGAAAGAAAGAAATATACATTTATTTATCTACTAGTCGACCCGGCGAACTTCGTGCCGCCTAAGCTTTTACTAATCTTATGCATGTATTATACTTAGAAACCTTCCTTGTGAGTTACTCTATCTAAATCGCATCAAAATCCGTTGCGTAGTTTTAAAGAATTAAGCATACATAGGGACAGACGCGGGAATAGACTTTGTTTTATACTATGTATTGATTTAGCATGTCCAAATGTGTTTCTTTCTCATAGCCATTGCGTCTGAATGCGAATGAGAAGCGTTTCCAGGCGACCATTGTCGTAAGGCAAGGCAAACATTTGTATACCTGAGCCAATTGGTGGGCACCCTGAACTACCTCGCCTCTTAGCAGTATAGGATACTTTAAGAAATAAGGTATCAATATTGATTAGTATAGTCTAATTGACTTTCAATAAGCGATATCTTGTATCCTGTATTGAATAAATAATTTTTGTACTGTACTTTACTTTACTTTGGTTAAAGTCCACTGATTCTAATTCTAACCATCTCACGTTCCCATAACACAGAACAGGCATATTCCCATCGAACTACGTGACGAAGGAGGCGTCGTTGCCTGCAGTGGCCGCGGCCGCCGTGCCGGAGACAGTCCCCGAGGAGCCCGAGCCGCCGGCGGAGCCCGAGGAGGCGCCTGCCGTGTCGCCTACTCCGCAGGTTTGATATGATAAGCTATAGGATGGTCATTGAGACTAGAGAAAAAACGTTATTTAACTCTCTCATTTTAAATTTTTATGCTAATACCAGAGGCTGCCGAAACCGCGGGGCAGCCTCTCGCGCAGATTTCTCATTAATACCAAAATCCCTTTTTTTCCCGTTCGCGTGGGAATTTTGGGAAATCCCGTCTTAGTGCTCACCTACACTCCTCAAGGAACCCACGTGCCAATTTTCAGCTTTCTACAAACTCGGTAATTTTAAATTTTTATGCTAATACTAGAGGCTGCCCCGCGGTTTCACTCGCGCAGATTTCTCATAAACACAAAAATCTAGTTTTTTCCCGTTCCCGTGGGAATTTCGGGAAATCCCGTCTTAGTGCTCACCTACACTCCCCAAGGAACCCACGTGCAAAATTTCAGCCCGCTACGCCCAGTAGTTTCGGCTGTGCATTGTCTGTCAGTCAGTCAGTAACGGAAGAGTTTTATAAATGTCGCAATGAATGATTCTGCACTTTACATAATGCGTCGTCTGTTTACCCGTGGAACGATAGCCTACCCTCAAACGCATTTAAATTATGCACAGTTTATGTGCGCACGACGCGATGAGGTTCAAGAACGCTTGTGGCTATGTAAAATGCCGAAGGCAAATTGTAAATTGCCTTGTCACTTTATAATAGTAAATGTTATCAATATGCCTCCAGCATTTTAAATACCCGAAAACTTTCGTAAACAGACGACGCATTTTGTAAAATGCAGAATCATACAAATTGCCTGCATGGTGTTTCTGACAAGGCGGTAATAAATCAAGGAGGGATTCTGCTCACCATACCTAACAACTTTCCCAAAGCAACATAGGTCGAATTCTCAAAACAAAAATCAGCTGTCCCGTACATTGACCCCGCCAGCTGATCGAACCAATGTATGAAACAACAGTTATTTTTTTTTGAGATTTCGACCCATGTTGCTTTAGGAAAGTTGTTAGGTATGGTGAGCTGAATCCTTCCTTTAATTTATTACCGCCTTTTCAGAATCACCCGGTATATTGATGAGAAATTTGCACGGGTAAAACCGCGGGGCAGCCTCTAGTATTATATATTAACAAAAAAACTCTCCAAAAACTAAAACTAGGAGCAGAAATCCTCAACCCCGATCTCGTCCGAGGTGGCAGCTATAACGGAGGGCGCGGGGGGCGCCGGCGGGGGCGCGGGGGGCGCGCGGCCCGCGTCCGCCGCCAGGAGGGACTCCGGCCGGGACAGCGTCACCGGCGGACGGAAGAAGGCTGAAGTAGCGCAGGCCCTGGCTAATTACACTGCTACTAGGTGAGTTAGACATTTCATCACAGAACTAGAGGCTGCCCCGCGCTTTTTCCCGCGTAGATTTCTCGTAAACACAAAAATACCGTTTTTTCCCGTTCCCGTGGGAATTTCGGGAAATCCCTTTTTAGTGCTCGCCTACACTCCCCAAGGAACCTACCTGCCAATTTTCAGCTTTCTACGCCCAGTAGTTTCGGCTCTGCGTTGTCTGTCAGTCAGTCAGTCAGTCAGTCAGTAACGGAAGAGTTTTATATATATTGACTAGCTGACCCGGCAAACTCCGTATCGCCTTACCCTGTTATTCATAAAAAGTTAAACCTCACCACGTCGTGCGCATATAAATTGTGCAAATTTTAAATGTGTTTTAGGGTAGGTAGACGTTCGACGGTAGAGAATTTTAGTTATTTGACGTATGTCAATTTAAACTGGATGTCACGTATTTATCATACAACGAGCTGTCCCGGCTTACTTCGTTAAGCCATAGAATATAAGATACTTACTACTAAATACTTGGCTCTATAGACTATGTTCTTTTGACAACCCAGAATGGGCGAATAAAAAAACAAAAACAACAACAAACCACCTGTCAAAATATGTAAACAACGGAAAAAATATTGCACCTTGGGTTACATTATTTGAGTTTAAGTAAGTATCCCTAATTTTTTTGAAAATCTAATATAGCCTATGTCACTCGGGGATAGTGTAGCTTCCTACCAGTGAAAGAATTTTTCAAATCGGTTCAGTATTTCCGGAGCCTATTCGTTACAAACAAACAAACAAATCTTTCCTCTTTATAATATTGGTATAGACAAACCAGAGAAGTAGACCTCCAGTAAAGCTACTTTAAACCCACCCTTGCAACCTAATTTGTGAACTTGACATTGGCAAAATACTCCACTGAAGTTGAGTCAAGTACATTAAATTATAATTTCTTTTTTGCAAAAAAAGACCCGCCGCAAACAAACTGACACATACATAATCTGAGAACTTCCTCTTTTTCGAAGTCGGTTAAAATAGGTACCAAAACCTTCTCCTGAATGTAACAAATACATTTCTGAAAACCGCATCAAAATCGGTTCAGCCAAACGCGAGATAATCGCGGACAAACATACATACATACATACAGGTCAAACTGATAACCTCCTTTATTGAAGTCGGTTAA
Organism: Euspilapteryx auroguttella; assembly: GCA_951802225.1. Taxonomy (NCBI): domain Eukaryota; kingdom Metazoa; phylum Arthropoda; class Insecta; order Lepidoptera; family Gracillariidae; genus Euspilapteryx; species Euspilapteryx auroguttella. The sequence continues at coordinate 1,300,663 of OX637668.1, forward strand.
AAAAAATAATAATAATTGAAGTGCGAAACGTTGGTAATATGTGCGTGAGATAATGTTATATATTTCCTTCCCAGCTCTGAGCAACTATCCCTAACAAAGGGCCAACTTTTGGTGGTTCGCAAGAAAGCGGACAGCGGCTGGTGGGAGGGAGAGCTCCAGGCGAGAGGACGGACCCGCCAGGTGGGCTGGTTCCCCGCCAGCTACGTCAAGGTACAGTACATACTCTTACTAGGTAGATCCTGTAGCAAGCAGGAAAACTGACAGAGGCTGGTAGGAGGGCGAGCTACGTCAAGGCTCCCTCAGCAAGTGCGTCCTCCGCGCTCGGTTACCTCTCAGTTACCGCTCTTTTATACTTGAAGAATTTACTAAGAATCTCTACTGAACTTCTGCTACCCTGGTACTTTTGGTAAATTACTTTTGAAGCATATTATTTTAATAGATTACATAGCGAAGCATATTATATAGATAGACTAGAGGCTGCCCCGCGGTATTTCCCACGCAGATTTCTCGTAATTACAAAAATCCCGTTTTTTTTTTCGTTCCCGTGGGAATTTCGGGAAATCCCTTCTTAGTGCTCCTCTACACTCCCCAAGGAAAATGCAACTCCATATGCAAAATTTCAGCCCGCTACGCCCAGTAGTTTCGGCTCTGCGTTGTCTGTCAGTCAGTCAGTCAGTCAGTCAGTCAGTAACGGAAGAGTTTTATATGTATTGATTACATTTTCGACCGGCGACCGCGCCCCATAAGACGCCGAGTAGGTAAACCCCCACAAGGTGGTCAGACGACCTGGTAAAAGCTGTGGGAGTACACTGGATATGGCCGGCCAGTGTGGCGATGTGTGGGGAGGCCTATGTCGAGCAGTGAAAGTCTTTCGGCTTTTATGATTATGAAATTGTAAAGTAGAGTTTGTTACCCCTTTCTTCTCTACGCTGTAAAATCATTGCGAAAGGGAGTAGAATCATTTGACAGAGGAGGGCTCGTCTGGGGGCGTCTCCAGGCGACCATTGTCGTAAGGGTTTACCTGAGCCAATTGGCGGGCACCCTGAACTGCCTCGCCTCTCGCAGTATAGGATACTTTACCAAATAAGGTATCAATATTGATTAGTATAGTCTAATTGACTTTCAATAAGCGAATCTTGTATCCTATATTGAATAAATCATTTTTTACTTTTACTTTTTACTTTATTTTTGTCTATTACGACAGATCCTGCAGTCTTCAGGCAGGACCTCGGGCCGGACGACACCTGTCATGTCCTCCAAAGTGGACCCTTTGACTACGGAGACTGTCATTGACAAGGTATGTCATTTTGAGGACAGACGGACAGACAGACCAAAATGTTATTAACCCCTGTCGGCTCTAACACAAAAAAAGTTAAACCTGCCCTGAGGCCCTATTATGGCAGCATTTTGCAATATTGCTTTTCGTCCTCTAGAGTGTAAAAGTCAATACAAAAAAAAACGCAAAGAGGATGCAAAGCAATATTGCAAAAGCCGCCGTAATAGGCCCTCTGGTAGCATGACCGACCGTTTGTCGAATTTTTTTGTCACTTTTAACAATCATTTCCATACATTTTCTCGCATTTAGATCTCAAAAGCATCAAAAGTGACAGAATGATTCGACAAATTGTCCGTCATGCTACGCAGGCTAGTCTAAATCACTATAATTTATTTAAATACTTATCTGATAGTTTAGTCCGTGGGGGATACTTATAAACCATTACCTTGCAACTTTTCACCTATAAGACTTACAGAATAAACATGTATGTATAAAATGTAAATAATTTTGTCTTCGTTATACTTCCCCTAGACACTTTTGTCACACATATAAAAAAAATAAAAAAAATTGACACATTCAATTCAAGATGGCGGCTCGCGCCTACTCTCCCCGAGCTAGAGAACTTGGATTTTTATTAGGTCCCCATACCTCAACAACTAATTATGTCAAAACCGTTTCTACTCCACCTTTTGCAAGGAAAAAATACCTACATACATGGACTCTAGTCTCTTAAACTTACGATTATACTTCTATTCTATTATTATTCTACTATTACTCTATAACGATTGTGTCAAAAATTGCGAGTCTCGTAACTTTGATCGATCATTATAGTATAGCAATAGAATATGAATAGCACAAGCTATAGAATAATCTGGGATTTTTTTACCTAAATAGTGAATCCTGTTTTATTAGACGAAATTGGAACGGGCGTAGTGCAACTGTCACTTAAGGCGGTAAGTCACGGTATGGCGCGAAATACAAATTTTTTCGCGTTTTTTAATTATTCTGGCGAAAGTATTCATTTTTAATAAAGTTTTAATGAATTGGCGTATGTAAAAAACCATTTCCCACATTGTAATACAACGTTTTTCGAAGACAGACCTACTAATTTTGTGTCTAAGGACCTAACTTGATATTTGGCCTTTATGTCCTTAGGCACAAAATCAGTAGGTCTGTCTTCTAAAAACGTTGTATTACAATGTGGGAAATGGTTTTTTACATACGCAAATTCATTGAAACTTTTAAAAATATGTATACTTTCGCCAGAATAAATAAAAAACAGGAAAAAATTTGAATTTCGCGCCATAGCGAGAGTTACCACCTTAATATCAATCATTATTGCCATATATAATGTTTTTTGGTCAATTCCAATCTATTGCGATACTACTGCTATAGTTATAGCAAAATTGATTACGAGACTACCAAATGTGTATTTTCTTGCGATTAACGTACTGTCTCTACTATGATGCGCGATGAGACTAAGGGCCCTGATCTATTAATTCGTTACAGAAATAGGTGATTTACACCGTTGTAACTTTTTTGTAGTAGAACCATAAAAGTTTTTTTTTTTTACATTTTTAATCTCTGCTCAGTTGTATTACTTACTTTACCACTATGATATTGCTGTCGGCAGGTGATCGCCCTGTATCCGTACACGGCTCAGAATGCAGACGAGTTAAGTTTCGAGAAGGACGACATCATAGCCGTCACCGACCGCAGCCAGGACCCGGCCTGGTGGCAAGGTACTTGTCTCTGCTAGCTCACCCGGCTTACTTCGTTACGCCATAGAATATAAGATAGGTACTACAAAAGAGTTGGCTCTATAGACTTTGTTGTTTTGACCGCCCAGAATGGCCGAATAAAAAACAAACAACAACAACAAACCACCTGTCAAAATATGTAAACAACGGAAAGAAAATTGCACCTTAGGTTACATTATTCGTTTTTAAGTAAGGATCCTTAATTTTTTTTGAAAATCTCATATAACCTATGTCTATCGGGGATAGTGTAGCTTGATCACTGCTGGGACAGTGAAAGAATTTTTTAAATCGGTTCAGTATTTCCGAAACCTATTCGTTACAAACAAACAAACAAACAAATCTTTCCTCTTAATAATATTGGTATAGATATATAACAATTTAATTTACCATATAAACGGTATACCGGGTGTTTCTGACAAGGCGGTAATAAATCAAAGGAGGGCTTCAGCTCACCATACCTAACAACTTTCCCAAAGCAACATGGGTCGAAATCTCAAAACAAAAATCAGCTGTCCCGTACATTGACCCCGCCAGCTGATCGAACCAATGTATGAAACAGCTGTTTTTTTTTTTTGAGATTTCGACCTATGTTCCTTTGGGAAAGTTGTTAGTTATGGTGAGCAGAAACCCTCGTTTGATTTATTACCTACTTGTCAGAAACACCCGGTATAAAGGTAAATTCTGACGTGTTGAGCGCACAATATGTGATTGGTAGGAAAACATTGCGCTATGGGGCACATTTAAGTTTTACATAAATTGTATTTTGTATAATTTTTTTTCAGGTGAACTTCGGGGCATGACCGGCCTATTCCCAAGCAACTATGTTACGAAGCTAGTGAACTAAACATATTTAATAATTTAAATAATTTATACAGGCTGTTTCTGACAAGGCGGTAATCAATCAAAGGAGGGATTCAGCTCACTATAACTAACAACTTTCCCAAAGCAACATGGGTCGAAATCTTAAAACAAAAATCAGCTGTGCCGTACATTGACCCCGTCAGCTGATCGAACCAATGTATGGAACAGCTGTTTTTTTTTTTTTTGAGATTTTGACCCATGTTGCTTTGGGAAAGTTGTAAGGTATGGTGAGCTGAATCCCTCCTTTGATTCATTACCGCCTTGTCAAAAACGCCCAGTATAAATACAGGCTATTTTTGTCAGGCCGTTAATAAAAGTTGTTAGGTAGCCGAATCATTCCTTGAATTTATATAGCAGCCTTGTTAGAAATAATTTGTTTAATTATTGCAACTATGTATTTTTAACCAAAATCAAACATCAAAATAGCATTTTTTTTTTTATTTCGGCCAAGGTTCAGAAGATACTAGTCGACCCGGCAAACTTCGTACCGCCTAAAATTTTACTATTTCGACTGCTCCGTAGCTCAGTTGGCAGTGATGTGGACTGAGTAAGCGTGAGCACCTGGGTTCGATTCCCGGGGGGGGCGAATATTGATATGATGAATATCAATGTTTGTTTCCGGTCTGGGTGTGATGTTCGTCTCTGTGTGTGTTTCGGGCGCCCTAGATACAGGTTCTTCCTAGTTAGGGGCTCTGAGTGTGATGTGTTATTATTATTATTATTATTTCCTCTTCCTGACTTCCTCTTGAGTCACTCTACCTATTTAAAAAAAACCGCATCAAAATCCGTTGCATAGTTTAATTTAAATCAAGATTTAAGCATATATAGCGACAGACAGACGCAGGAAGCGACTTTGTTTTTTATACAATGTACTAGAGGCTGCCCCGCGGTTTCACTCGCGCAGATTTCTCATAAACACAAAAATCTATTTTTTTTCCCGTTCCCATGGGAATTTCGGGAAATCCTTTCTTAGTGCTCACCTACACTCCCGTAGGAACCTACATGCAAAATTTCAGCCCGCTACGCCCAGTAGTTTCGGCTCTGCGTTGTCTTTCAGTCAGTCAGTCAGTAACGGAAGAGTTTTATATATATTGACTAGAGGCTGTCCCGCGGTATTTCCCGCGCATATTTCTCTTAAACACAAAAATACCGTTTTTTCCCGTTCCCGTGAGAATTTCGGGAAATCCTTTCTTAGTGCGCACCTACACTCCCTAAGGAACCTGCATGCCAAATTTCAGCTTTGTACGCCCAGTAGTTTCGGCTCTGCGTTGTCTGTCAGTCAGTCAGTCAGTCAGTAACGGAAGCGTTTTATATATATATATTGATTGATATTGATTATTGATTGGAAGTGGCGCTAGTTTCGCACCGTGTAAGCATTAAGTATTATTGTTTTCACAGTGTACTATTGTTTTTTATTTATTTTTAAAGATACTTACGCACATCTTTCATTAGTAAGTTCTTACAGAGTTATTTTAAATTAGTAAAAACTCTTCACAGGTTTATTAGATATCAATAGTAAATCACGAATCACGATATTTAAAAAAAAACAAGCTAATTGCACTCTGGCCATTGCTCTTCGGCCGTTGATCCTGTGGAAGTTTCAATGACTTAAACACTTGTTTTCTTTTTATATGTCGATACCTTTTGCAAGTTTCATTTTTAAATGCCAAAAGACAAGACATAGGAAAGATTCTTGATGATGCTAATAATTATGATAATCTTAAGTTTTGTTCACTAATTTAAAGTAACCTTGAATAGCATTCATAATAATATATTCGTTCGATGTTTTAATAAGTATAATCTACTTATATAGGATTTTAGCCACTGCGGCTATTCAATTTGTATTAGAAATCTATCTAATTTTCTATTGTATTGTTATTACGGTATAAGCCGCGCAGATAAAGAAGCTATTTGAAAATGGCGGCCGAACGCATGCTATCTCGCGTATATTAGTATGAGGGAAGAGTTAAGAAGAGACACAGCCCCCACGGCCGCCATTTTAAGATTGTGTCTTTATGTGCGCAGGTTATATAGAATTTTATCTACACTACACCGCGCACCGCCCCGCCTATATATGCGCCGGGCCTTAGATAACTTAGTCACTGTAGTTCGCGTAACGTATAATGTAGATCGATTGTTGTAGTCTTTAGAAATAAATGTTGGTTGCTTTCAAATTGTTGTTTCTGTTTATAAAAAAAGTAGGGGTAAGTTTACTTAAGTACACCTGAGGAATTTTAATTTATAGTAAGTACTAGTCGACCCGGCGAACTTCGTACCGCCTAACCTATTAATATTTTGTGCATGTATTATACTTATAAACCTTCCTCTTATTTATTTATTCGTATGGCTGCAACTTTCCTACCTTCCTTTATACCTTCCTCTTGAAGCACTCTATCTATTAAAAAAATCGCATCAAAATCCGTTGCGTACTTTTAAAGATTTAAGCATACATAGGGACAGACGCGGGAAGCCACTTTATTTTATACTTTGTATTGATTAGTGATTAACCTTCTCTCTGGTAAGTATCTATGGGAAAGAAAAATACGCAGCTCCGTTATTTGTGCGTCAAGTGTATAATAAAATAGATACTTAAGATGAAATCATATATACGTTGTAGAGCGCTACGCTGTATAAGCTATTTCAAAATTACTTAGAAAGATTACTTTACTGTATAGGCTTTGTCCTTTACCCTTTACCGACAACCGGAATAAAAAAACTACAACAATCCATCAATCATCTGTCACACCGTCAGTCAATCAATCAATATTTTATTGTTTTGATTGCAAGCTGCATCGCACATTTTTAATTAGCGAAACTTATTGGAAATTTCATTAAATTACCCTAATAAAGTGTGTTAATTGATGCTGAAATTGTGAAAAAAGATACCAGAATGGTAACTTCTAAGGTGAGTAGTTTTACAACTTGTATTTATTACTTTAGAACATTTTTTACCGGCCCATGTTTTTGTCTCCCACAGAACCTTTCTTGTTTATTTTTGCAATATTATCAAACTTTAGATTCTTGTTTTTTATGTATTTAACAATAAAAAGGCATTTTCACTATCGCACGTACAATGCTAAAGATAGGTAGGTATTAAATTTCTGCTTTTCAAGGCCAGTAAAGTTGCATATTACAAAACCTACTCTGAACTCTGAACTTCTACTGTAGAATCAATTATAGTAGTACCTAGGTACTAAGTATTGTTTTACTACTCTGCAATGATAAAAGCTGCCCCCTTAACTACTCCCTTACCAAATCATATGCCTAGTTGCATAAAATTTTGCTGTTGTTTATTTTTTTTCATTCAATTCAACTTATCCACTTACGTTATAAAAGTCAAGGTCATTATTAATTATGCTTATCAGAATGACAAGCAGTTTTATTCGGGTTATTCCATTAGTCTCCAAAAATCATTTTTTTTTATTTCCATTTAGTCTCCAAGCTGATTTATTCTTATTCTTATTTAATTATTTTCCATTTCCTTTAGTCTCCAAAATATTAACAGGCAAAGATGGTATCGACGGCAAAACAAGCAATAAAAACCAGTTTTAACAGCATTACAAAATAAAAATATACTTAGTAACCGATACAAGATTATCGCCTAGATTTAAAAAATATTTGCACTCGTTGTCAAAAACCTTACAAACTCTCAGCTGCCTGATAATGGGCGGCTAGGACTACAACTAGGAAGGTACTAAGTTTTACGGAAACAATACCCGTGCGGTTATTAAACCAATCACAGAGCGCTGCTCGGTAGTCCTTCGGCGAAAGGACCGTTATTTAAAATTTAAAACAATATGAGTGCATGTAGTACTTTTTTTTTCTAATCCAGTCTGATCTTTGACTTGAGGAGAGATTAGGCTAGTGTCACTGTGCCAGTGCATAATGGAAGAAAGTTAAAATTCAGACGCAAGACCTAGCACAATCACGCCGTTTAAATATGCATTCAACATTTCAACTCACGTAAGTTTAGTTGATAATTATGTTATGCTAAGTATTACAGTATAGAAAATATGCAAAAAGTGTTTAGAAATTTATTAGATGTTTAATAAAAGGTTATTTACCTATTTTCCCTTATCGTTACTTATATATTTAGCATAGTATTAGTGCTTCTGATTGTTGTAAATGTGAAAATTGTATTCCCTTACCTAAGCAAATTTTAACAGTCAGTAAGTATTAATTTTTTGTGAAGTTCACGATAATTCATATGTAAATATTTATTTATTTTATTTTATTTATTTCAATGGCACACAAAACAGCATTACAACAGTTAGAGTTATGAAATTAATATAAAAATTAAACATTACAGATGCAACGCCAAAAATTATGTGTGCACAGCATTATAAAAGTAAAGGCAAGCATGGGAAATTTAACAATGTTTATACCTAATACTAATTATCAAAAAAGCATGCAGGCATAAATCAATATCAATATATATAAAACTCTTCCGTTACTGACTGACTGACTGACAGACAACGCAGAGCCGAAACTACTGGTCGTAGCGGGCTGAAATTTTGCACGTGGGTTCCTGGGAGAGTGTAGGTGAGCACTAAGAAGGGATTTCCCGAAATTCCCACGGGAACGGGAAAAAACGAGATTTTTGTGTTTATGAGAAATCTGCGCGTGAAAAACCGCGGGGCAGACTAGTACTATATAAAACTCTTCCGTTACTGACTGACTGACTGACTGACTGACTGACTGACTGACTGACTGACTGACTGACTGACTGACTGACTGACTGACTGACAGACAACGCAGAGCCGAAACTACTGGGCGTAGCGGGCTGAAATTTTGCATGTAGGTTCCTTAGGGAGTGTAGGTGAGCACTAAGAAAGGATTTCCCGGAATTTCGGGATCGGGAAAAAAAAAGAGAAATCTGCGCGAGTGAAGCCGCGGGGCAGCCTCTAGTATTATATATAATAAAGTGAAATTTTAACAACTAAAATTATCAAGTAGAATTAAAATAATTAATTATAATTAAAACTGATTATACTAAAAAAACATGTTTTATTAAAATTCCTAAACTTTTGTTGTTGTCTCTACATAGTAAAACATACCTGGAGACTAAAAGGAATAGTTGTAAGAAAAAAAAAAATTGTACCTACCTTTACCAAAAAAGTGTTTTGGAGACTAATAGGAAACGTTGTATGGGGCGGCAAAATTTTGGACATCAAAGGTTTTGGAGACTATCGGAATAACCCTTTTATTCAATACGAGCTTTCCCGGCTTACTTCGTTACGCCATAGAAAATAAGATACTACAAAAGACTTTGCTCTATAGACTATGTTCTTTTGACTGCCAAGAATGGCCGAATAAAAAACAAACAACAACAACAAACCACCTGTCAAAATATGTAAACAACGGAAAAAATATTGCAACTTGGGTTACATTATTTAAGTTTAGGTAAGGATCCCTAATTTTTTTGAAAATCTAATATAGCCTATGACACTCGGGGTTAATGTAGCTTCCTACCAGTGAAAGAATTTTTCAAATCGGTTCAGTATTTCCGGAGACTATTCGTTACAAACAAACAAACAAACAAATCCTTCCTCTTTATAATATTGGTATAGATTGTATGCAACCTCTTATGGTAGGGGAGCCCAAGAGGGGATTTCGGGACTTACTAAAGCGCGGCAGATTAATATACAGCAGGATACCTTGTACCCGGTTAAGTACCTCCACAAAACATGAGACCCTTAAATAAGGCCGCCCGCGAAGGATAGAGGATCAAATTAGTAAAAAAAAATTGACCATCAGAAATTCTCGAGCGCGTCAGATTAAGGTAGGGTGAGTTAATTACATCCTAAAAAGTTTATATTCCACTAATCTGACAATTTGAGAGTGACGTAAAGAAAGGGGAGGGCAACAAAGTTGTAAAAAAAAAACGTCAACTCGACATTCTCGAGCGTAGCTAAATTTTTTTTTATTTTGAAGGAAATAATTCAAGAATAATGAAAAATATATAATCTGACGATTTCAGCAAGCCGAAATAACAAAAATTCGTTGATGAAGTTAAATGCGTGCAGCTGCGTGATGCCTACATTTCCTTCTCCGCGTTTCTATTCCTCTCTCACTGTTTCTCTATATATTACTCTCTCACTTATTTATTTGCATTTTATTTCCTGAGCTTTTCAATTAATTAAGTAATAATTTAAAAAAGAATTTAAAAAAAATTTGAAAGTGTTTTGTTAGAATAACTTTTAAACGGCTTTATCGATCAACTTCAAAAACTAATCCGCCCTTAAGCTTGAAAAACCACGCCGATCGTCGATTATCCGTTCAAAATCGATTGATTCGTTCAAGAGATATCATGAACGAAAGAAAACCGAAAAAAGTGTTTTTTCGGGATTACTCCGAAATGTTTGGTTCGATCAATTAAAATTGCAAAATTACTTATGAGGATGATAAAACTGCGTCTAATGCCGCCAACCGCGTGAAAATTGGTTGATCCATTCAAAAGTTATTGCGGTTTGAAAATTCAAAAAATAGTGTTCTATGAAACTTTTATCAGACTTTCGAGCTGGGAGAGCTCAAATGCATAGAAATATTATTTCTTTGAAGTCAGCGAGCTCAAAATATTACATAAATTATATTTTGAATGGAATTAGCGGGAATTTGCAGGGATGGCCTTTAAGGTGAACCGTTTTTCAAATGTTTTCGTGTCAGATCAGGCGAATCCCTCTAGATAATCGTCAGATTATGAGACAGTACGTTTAGAACATAAAGATAAACCTTATATATCTTAATCTGACGCGCTTGAGTATTTCAAAATGGCGATTTTTTTTTGCACATTATGAAAATGGCCGCGAGTTTTCGTCCCATCGAAATCGTCAGATTAGTGAATGAGAGCTTTTTTTTGGTGCACTTAACACTCCCTTAGAAAATCTGACGCGCTCGATTATTTTTTTTATTTTTTTATTTTCAACCCTAACATACAACCACCCGCATCATGCAAACGATCAGATTAACATACGTACATTATTAAAAATACGTAGGGCATTGATGCTATAAATATCTGACGCGCTCGAGGATGTCCATGCAACAGTTTTTTTTTACATATTTAAAAATCTATTGCCGCTTCCCCCACCGATGTAAAGATATATATCATGTAACATTTTTTTCTTCTTATCATCTAAGCTTTGCAACCCAATAGGTCTCTACGACGCTCGAGTAAATCCCCATCTAGCATCGTGGGCTCCTCTACTATTAAAAGTTAATATGGTGGCGCTATAAAGTAAACATGTAGCTCCGTAATTTTAATTGAAAAAAAATACAAAATCTATTTAAATTGAAACAAATTTTAGTGCAAACTTCCTAATAGTGTTGATTCTTCGGTGAATAATTGTATTCCTTAGTGTTAAGAACTCAAAAAACCAGAAAATAAGAAAAGTAAAATCTGCAATACTAAAGTTTATGGAACAGCGATTTTATTGTATCGTGAACTAAATAAGTGAATAAACTTAAGTAGAAATTAATATTAAGTGTGCAGTGATTGTTTTAAGAAGGACAATAAACCGGCCTGATAAGTATTTGCCTAATTTTTTATCTAAGCATCATTTTTATTTCGTTAAAAATTCAAAATTCGCTCGGCGTCTTCCCGCTCCCGCCTCACTCAGCACCGGAAATAATCAAGTGTTGCCATTAAAAAAATATATTTCATATTGTCTATGACTGATTATATAAGAGTTCGCCGAGAGATGGCGTTACAAATAGTTTAGAAGCTACCGACAGATGGCGTTACTAATAAATTTATTCAAAATGCAAGATTTATAAAACATTAGAGCGCTACATACAAATTTATAAAAATGACACTTACTTGTGACGGGTGTCTTCAGGTTATAAAAAGGCTAAAAGAAAAAATGATCTGCTCATTATGCAACAAGGTTTACGATTTAGATTGTGCTAACGTTTCTAGCCAGAGGTTTTATAATACCTTGACTACTGAACACAAAAACAAATGGAAATGTCCCCTGTGTTATTCTACTAAACCCAAAACTAATAATGAGAACACAAAAATACCAGCGCCGGTCGGTAACCAAAACGTGACGTTACGCAAAAAAAGACTCAGTAATAATGTCAGCGCAAATGTTTCCGAAGATGATTTAAGTCAATTGGGGGATACAATTCTGAACCCTGAGACATCAATAGATATGGAGACTGAGGCACCTATCTACATTACTATTAGACAGCTGGAAACGATTTTGGACAAGAAATTAGAAAGATACAACAATAACATATTAACCAAACTAAAAAATGAAATAGTTTCGGAAATGACAAATTTACTCAAACAAGAAGTAACAAAAAACACAGATACTGTCTTAACACAACAGAGGACCATAAAGGTAGAAATTGAAAAAATGAGCACTCAAATAAAACAATTAGAAAAAGAAAACTTAAAATTACATAAAGAAATAACAGAATTAAAAAAAGGTATTACCCCCGCACCAAATAAGTCCGAAAACCCTTCCTGGGAAGAAGAACAATGCAAAAAGAAACTTGTTTTATACGGTTTAACAGAATATGATCAAGAAAACGACACAAACTTGATACATAGAATATCACATGCTTTTCACGATATACTGGGAATAGATATCAATCCACACATCGAAAGTACGTTGCGCATAGGGAAGAAGGGCTACAGGCGGCCCATTGAAATAGAGCTCATAAGCAAGAGGATGGCAAAGTATATCCTACACAACTCTCAAGCTTTCGGAAGCACGGGCCTATCGGTGGCTGAATATATGGACGGACCTACTCTACAGCACAGGAACCATCTAGTGCGCGTTTTGAGAGAGGAGCGAAGAAACGGAAAAAAAGCTTTCTTCAAAGGCAACAAGCTATTCATTGAAGGCCAAGAATACGCGCCAAACATTGTAGCGAATAACACCACTAGCAACTCACAGTTTGACGAAGAAAACATCGACCAAGTCCAAATAAATAGCACACAAGAAAGGCCTTCCGTCGGCAACAAGACATTTCGTTAATACGGCTAATGTTTTGTTTCAAAATGCTCAATGTATTACAAATAAGCTACATCTTCTAGAAGAATTCTTGAATGAATATGATTACTTGGCAGTATGTCTATCTGAAACGTGGATTACAAGCGACAAGGCAGGACTATATCAGATACCAGGGTACACGTTTGCCAGCACTTACCATCGTCATACACACCAACACGGAGGCGTAGCCATCTTACTTAAAAACGGAATAGATTTTGTAGAAAGAAAAGATATTGTTAATCTCACCAAAGAATTTATTTTTGAATGTTGTGCCATAGAGATACCAAAATATAATTTAATTTTAATAAGTGTTTATAGAAATGATCGAGAGGCTGAGACTTTCTTTACATGTTTAGATACTTTACTCGAAAAAATTAAGCTTAAAGCACAAAAAAAGGACATTGTAATAGGAGGTGATTTTAATTTTGATATAAATAAACCGACGCCTCAATCCAAACGTTTAAAAGATCTGATGAAAACTGCTAATCTCAACCAGTTAGTTACTGAACCTACTAGGGTAACAACATCCACATCTAGTTGTTTAGATTTAGTTTTTGCAAATAAAATAAAAACTGTTAATGTAATTGACCATGGCTTTTCGGATCATAAGAGCATTACGTGCAATATAAATATTTCCGAAAGTGAAAATTCTAGTAAAAATACGTGGACAGTCTTCAAAAGAATATTTAACCAAAAAAACATAACATCATTCCAGAACTCGTTACAAAAAATTAAGTGGGAAGAAATATTTTCTTTAGGCAACAACATAAACAAAAATTATAATTCATTCTTATATACACTTAAAAGTCTTTTAGATATACATATTCCAATTATAAAAATAAACATAAAAAATAAAAAACGAAAAACTTGGATTACACAAGGGCTTAGAAATTCGTGCAAAACAAAGAGACTATTAAGAAAAATATTAATTGATACCAATAACAATGCAACATTTAAAAAATATTATAAATTATACGAAAAAGTGTTAAAAAAATGTGTTAATAAATCAAAGAAATATAATTATATTTCTGAAATGAGTAAATCTACAAATAAAACCAAAACAATGTGGAGAATAATAAATGAAACAGCAGGTAAAAATAAGGTGAGAAGCCGTAAAAATATAAAATTAAATACAATTCAAAATAGTGACAATAATTCCCCGAAAACCGTAGCGAACGAATTTAATAAGGTTTTCACAGACGCTTACGAAAAAACATCCCATAAACACTGTAATGCGACAAATAACGTCGGACTTTCAGTTATAACACCGGTAGAAAAATCTATGTATCTTGAACCTGTTACTGAAGAAGAAATATTTAAAGTTATAAGAAATCTTAAAAATAAAAGCAGCTTTGGTTTCGATGAAATTCCTACAACATTAATAAAAACATGTATTAGCGAATTGACACCCCCTTTGGCGAAACTTGTAAACCAATCATTTTCGGAAGGAACTTTTCCTGATTCTTTAAAAATATCTATGGTAAAACCTATTTTTAAAAAAGGTGATACCACAAACCCAAACGATTACCGTCCTATATCATTACTTCCTTGCATATCAAAAGTTTTTGAAAAATGTATGTACAAAAGATTAACAAATTTTTTAGAAAAAAATAAAGTTTTTAGTAATGAACAATTTGGATTTAGAAGAAATAGGTCTACAACTCTAGCTGTTTATTCATACACACAGGAGGCTCTTAAATACGTCACAGATAAATGTAGGGCAGTCGGTCTCGTACTGGATCTATCAAAAGCGTACGATAGAGTATCATATGATATACTTCGTCTAAAGCTATACGGTTCAGGAATTAGAGGAATCGTTTTTAACTGGTTTGTATCTTACTTAGAAAATAGGAAGCAACAGGTTCAAATTGAGCACTATGATGAAGAAGCTTCTGAAATAAAATTAGTGCAGTCTGAAAGCCATACTCTGAAAGGTTCGATTCCTCAAGGTAGCGTCTTAGGGTGCGTACTTTTTCTGTTATACATCAATGACATCTCTAAAATTATAAATGAACATAACATTTTGTTTGCCGATGATATTTCACTACTTTTTAAATTCAACCCCACACAAAATGATTACAACGAAATAATAACTAATAGTCTTAAAATCATAATCGAATGGTTACGCAAACATAATTTACTAATAAATTTAAATAAAACTAAACTAATACAGCTATATCCATATAATACAAAACCCTTAAATTTACATATTACAATAGAAAATAAACAAATTGAAGAGGTAAGACAATTAAAGCTACTAGGAATGACCCTTGACAGCAATCTTAACTGGAAGGATCATATTGCGGCTATAAAATCAAAATTATCAAGTTTTACTTATGCTCTTTTTAACCTAAAGAACTGCACAGACACGTCCACTGCTCTTTCAGCATATTATGCATATGCTGAAGCATGGTTGCGTTACGGTCTCATTTTATGGGGAAATAGTACTAATTTTAATGATTTATTTATAATGCAAAAAAAATGTATCCGCATTCTAGTAGGCATTAAAAGCACGGACAGCTGCCGACCCCACTTTGTCAGAATGGGAATTCTTACGCTCCCATCTTTGTTCATACTGGAGATAGCAATATTTGTTAGAAACAATAATAATCTATTCACACAAAATCGAGAAATACATAACTTTAATACTAGATCTCAAAATAAATTAGCTTTACCTTACTCTAGATTAAAATCATTTAGCACCCACCCTCACTGTTCCGCAATAAAAATTTATAATAAACTACCGGAATATATAAAAACACAAAATAATCACTCAAATTTTATAAATAAACTAAAGTCCCTTCTAGTGCAAAAGTGCTATTATACAATTCAAGATTTCTACAATGACAAGTTCAACTCAGTCGATTAAAATGTTCCAAATAAGCAAAAAGCAAATATAAATTTAATTTTAATTATGTTACAATTTTTTTAGACTTTCATTTTTAGTTATTATTGTTTTTATTTAAGTATGTAAGTACTAGTTAACTTATTTTTGTTCATTAAGTTATAAGTTAAATTCTAATTAGGTAAGTATTTTATAAACTTTAAAGTATGTACATATTACAACTACAATTTGTGCAATATCTTATTTAAGGTAGCTTAAGTGATACTATTCTATTTTGTAACATCTGTTTATGTACCTTAAGAAAGCACTAATAAATGAATATGAATATGAATATGAATATGAATATGAATATGAATTATAAATCTACTCTAATATCAAAGAGGAAAGATTCCTCCTCCGTGGCTCAGTTGGCAGTGTTGTGGACTTAGTAAGCGAGTGCACCTGGGTTTGATTCCCGGTCGGGGCGAATTGATATGATGAATATTGATGTTTGTTTCCGGTCTGGGTGTAATGTTCGTCTCTGTGTGTGTGACCAGCCTCCGCAGTATGACGGAACATTTGTCAAATCTTTCTGTCACTTTTAATAGCTTTTGACATTTAAATGCGGGTAAATGTATAATAAGAATAAGAATACATTTATTAGAAAAATTAAATAAAAAATTATGATATCTCTTAGATTAAGCACTTAACAATTTTTTTGTTTTTTGTGTTTTGTCATTGTTTGTGCCGTCCATAACATTTGTGTTTTTGTGTAGGGTACTGTTTGTTTTAGATTTACTCAACAGCCAAGTGAGGAGTACTTCATAGAATATTTTTACGACCTCTCCTGTGTGTCTTTTCCAATACCCGTCACTGGCTAAGTTGCAGTGCGTCTAACACAGCAGGAAGGCCATAAATCAAGAAATTAATTAATTGGTTCACAAACACATAGGCATACAAAAAATAATAATAACAAGATGAAAAAAATAATAATATACCGGGTGTTTCTGACAAAGCGGTAATAAATCAAAGGAGGGATTCTGCTCATCATACCTAACAATTTTCCCAAAGCAACATGGGTCGAAATCTCAAAAAATATATCAGCTGTTTAATACATTGGTTCGATCAGCTGACAGGGTCAATGTACGGGACAGCTGGTTTTCGTTTTGAGATTTCGACCCATGTTGCTTTGGGAAAGTTGTTAGGTTTTGTGAGCTGAATGCCTCCTTTGATTTATTACCGCCTTGTCAGAAACACCCTGTATAAGTAAGCACACCTAGGCGTCTGGTGAGCCAAACAGGTTATGTATGAAGATGATCGACAAAAGTGACAGATAGCTACGACAAATTCGACAAATTGTCTGTCATGCTTGCTACCACCGCAGCAATTTTAAACATAATTGAGATTAAGAAGTATAACAGAGAACAAAATGTTTTTGCAGCTTGAAGTTCTTGTGGAATTTGGGGACAAGCCAGATGAGCAGCTTCTGTCTCGGACACTGACACAGCTGAAGTCACAGGATGGAGTGAAAGAGGTAAGTAGATGATAAGATTAATAATACCGCAGGTTAAAACTAAAAACTAAATATTGCCAGAGCTGTGTTATCTCTGTATTAGTCAGTCTTACTCCTGTCATATATGTGCTGGCTGATTTTCAATAGTACTTATCATTCATTACCATCTCATTCAATATCAATAGACGTCCACTGCTGGATAGGCCGCCCTCACAGGTCCCCTCTGTTTGTTCCCTTAGTCGCCTTTTAGGGCACTTATGGAAGGAGATGTGGGTTTTTAAGGCCTTTGCAAAATATAGGTCGATGTCCGCGGACGTTTCAATATTCCGCTGAAGGACGCGTCCGAGGGTGTCTGCGGCCTCCTTAGCAGTCATACAAATAGTATGCAGCAAGTTTGACAGAAGTCGACTTAGGTTAGCGTTTCCCATCTCTCTGACCTTGGTCGTCCGAAGGAGTTTTTTTAGGTAGAGAAACGAGGAATTGGCCAATACCTCCCAATGCTTCTACTTTGTAAATTCTATTTATGCTAGCTGCGTCAGAAACTTCGTTGTCGTGATGTTGGAAAAACCACCATCTCCTTCCATGGGAGCCCTAAAAGGCGACTAAAGGAAAGGACATTGACCGACAATTTGCACATGCCTTTATTCTATGCCGCTGTATTCAATAGTGTCATGATTAAAAATTTACAGGCGCAATTCAAAGATGGTGCTATAGTGGTAGAAACAACGCTGCCAAGTTCTGATGTTGTTGATATGGTAGCTAAGTCTTCTGGGAAGCGAGCTGTTCTGCAAGGATTTGGAGGTATGGAAATATGTACACTTATTATGTTTGACTTATATTATAAAGAGGAAAGATAGAATAAATTAGAAAACACTTTATTGCATACAAAGTAAGATACAAAAGTACATTAATAAATTCAAGTTACAGACAAATTGAATTTGCATGCAATGGGCGGCCTTATCGCTAAAAAGCGATTTCTTCCAGGCAACCCACTATTAAGTCATAATATTATGTAAACTTGTTATTTTGATTGTGTTATTCACCTTAATGGAACGAAGTTCCTTATATCTCGTGTCGCGCTGCGGACCTAGCCAAGAAAAAGTGCAATGTTACGGCTGAAGTGAGACACAAAAGCGTTACAGCGTGAAAGAGACCGAGAACTATACATATTTTGTATATCTCTTTCTCACTCTCTCTCTCTCTCGCTCGCAGTACTTGCTCCCCCCCCCCCTACCTACTGGCAGTGCTCAGTTGGCCTTCGTTCCTATCGCGTGTTCCATTACACGTCACCGTATTATTTTTCTTACTTCCAGATTCAAATTCCCTATCAGCCTGCGCCGCACTGTACACCCACTGCTGCAAAGGTCCGGACTCAGGGGGGGCAGGGGTGGTCCGGCTGCAGCAGGCCGCACAGGGGGCCCTTTTGTTAGAGGGGACCGTGGACGGACTCCGCCCGGGGGGGGCGCATGGCTTGCATGTTAGAGAGAGTGGGGATCTTAGTGAGGTGAGGATTTTAAATCCCACAGTTGATGTCTGAAAGCTTTGCTAAAAGTTGCCACTTTTGGCAAAAATCTGTAGCTATCTTTGCTCTTTAACCTAAAAGCTGTACAACAGTGTCCTTAAAATACTAGGCTACCTACATTATCTAGTGACTAGTGAAATACTGTTCCACATATTTGATATTTGCCTTAGTTAAGAAGACAAAGTTTTTCCCGGGAGGCGCTACTTTAGCTGTGCTATGCCTCTTATGCGAAGGACTT
Source organism: Euspilapteryx auroguttella (assembly GCA_951802225.1). NCBI lineage: Eukaryota > Metazoa > Arthropoda > Insecta > Lepidoptera > Gracillariidae > Euspilapteryx > Euspilapteryx auroguttella. Next base: position 1,319,656 of record OX637668.1, read on the forward strand.
ATTGGATGAAAAAGGGTATTTAAAAAAGTATTATTTTCCAGGGGTGTAAATCGATAGGGGGCCACTATGACCCCACGGGCAGCCCGCACGGGGGTCCGGATGACCCCCCAAGTAAACGCCACGCGGGCGACCTCGGCAACATTGTGGCTGATGAAAATGGCAGAGCTACGTTTAGGATTGTTGATAATGTTTTGAAGGTACTTATTTAATGTACCAACCTATCTATCTCTTTTATATTCGGCCCTTTAAACGATCAAATTTGCTTGACGATCTGTCAAACTTCACGTTTTTGTTTTTAACCGACCTTAAAAAAGGAGGTTATCAGTTTGACCTGTGTATGTATGTTTGTGCGCGATCCCCTTTCTTCTCTACGCTGTAAATCATTGCGAAAGGGAGTAGAATCACTTGACAGAGGAGGGCTCGTTTGGGGGCTTTCCAGGCGACTATTGTCGTAAGGCAAGCCAAACATTTGTTTGCCTGAGCCAACTGGTGGGCACCCTGAACTACCTCGCCTCTAGCAGTATAGGATACTTTACCAAATAAGGTATCGGCGATTAGATTAGATGTAGTCTAATTGAATTTCAATAAGTGATATCTTGTATCCTTTATTGAATAAAGATTTTTTGATTATCTCGGGTTTGGCTGAACCGATTTTGATGCTGTTTTTAGAAATGTATTTGTTACATTCAAAAGGTTTTAGTACCTATTTTAACCGACTTCGAAATAGAGCAAGTTCTCAGTTTATGTATGTGTCACTGTGTCAGTTTGTTGAAGGCGGGTCTCTTTTTGTAAAAAAGAAATTATTAAAACTTATATCAATTGATTTTCAGCGATTGTTTGATGTTTGTTGAAAACGTGAATATTAAATTTTAGGTAAAAACATTATGTTTTCTTTTTACTAAAGCTCGGCGATATAATTGGTCGATCGATAGCGGTCACGGAAAACCCAGACGACTTGGGCAAGGGAGGTCACCCCAACTCACTTATTGATGGCAACACTGGGAACGCGTGAGTATATATTTATTTGAGACTTGCTGGCAATGCGAACTTCGTACCGCGTTAAATTTTTAATTTCTGAGAAGATTCTCCTTATGCTTATATCACCCGGGGGTAGTGTAGCTTCCCAACAGTTAAATAATTTTTCAAATCGATTCAGTAGTTTGGAGCCTATTCAATGCAAACAAACAATCAAATATTGCCATTTGTATATTGGTATAGATTAAACTTACTATTACGAAATATTATATTTCAACATTCTCTTCTTATTGCAATATTTGTCCTTATGTCAATATGTGGAGGAGACCTGTCCACCGTCCAGCACAGCAGCGGACGTCTATCATTTGTATAAAAATATTGAATTTATTTAACTTTTCCTACAGCATAGCATGCGGCATAATAGCAAGAGCAGCTTCAATATTTGAGAACCCCAAACGTATCTGTCTGTGTGACGGGGTCGTCGTGTGGGACGAGAAGGGACGACCCGCGGCGGGGAGGGGGCGGCGGGGGACGCCGGTGGGCCACACTACTGTACCAGAGGGAAAAAAGTGCTGTAAAGTTTAAGAAGCACATAGCTAGCTTCTCACTATTGCTCATTTTGTGTGTCATAGTTCTTGTAAATAAATATTTCTTTCAACCATGTACCATTTGGGACCAGTTATGAATCAGTCTTAAGAGGCAGTTTACCGCGATGCTAGCGCCATTCGCGAGAAAAATTAATATCTTCTAAACTAAGGCTAATATCAAAAATGTGGCACAGACCACAGTATGACACTAGATAATCTTGATTAGTATTTTTTGAGCCCAGTAAATAAAAGTAGTCCTAACTTAAAAGAACTAAATTATAAACAGATTGTTACTAAAAGTGGCCACTCTTAGCAACACTCTGTTTCTTTGGTCTTTTACCAAAATGTTATACAATCGTGCCCTAAAAATACTAGACTACATTATCTAGTGTCATACTGTGCCCGATTTTTGATATTTGCCTTAGTTTAGAAGATATTAATTTTTTTCGGAAATGGCGCTAGTAATCGCTGTAAACTGGCTCTTAAAGGCTTCAGAAAACACGGCGTTGGTATGTTACCAACAAGATGGCAATTTAATTTGTTGTCTAAATTCAATGATTTAAAATATATGCTTCAAAACATTGAGTCTATTGCCGTTCTTGATAGCTGCGAAATTGACAAGCATTTTGAGTTGTATTAAGTATTCATTGCGCGTTTATAAGTGAGCAAAGCAGCTTCAATATTTGAAAACCCGAAACTTATCTGTCTGTGTGACGGGGTCGTCGTTTGGGACGAGAAAGGACGACCAGCGGCGGGGAGGGGGCGGCGGGGGACGCCGGTGGGCGACACGGAGAAAAAACATTGTTGTAAAGTTTAAGGCTTAATAAAAACACCCCTTTTTTGGGCTTAGAGGAGAAAAATAATTTAAACTGGTATCTTAATTCAATTACACACTGTTATAGTTAAAGGTTAAAAAGTTAACAATATCAAAGTGTTCAAAATAGAAGCAACTTCGACATTTATAGGTAGGTAGGTACAGTGGCGGCCTAGGAAGGTGTAACAGATTGGTCTATGGTCTCGTGCGCCCTAGACTGTACAAAGAACAATACTGAAAACCGGAAATGTTACGCCGACCTAGACCGCCATATATCTCTGTTTAGGCCTGAGATTGATAACACAAGATTGATACTCAATCTCATAATGTGTATCACATTTCAAAATACTTTTCATTTTCATAGCCATCAATTGGTAATACAGTAATACCAATCCAATTGGTCACCCAGTGTTTATTTTAAACAATAAATATTATATCATTCAATATTTTAACATTATTTGTCTTGTTTTAGTTTAAAAGTTATGATTTTTTTTTATCGAGTAAGGGTGCATTCACGCTTGGCAAACCAGCATACAGAACCAGCGCAGACAAGCGCTTGTTACCAGCTTTGTGCCCTTAGGTATTTATGAGCACTTGTATATTTAAGTCCATGGCACTGGTTTTTCAGTTTATTGTTCAACTTGTTATTATCGGTTTTGGCTTTAATTTTTAACATTGTCATAAAATTTGTTTTCAATAAAATTGAAAAATAAAATATATTTCTTACTCTTGTGTTATTTTTTATTAGTTATCATTTTAAAGAATTAGGTAAGTACAGTCACGGACTAGGAGGCCGTAACAGATTTGTCTATGGTTTCGTCAGCCCTAGACTGTATTACCAAAAAACAAGAGCTATTTTGCAATACAGAAAAAACGGAAGTGTTACGCCGACTGTGTCCGCCACTGTACTTACTATTTTATAAATAAATAACACTACAAACAATCACTTTTTCATTTTTTTTTGTATATATTTTTCTTTCATCTAGAAATCAACATATAAATAAAATTTATGCTTATGCATAATCATCTGAAATTCACAGCGCCCTTAGCATGAGATGCAATGATATTCACCTGCTTACTTAGCACGAAAATGCGTTACGGTGACAACACCTTATGTAATTAAACATGAACTTAAAAATTCAAAAAAGAAATGGGTTAAAATCATGTTTAGTTTATACAGGATGTTTAAAAAAATTTTTTGCAACTATACAGGTGTTTCTGCTGTTTAAACTTAGGTAAGTTTAACTAGCATGAAAAATGGGTCAAACCATATTGTATATTTTGTAAAACAGTTCAGTATTAAGTATTTATTCATTGATTCATTTGCAGCCTGAATCGTCACACTGCTGGGCAAAGGCCTCCTTTCCATTACTCCACTTCTCCCAGTGTAAAAAAGTTCAGTATGTAAAGTAAAAAATCTTTAAAGTTGAATTAAACATTGCTTCTCATGCTAAAAGCTTAACAATTTTAGTTTTTGTCGTTTTTAAAACAGAACCAGCCATTTCGAGTTTAAAAAGAGAAATTCATTATTATAAAAAAAAAACTTTAGTGAATTGAATATAGAATCGAGGCACATTGAGCCACAAGACACGGCTACCAATCAGCCGCTAGTGGCATGGTGGTAGAGCTCGAGGACGTAGCTTGTGGCTAGAGCGCGGCCATGAGAACGCAAATGTTCGCGTCGATGCTATACAAAATGAATAAAAAAAGTCGCCCACAGTTTTGTAACCGCGACTTGTGGCTTGAGGCTAATGTTCTTCGCTCTTAGGGTGACATCAAGGGCTTACGTTTTTGCTATAGAAAATCACATTTATTGATAAAACTAATAGAATATAACTAATTTCATCCAGTTATGAAAAAAGTTGAAAACCGAAGTTTTAAGTGCAAAAAAAATATTGAATACATTTTACAACAATAATACTCTGAAATAATTATTATTATCAACCAGCAGAAATTGATGTATTTTTTAAGGTGAAATTCGCAGTGTAAGTACCTATGTTGTTGCATTTTGTAAATTTTTGTTCTCTAGGAATTTCTAGAGCTTAAAACATCATGTTTCCGTCAAAAAATCAGGAATAAAGATTTGCTAATGTATTCCTGAAGCATCTCTTTTTAACTAAAAATTGTTAACTGACGCCGTCTCTTTCTATTTCCACTGACATTTGAAAGGACAGCACTAGTTTACTTCAAATGCATACAAGATCTTAAGACCCGAATACACTTTGATTAGTGCGAGTGCGAGTAATCAGTGCAAGTGTTTAGTACAAAATATGTGCGAACCATTAGTTGCTTTATTAATAATAATAATAATAACACATCACACTCAGAGCCCCTAACTAGGAAGAACCTGTATCTAGGGTGCCCGAAACACACACAGAGACGAACATCACACCCAGACCGGAAACAAACATCGATATTCATCATATCAATATTCACCCCGCCCGGGAATCGAACCCGGGTGCACACGCTTACTCAGTCCACATCACTGCCAACTGAGCTACGGAGCAGTCAATTGCTCAGTATAAACAGTATTTGACACTAGGTACTGAATTCAATTTAATTTTATATTTTGGCGACTTTTGTCTTGTGGCAAATTCTGACAATATCAGTGTAAGGTTTAACATGCCATGTTTCAAATTTTGCTAAATATTACCCTTCCTTAGTAAGTGGTTTAATAACACTTATTAAAGAATATTAATAATCTGAAATGAGCACTATTTTAGTTTATACTTATATTGGTTTAACATTCGCTTGCTTGGAGCCGCATGGTGTATACCACCTCGCCTCATTCATTTAAAAATACTATATTTTCCACATTAATTTAAGAAATCGTAGTATGTATACTAGATGTTTAATGAGAAGATACATTGTATCCTATATTCTATATTGAATAAATGAATTTAAATCCTTACATTCAGCCTCTAACTATACTCAATGCCAAAAATAGGGACGGGCGCCAAGAATGGAACCGCTTACCCGAAATATACGTAAACGAAACGCACACTTGCACATAAAACTAATCACTCGCACAAATGAAAGTGTAATCGGGCCTTTATTTTCGTATTTTTTTCTTTTTTTTTTTTTTCAGTCATAAATATAAATCTTCTACTGGTGCGCAGAGTGTGATGCCGCCGCCAACTCCCTGCTCTCCCTGTAGTGCCTCTCTACGAACTTGCGAATGTAGTTGTAGGGTTTAGAGTCGGGCTCGCCGATCACATTTTCCACCTAGGAGCGAAATTATAATAAGTTAGCTATTAGATATTATCCTTCAATAAATTGACACATACATAAACTGAATACTTCCTATTTTCTGAAGTCGGTTAAAATAGGTACTAAAGCCTTCTTCTGAATGTAACAAATACTTATGTGAAAACCGCATCAAAATCGGTTCAGCCAAACTCGAGTTAATCGCGGAGAAACATACATACATACATACAGGTCAAACTGATAACCTCCTTAGCATGAAAAAAGCTTCAATTAAGTATGTAATAATAATAATTAAATTAACTTTTGTCTATGGTCTCCTGCACCCTAGACCCTACACTAGACTATGATACCAAAGAACAAGAGCTATTTTGCAATACAGAAAACAGGAAGTGTTACGCCTTTCGTGTCCGCCACTGTACAAATAACACTAAACAAATATTAAGTAGACACAAGGCGACCTTAAAGCAATCAAAATGGATATAAAATAATTTCTTTTTTACAAAAAGAGACCCGCCTTCAACAGACTGACGCTGACACAACATAAACTGAGAACTTCCTCTTTTTCGAAGTCGGTTAAAATAGGTACTAAAACCTTCTCCTGAATGTAACGAATACATTTCTGAAAACCGCATCAAAATCGGTTGAGCGAAACGCGAGATAATCGCGGACAAACATGTACATACATACATACAGGTCAAACTCATAACCTCCTTTTCTGAAGTCGGTAAAAAAACCAATAAAACATGGCTGTATAGACTTTGATGCCTGTTTCCATACCTTGTAAGGTGGTGTGATTGTGACCTCGTTGTAGACACGTATGTCCTGGCCAGACCAGCATACGTCTTCTATGACTCTGGCAATAGCCAGGAATAGCCGCTGGCCCTCTGGGTCCAGGCAGGCCGATAATGCTGATACCTGGTGAACAAAAGACAGTATTATGTATCTTTACAAATTTAAGTAACAAAATATATCTACTTCTACACTACTTAATTATAAAGATGAAAGATTTGATTGTTTGTTTGAATAGCTAGCTGGCTCCAAAACTACTGATTTGAAAAATTCTTCACCATTAGAATCCTACATTATCCCTGATGGACAGGCTGTTGAGGATATTTAAAAATTCAGAATAGCCGAGAGGGCTTATAATAATATTAATAATAACACATCACACTCAGAGCCCCTAACCAGGAAGAAACTGTATCTAGAGTACCTGAAACACACACAGAGACAAACATTACACCCAGACCGGAAAGAAACATCGATATTCATCATATCAATATTCGCCCCGCCCGGGAATCAAACCCAGGTGCACAAGGTTACTCAGTCCACATCACTGCCGACTGAGCTACGGAGCAGTCAGTTTAATAAGCTATAGTCAAAGGTGTTATAATTTGATTTGTCATTGTCATCAAGTATTACGCAAGTTTGTTTGAGGTGCTGAAGTAAAGTTTAAGTGCACATTAAAAGAGAAAAACCACTGAATCAATGAATTCAAATAAATGGATTAATTTTGGATTTGGCTTAGCTCCTATCATTTCTTTCTAAGTGTACAGAATTGTATCTGGGTACTTTTCATTTACTAATTTAAAGTGTGAAGACCTTTTTTTACCCTTAATTTTTATTTTTTTTACCATGAAAACTTATTTAAAATGTATGTTTTGTTTTATTTATTATACGTATGCTAAATTAAGGAATAACAAATAGTTATTACTTTAAAATAATGGATAATTTATACTGAAATGTCACGGAACATGGTCTGTGAGAAATCCGTTTATTGACATATTTTAATTTTTTAATTTTTTTCAATTCATTATTTTGTCAAACTAATCAAACATTCACAACTAGAAATAATTTATTGACAAAACTACGCAAAATATAAACTAACATAATGATTATAAATAAGTTTTTTTGATATAAACATTCTGTGAGAATTTTTTTTGTCACGCACATGCAGGCATCTGGCCATGTCTGCTGACGTTCATAAATTGTGTTTCGTTGGTTTGGTAAAATTGGCAACACTTTGTTTTAAAAGAATAAGATTGTGCATTTACTTTTCTTCATTCAATGTGCAGTGCAAAAGTGATTTGGTAAAGATATGTTATTTTTTATTCTTAGATACCTTATTTTGTCGAGCATGTCTCATCACAAACATGAATTAAGTTGTATTCACTGAGGTTATGTAAATTTAATGGTTATCAATTTTTTAGGTGGATTATTGTACCAAATTATTGTGATTAAAATCCCACGCCGCTAGAGTCATTTCTATGCCAGGTTTTGGCGCACACGTTCAAAAAATGTCACAGACATGGCTTCGCATGAGTGTCACAAACATGGATTTTTAGTAGCATGTTTGTGACATTTAACCATGTTCGTGATATTTTACATTAAAATTGTTAAACATTAGTTAGTTTTCATAGATAATTTCATAATAAAATACGTAATATTTGCGTTTAATTATTATAATTATATTATGAAGATGAAATAACTATATTTCAGATAAACCCTTACTATATTTCAGATAAAACCTTCATTTGTTTGTATATAGCGAAGATATAATCCTATAGAAGCAATAATGTACTGACTGATATAAGCGAATTGCTTAAAGTTAATAGCAGTCTTAATTTGATATTTTTTTTTAAATTATATCATACATTTTCGGACAGAATTGAGAAAAAAATCATAAAAATTCTAATATAAAAGAATATAAAACCTACATCTCAACATTAAAGAGTATTTTAATTTGTGCATCGTTAGCAAGACTTCATATATTGTGATATTTTTTCTTGAAGTTTATTGTTTAAGTTAACTTTTAATCAAAAAGAAAAAAAATGAATCATTCATATGATAATTTTCTGTATGAAAAAGTCACAAACATGGGCTAAATGTCACTAAACATGTCTTATTTAGCTAATAACTATTCAGTAGTCACACACATGTATGCTTGTGTCACAGACATGTCCGTATTATTTTTCAAATATTTATATTTAGCCTCCTAGACATTTCCAAGCTCAGCCACATATATAGCAAGACTTCTTTTATCCAAAAGAACATTAAAAAAAATAAAAATATTTTTTTGGAGATAACACCCTCTTCTACAAACTTGGTGAAAATGACCCATCTACAAAAATATTATTCTGATGCAATAATTAGTTTGGTGATAAAATTTCAAGCCACTCCTGAATTAAATTCCTAAGAAAAATATTACCTGCCTGTGTTTCGGTGTTTCTGGCATAATGTTATTCATTTTGACGGTGACAATTAACATTAAGATGCTTAACGAGTTGAATTATACAAGGAAAGCAACTGCGCTAACCACAAAACCACTGTTTTTTCTAGCCCTATAACTTCAATGGAAAAGCAATAGCTTATGAACACATATCATGGAAACAGCAGAAACACATTAAACAAGCTTCCCACAGTTTACCGCCAAGTTTTTGAGGGGAGGTTTTGCCATAATCACCACGCTTGGCAGGCGGGTTGGCGATCGGAGTATGGCTTTTCAAGTTAATCAACGTAGAACGAAATTGTTCTAAGTTTAGGACTTTCATGGCAGAAAATGGGGTGGTATATTCTATGCAGCCTCAAACCTCTAATGTATTTAATAAAATACCTTTACTTACTAGTCTTTTCTTATTTTCTATAGTATTACGGACTCTAGTGTTCAGTCTATGCAGGTTGAGCGACTGCGGAGGTTCCGGGACAGTGGTCACTTCTTTCTTGATTTGCACATCGCTGACCAGCGATAAGTTGACGATGTTGACATCATGCCGCTTTGGGTTGCCCGAGGAAGACGGGCACTTGAGGATCAGCATCTTCGTTTGAGGATCAAAGGCCAAAACCTCTCCTTGGATCTCTTCATTGTAGCACGTACGACATGCAACAACACTCCCGATAGTAAAGCAATCGGACACCACTGTCGACATTTTAGATGTACGGGAGAACGATTAGGAGTGCAACGGACACGGCATGCGGATTATTAGAAGGATAAATAGGAAATTATGTAAGAAATATCAACGTGGTATTCACTGTTTTGATGCGAAATTCGCAGGGCGGCCATTTATAATTTTTGAAGTTTCGTTTGGTAGCGTTTTGTTCTTTACTCAAGGTATGTACATTTAAGATACTTTTTTGAAGTGAAAACGTAAAAAAAAACTTTTTGTGTATTTTAATTTTTTTTATAAGTAACTTTATAATAAAACCTAATTCAATTAATGAATTTTATTTCAAATTTTAATACAAATAAATTTATTAAAAAAAATTAGACAAGCATTAACCAAACGCAAAAAAAAAACACGTTTCGTTACATTCATATTTTTTTACCATTTGTTATTATAGGGTTCTTCTCAAAACGGACGGAACGGAACCCATCAGATAAAAAAGGCTGGGTCCAGTGAGGTGGGGAAACGCTAGCTCGGCTGCTTAAAATCAAAACCCAGTAACTCGTTTTAACTAAAATGTTCAGGAGAGCCAAAAAACGGGTCGGCCACTTTAATTCGTTGCCCCGAAGAAACCAGACGCAATAGCGATTTGGGAGTTTGACCAAAAGTTTGAATATATTGTTGACTATAGTTTGTAGTACTTTTTTTTTTTGGAAATTTACCCAAATATGACAATGAAAACAATTTCAAAACATAGTATTTCACACTTAGTTAATACAATCTCAGAGTTAATTCTCTACTTTTTATACTATTTTATATTTTTGGCTGTACGTTTCGAGTGAGAACTTTTCGGCCCCAGCGGCCATCTGTTCTGCGGGCTATATGACCTGCCCATTGCCACTTCAACGAGCTTATCCGCTTGGCTATGTCGGTGACCCTGGTTTCTCTGCGTATGTCCTCATTTCTGATTCGATCCCGCAGAGAAATCCCGAGCATAGCCCGCTCCATGGCTCGTTGAGCTACTCGGAGCCTGTTCATAAGCCCTATAGTGAAGCACCACGTTTCAGAACCGTATGTCATCACTGGCAGCACACATTGGTTAAATACCTTCGTCTTCAGGCACTGAGGAATATTGGACGAGAAGACGTTGCGTAGTTTCCCGAACGCCGCCCATCCGAGCTGGATTCGGCGATTGACCTCCTTCTCGAAGTTGGACCTACCTAACTGGATGGTTTGTCCTAGGTATACGTACTCGTCGACAACTTCGAGAACCGAGTTCCCAACCATAACTGGGGTAGGCAGAACATGGACATTAGACATGACCTTCGTCTTGTCCATGTTCATTTTAAGGTCCACCTGTTGGGAGACTCGGTTGAGACCTTCGAGCATCGTGCTGAGTTCCTCCATCGACCTTGCCATGACTACGATGTCGTCGGCAAACCGAAGGTGAGTGATGTATTCGCCGTTAATATTGATGCCCTGCCCTTTCCATTCTAGAAGTTTGAAGGCGTCTTCTAAAGTGGCGGTGAACAGTTTCGGAGATATAACATCTCCCTGTCTCACGCCTCTGTTCAAGGGAATAGCCTTCGAATTCTGTTCCTGTACTCGGACAGACATGGTGGCGTTGCTATACAAACACTTCAGCACTTCGATGTACCGATAGTCAATCCGGCATCGTTGGAGGGACTCTAGCACCGCCCATGTTTCGACCGAATCAAAGGCCTTCTCATAGTCCACAAACGCTAGACATAGCGGCAAGTTATACTCTTCGGTCTTCTGTATAACTTGCCGCAGCGTATGTATGTGGTCTATGGTACTAAAGCCTTTTCGGAAGCCGGCTTGTTCGGGAGGCTGGAAGTCATCAAACCTTCGTTCGAGACGATTGGCGATGATCCTGGAAAACAGCTTATAAACATGGCTCAAAAGCGAGATCGCTCTAAAAAAAAGAAAAGTTCTCGAGTGGAGACCACGGATCGGCAAGCGCAGCGTAGGACGTCCACCGACCAGATGGACGGATGATCTGCGCAAGGCTGCGGGTCCACGCTGGATGCAGGCCACCTGCGATCGGTGCAGATGGAGAGCCTTGAGGGAGGCCTATGTCCAGCAGTGGACGTCTTACGGCTGAAATGATGATGATGATGATGATGATGTTTCGAGTGACAAATGTTATTTTTTGAAGTGGATTCATTTAAAAGTTACACAAAGGGTTTATTCGTGGCAGAATTTAGTTTTGGTTTCGATTTGGTTACGACTCGTGGTTAATTCAGCAAAATTTCCCTTCTTTAACTTACTGATTTTTTAACTTACTAGATTCCATCAAAATTTGATTGATTTTATAATCGGCGACAATTTCAAAACATAGTAAGTCGGCTTTCAAATTCATAACCTAGTAAGTCGCTTGAGTTGCTAGGTTTTTTTATTTGTAATCCGACATGCAGCGTTGCCAATGTGTGGGGAATTCCCCAAACTGCGGGGAATCCCAAAGCGATTGGGGAATTTGTGGGGAATGGCACTGTGTGGGGAATATGCGGGGAATTCAGCATTTTACAAATTCAAAAAAACTTACAACCAAAACATCCATTGATCGAATATAAATTACTGCCTTTAATTAATTTAATTTAAAAAAAGGCTCAAACTTATCTTTATGGAAGAGATTATTTACCTTATTCGTTTGAATTACTGAATAATAGCGAAATTAAATATTGAAAATGTATCACCCCATCCTAAAATCAGTCAGTTGGATATCCTTAGTCTTTGCTAATGTATAATATTTGTTTCTTTTAAGTATAAATTATAGAAAACATTGATTTTTTTTGGTTTGTGTTCGAGTAAGTTAAATTTACACTTCATCAGTTTTTACATGTATTTAAGCTAGTATTTACTTTTAAGCCTGAACATAAGAAAAACCCGGAGGAAGATTATAATATACCGGATAATTTTTTTTAAGTGATATTGCGATTTTTTTTTATGTTTGTCATTAGTAAATGGTTGATTTTTAAAGTTATTTCGTAAATAGTTCACTATCTCATTGTGTGGGGATTTTGTGGGGAATCAGGATATTTTTCTCCCCAAATGTGGGGAATTTGACCAGTGATCTTGGGGAATCTGGTAAATAGCCATTGGCAACACTGCCGACATGCTATGTTTAGAATTTGTACTTCACGGAAATTTTAATAACTTTTCCAAATTGGGTAGACTTGCTAAATTTTATTTTTAAAATTACGTAAGAAACTGGGTGTTTTAAGGGCCATATCAAATCGATACCGCCTAGTAAGCCGAAAAATGTCAAAAACGGGTTTTTTGCGAAAACACCAGTTACTAGGTTTTGAATTTGGGCAGCCGAGCTGGGTCAATGACTGCTGGTGGCGATGGCGGTGGCAATGACAATTAGGATGAAGTTGGTTACCTACCTAAGTGTTTTTCTATGCTGACTTTCTAAATAACATATATACCAAAACTCTTTAGCGAAGACCATAAAAGCTAAAAACAGTATATTGGATAAGGAACGGCACCCGGCGACAGGGGGTGACAAATGGGATTTTTTTTCCCATTTGTGCCCGTGGGGACGTTGCCATTAGCGACAACTGGGAATAACCGTTCTAATGCAATTATTATTATTCTGCTACAAAACGTTCGCCGATTTTGTGTGAGCCATTGTGGCGGGCGCCTTATATTTCTCGTGCCTTATCCTATGTGCTGAAAAGCAACTTATAAACAACAAACTATAGGTTCCTCGTCTCACCTAAATGGACTTAATTTTAAATTTGCAGCACCACGTTAGATATTGTGCGCTGACGCTTTCCCCATTAAAAAAAAAAAAAAAACAAACAAGTGTAATCATAGAAAATGCGTGTATATTTTCAAGCTCTTATAAATATACATACACGAACATAAAATATAGGTACTTTCAGTATAGTATACAAGTACAAATTTTATTTATACATAATATTAAATTTAAATACTTTTTATGATAATAACCTTTTTTACACTGTTCTAGATCTGCAACGATCGCAGTGATACTGGGCTAATAAAGCCCTGCATAGCCGCAACACAAAAGGAATTATCATAAAATATACTTCAGATAAAATTAAATCTAAACTAGCGTTGAAGAATTGTCATTTTTTTCATAAGTAAAAAAAAATGTTTCTAAGTTAGCTCTGCTAATTTAAAAAAGTCACATTTTCGAATAAAATTACTTATTATTTCACCATCGCAAAATTTTGTTTGGCGAATTTCGATAATAAATAAAAGAAAGTATAAATTTCTTCCAATTTTTAAAAAAATAAACTAACCGTCTTATTCATAAAGATACAGTAGATTTTAAGTAGCCTTACTGGAGGTCTACTTCTCTGGTTTGTTGTATGGTAAATACGTGACATCCAGTCTAAATTGACATACGTCAAATAACTAAAATGCTCTTTAACTTTTTATGAATAAGAGGGTAAGTATATATTTCGCTTAAAATTAAAAACTAGAGGAATTATTCAAAAGATCGAAACATAAATCGCACTACAAAGAGACTACTTAATTCGAACTATCTTGAAAAAATAGTTATTTTTCTTCTTATTTTAAAAACGAAAAATAAAATAATTTCCATATGGCGTTTTAAAATTAAAAACAAATGTCATCAAGTCCAACTCTCGCTCGAAGTAAAAAATTAACATAAATATTTACTATAAATTGTATATTTTTAATTATATTATATAAAAGCAGGCTTAAACATTAATGCAGGATATTTTTAAACATATGTTTTACTTAAAGAATAAAGAGTCACTTTCAATTAAACCAAACCACAGCGCCACTCTTGATTAAAAAAATAATAACTTCTAAGCTAAAGCATGTAAGTCAGAGCCCTTAACTAGGTAGATCCTGTATCTAGGATGACCGAAGCCCGAACCTCATACAACATGATATCTATTTTATATTATTTTAGTGACGAATTTAAATCAAGAGTGGCGCTTCATTATATTCTGTATTTTGCGCCTAAGTGGCGGCACGGCACCGCATTGAATCTGTTTCTAATTTTCATGATCTTATTATTAGAGACCGACCGAGTTTCGGCCAAAGTTTCGGTTTCGGCTAAGAACGGCCGAACCTTTTGTCGAAACCGAAATTCGATGTTCGTGCGTCGCTCGGCTCATCTCGGAAGAATTCGGCGCTGCGAGCGCGGAGCTCGCTCGCACGAGCTGCTCCGAGCTCCCAATTTTTACAAGGCCACGTGAGTTTCGGTTTCTGTTTCGGCCGAAACTGAGACCTAGGCCGAAGGTTCGTTTTCGGATTCGGTTTCGGCTGAAAATCATGTATCGGTCGGTCTCTACCTATTTTGCATTTGAATGTCGAGAAATGCCACGGAAGATGCAATTCTCGTCTCATAAAAATAAGGTTCAAAGTTTTAAATCAGAAACAGAATACTCTAAGCATGCCGTGCCACTTTTCAGAACCAGCACACAAGTCCCTTTATGTATTAACTGGTTAATATATACGTAACTCTTTTAAACGATTATTTATTATTATGAAAGATGATTAAGAAAAATATAAAATACTAACACTAACGGATATCTTATGATAACTAAAAAAAAACTCTTTAATGGTGGTAGCACACCTAATCTGCAAAACCCAAAGCTCGAAAACGCTTTTAAAAATCTTTTTCTGTATTTTTTTGAAACCTGAGATAAGAGAGATAACTGAAAATTACTAAAGCATAAACTCAGCTAAACGCGGGTCAGGCTCTTAAGCTGGTGCCTCTGCCTAACCCTTAAGACTATATATGACTCCTAATCCTTCGGGGAATAAAAGGCGTGAGATTATGTTTTTGAAAACTACTACTCTCACTCCTTCAAACAAACTCATAAGCTCTATGTAGCCTAAGAATGCACGCGATCCGTTTATAGCGTTTTCTTGTCTATGGTTTTGCTATTTTCAGTCCAGCTGGCCTCAAAACCATACAACAAATACACACATGCTACATAACGGCTCGCATTCAGGTTCTTCTATCTTCCGTCTATAGGAAGCGCAGCGTTCTTGTCTATGAACGAAACTGAGTATAATGTTGTTGTCTCTTTTTCGCCCTTTGAATTTTGGAGCGGAGGTGTACTACCACCATTAAGTTCCACTCTCTTATCTTTAGAAAACTTCCATTTTGTTTTCCTATTCTATACCAAACAACTGAACTGACGAAAAGAAAAATATTGTAAGTATAACCTGAGCATATAAAGAAACGATTGAAAATGTCGGCCGTTGTATGTGCTGTCTCTCTTCTTAACTCCTTCCTCATACTAATATACCGCCTTTTTCAAATCGTTTCTTTATGTGCGCGACTATAACTTTTTCGATTTGCATTTTGTTCAAATAGAATATTTGCTTGAACACTTATCGTTCATATAGAGGAAATAAGGAATAAGTATACATTATTCAGTACAAATAAGTATACATTATTAAAAATGTAGTCTGAAATATTTGAGCGTAAATAAGTGCTTGTTGGAAAAACAATAAAGGATTCTCATTGCGTAAAAAAAAATTTAGTCAATTGAAATAAAATAAAAGTTAACTTTTCCTTAACATTGAAAAAAAAAAAAAAAGTTTGCCATATTATATCAGTTGTTTTTCCCTACTAAAAGTTCCCACCCCCCGTATCAGTCTTTTCTCAATCTACTGCAGGATGATCAGTCTCGGAGGCAGCATGCCCTTTTTGCTGAGCCACACTCTGTAAAAAAAACCATTAATTAATTAAAAAGATAAGATTTCTAGCTTGTTAACTATTAGAACCTGAGTAAGGACATAGGCTTCTTTGTATCGCGAAATTCCCTCGTGAAAATTGCAAATTTGATGTTTCCAGGGAAAATGCGCTGTCGAAGCTGCGGGGCACCAACTAGTACTATCTACTATATACAGGGTGAGTCTTCATAAAGTGCACATACGATTACGGGTGATACTAGACACAATTTTTATCGACAAAAAAATTTATAAAAAAAAAAAAAAATCGTTAATTTTTTATTGACATTTTAATTTTCAAATTAGCAACTATGAAATCCGTGCGCTTATAGCATTATAACTTCTGAACGACGTGCTGTATCACTTTGAAATAAATGCAGTAATCATCACAAATGGTACTTAGTAGCGATACAATTAAAAAAAAAACACACTATTTGCCAATAATAAAAAAAAACATAATGTTCAGGAAATTGCATATTTATTGCTTTTTTTTTTTTCAATTATTCTCAGCCTTAAAAAAGCACCGTATTAAGTTATTATTTTTTTAAATTAATCTAATTTGTTTTTGTCGATAAAATTGGGTCTAGTATCAATCACCCCTAATCGTATGTGCACTTAATAAAGACTCACCCTGTATAAAAAAAAATGAATCGTGGTTCGTTAGCCTCGCTAAACTCGAGAACGGCCGGGCAGATTTAGCTGATTATGGTTTTGAAATATTCGTATTAGTCCAGGGAAGGTTTAAAAGGTGAGAAAATATGAAAAAATTGAGATGAAGTTACAATTTCGTTTCCCCATACAAATAATAGGGCGCGATACAAAGTTCGTGTGGGAAGCTTTTTAAGAACTGTAAGACGCGATACTAAGTTCGCCGGGACAGCTGGTAGATGATAATAATAATACACACCCAATGCCGGCTCCAAGAAGCAGAGAGACCAGGTTGGTGACCAGCACGGCGGCGATCGCGCCGCGACTGAACAGGCACGTCCGCCGGACTGACAGGCAGTGGCTCTGTGGGCAATCAATCAATCAATCTGTCAGAAATATACATACAGGGTGTTTCTGACCAGGCGCTAATAAATCAAAGGAGGTATTCAAAACACTATATTTGGCATAGCACAGCTAAAGTAGCACCATCCGCAAAAAAAAAATAATCTTCTAAACTAAGGCAAATATTTTAATTGTGAAACAGTATTCCACTAGATAATGCAGCCTAGTATTTTTAGGGCACTTTCTTATAGCTTTAAGATTAAAGACCAAAATAAAGCTACAAAGTGTTGCTAAAAACGGTCACTTTTGGCAACAATCTGTAGCTTTCTTTGTTCTTTAAGCTTAAAGCAATACAACAGTGCCCTAAAAATACTAGGCTGCATTATCTAGCGGAATACTGTTCTACATTTTTGATATTTGCCTATTCATTTTTTTCGCAGGTGGCGCTACATTAGCTGTGCCTCTTAATATAATTCCCACGGGAACGAACCTGCTGCATGACGGGCGCGGCGGCCTGGTGCTCCAGTACCTCGATTGAGGAGGTGGCTGAAGGTGGACCCTTGGCGCTTTGAGGATGCTTAAACCTCCAGTCCCTGAAAGAAAAAAAACACATATTAATAAATCAATATCAAAAAAAATTAATACATTAACACATAGTATAAAATGAAGTCGCTTTCCGCATCTGTCCCTATGTATGCTTAAATCTTTAAAAGTACGCAATGGATTTTGATGCGGTTTTTTTTTTAATAGATAGAGTGTCTCAAGAGGAAGGTTTATAAGTATAATACATGCACAAAATAGTAAGAGGTTAGGCGGTACGAAGTTCGCCGGGTCGACTAGTAATGTATTAATAGTAGTAGTCCAAGGTTTTATTTAAGAAAACAAAAAGTATTATTCAGATGAAAGGTTAAAAACAGGAACTCAAAAATTAAATTCAATACAATGGCTGTATGAGCTTCGCTCCTTTGCCTACCCATGCAAGCCATAGTTTAACAAATATCATCAAATAAAGAACAAACATGAAATATTACTATTATCTTCATCTATTTCAGCAATAATATTTGAAATAATAGCCTTCACAGAAAGTTGAAGCCGACTAAGATATGAAAAGTTACCGTGAAAAGGCACGAACTCAAGACGAACTTCAGTGTAAATTTTTATTTAAGTACGAGCATTCCCGGCTTACTTTGTTACGCCATAGAATATAAGATACTACAAAAGACTTGGCTCTATAGACTATGTTCTTTTGACTGCCCAGAATGGCCGAATAAAAAACAAACAACAACAAACCACCTGTCAAAATATGTAAACAACGGAAAAATATTGCACCTTGGTTTACATTATTTGGGTTTAGGTAAGGATGCCTAATTTTTTTGAAAATCTAATATAGCCTATGACACTCGGGGTTAATGTAGCTTCCTACCAGTGAAAGAATTTTTCAAATCGGTTCAGTATTTCCGGAGCCTATTCGTTACAAACAAACAAACAAATCTTTCCTCTTTATAATATTGGTATAGATTATACTCACTTTGGTGGCAGCTGGTCGGGTCTGCTGCTCCACTCCCAAACCCAGTCGTTGGGATCATCCTAAAATAACATAAAAAAAAAAAAAAAAATTTTTGAGAACGCACTTAGTGCACCGAGCAATGTGTTTTTTTCGATCCCCATTTTTCTAAAAATATAGTATCGCCTGTGTTCATCAGGGATAGTGTAGGATACTAAGCGTGTTTCCTCAAGAGGCGATATCGGTCGCGCGATAGGGGTTCGACAGCCAATCAGGCAGGCTTCGTGGATGTACGGGCGATTTCTATTGGCTGTCGAGCACCTATCGCGCGACCGATATCTTCCTTCTTAAAGGGAAACACGCTAATGGTGAAATAATTTTTCAAATCGGTCTAGTAGTTTCAGAGCCTACTCTATTCAAACTATTCCTCTTTATAAAGAAAGAAAGAAAGAAAGAAAATGTATTTATTTCAACGGCACGATTAAAAATACATTAAAAAAATTAGGACACTCGAGTGGCCAACACAATAATGTAGAATATGTATTGCTACCGATAAATACAAAACAACAACAAGTTAGAAAACTACTAGTTAATAATACAAAGTAACAACTAGTTATTAAAAGAAAATAAAACACAGCAATAGGCAAAATAAATAAAAAAAACTCAAAATAAAACTGATAAGGCCGCAGTGAAGCGCAGGCTGCACCTGCAGCCAAGGCCGCCGCTCAGTAGTGCTCCGAACGAGTGTCGTGCCAGTCGAAACTGGATATTAGCTCAGGTTGTTGTTGTGAGCATCACGAGATTCACGAGTGAACCCGCATAGCCCACAACCCTGTTTTTATGCTAACACCATGAAAGGGTGGGCGTTCGTTTATAATTTAAGTAGCAATTATACATTCAACTACCTATTTACTTTAAATTATAACTAACAAAAAAGAAAATATTTAAAAACAAAATAATTAAATCTAATTTATTTGAATATGTAGGTAAGTACGCAGAACAAAAAAAAAACAAACAAAATGAAACTATAAAGAAATAAAATCAATACTATTCAAACCTAGTGGCCAGGCGTGGGTTGGAATGGTACAGAAACTATGCTGCATTGAAGTTTTGAGGTAAGTAAGTACTTACGCTTTTTTCCTTCATCATTTCTAGTACTAAACTGAGTATGTACTTATCTTGTGTGTGTGTCTTACTATGTCTCACCAGCCTCGTTTTTTTCTGAGTTGAGTAATAAGATTTTTAGTTTTCTTTTAAAAGTACCTAAAGTTTTGCTTGCTCGAATGGGAGGTGGAATGTCATTCCAAATCTTTGTTGCAGCGTACTTAAAGCTACCCCGGAACGCGGCAGTTCTGTGAGGAGGACAACACAGCGGGGGCATGGCGGCCCTCAACTCTTTAGCCCGTCGTGAAAATCTGCAGGTTAGCTTGCTATGCAAGTATACTGGCTTACCAGATTTGATGACACCATATAACAATGCAGCTGAGTACAATAGTTCTCTCTTTTTCATTCGCAGTAAGTTCGCGCCAATGTGGTAGGGGGTCACGTGCGTCCGCGGAGGAATGTCGAAGCAGAACCTAGCGCATGCGTTTTGGACCCGCTGCAGAAGTTTATGTGTTCTTTCAAGAAGACAAGGACCTATTACCGTTAGGCAGTAATTTAGCTTCGACAATACAATGGCTTCACAAATATCTACTCGAAGTTGCATGCTAAGATATCTACGCACCTTATATAGTACCTTTAGCCTATAAAAACAATTTCGAGCTATTTCCGTGACATGTTCCTCAAACCGCAACTCGCTGTCCATCGCAATACCCAAATTTCGCGCTTTATGCACATGTTCTATAGGTATGTCATCTATTTCAATATTTGGTTGAGTTATTTGGTTTATAAAGTGCTAGCTAAAACGGTTGACGACTAACTCGAATTTTTAATAATATTCCATAGCCTATGTCACTCGGGGATAGTGTAGCTTCCCAACAGTGATTTTTTTTTTAAAATCGGTTCAGAAGCCGCGGAGCCTATGCAATGCAAAAAAACACAAAAACAATCAAATTATCATTTTGGTAAAGAAAGAAGTATTATAATAAATAAGACTCACTTTCCAGCAGTTGATATAAATGCCCTTCAGCTCATCTTCCGTCGAGGGTTCAAGGTTCGGACTGTTCGGAGGTGACTTTGGGCTGGAACAAACAAACAATCAAACATTATTAGGATACACAATCGTCACGTTAGAACGTTTGTGCTGGCGCCACTGGGGATCGCTATGATCCCCGGGTGGGAAACCCAGTGCCCCTTTTTTGTAACGGGGGAAATGCCTATCGCATTCCCGACGCTCGGGAGTATGTGGGGGTCGCACCTACTAAAACCCCTGGTCGTCTTGGCGCTTTTTGTAAGAACCCCGGTAAGTCCGAAGTTCTTCCCCGCTCACCTGCTATCAGCTTCGTGCTCGGGGAGGGCATGTTGTTCCCTCCCCGGCTGGCCTTTGGAGCTGCGGCGGCACAGTGCCACAAGCTCGGTGCTGCCGCCCATCTCGGGGCCGCCTCACACCCACGACCCTAAAGACCCCCTTTAGTCGCCTCTTACGACCCCCGGACCTACAGGGCTTACAGTGTCACCCCCTGGTTGAAAAACTCATGCACTGCAATCGTCGACCTACCTGCCAAAGGTTGGGATTATGGCAAACTTTCCCCAAGATATTTGTCTTTGTGGCGTTCTGAGGGAGAGGCCCTCGTTCATCTGTAGAAGTCTCGACTAAGACTTATTATCTGTGGTAAGGGGCATCGGGGCTATTACACCTCTCCTGATTCAGACTCTGAATTCAGTCTATCCTGATTCAGGATAGTGTAATGGCATCAAGTAAACTAGCATCCGACTGATACGATGATGATTACGGACTACGTAATAAGGGACTAAGCATCCTAAAAAGTGTCCTAAAAGGGAACCTACTTAGGTTGCTAATTCAGAGACTGAAACAGGAAAGATGTCCCCCCCTAAACTTGTACATTTATACAAAAGTCTTTGTCCAACAGTATCTAGCTAGACAGACTAGAAAACTCTCGTTATGGATGGAGATATAAATTTTATTTCTCCCCACAAGAGGGACCCGTGGCCTTCAGATCACGTATATGGGTTGTTGCCAACAACTTCACGTATACAAAGCGTGTTCTTGAACTATTTATTAATCGTAAGCACAACGATGCTATACAGGTCAGTAAATACTGAATTATTCATCGATCATGACAATCTGATTTGCATTTAATTGTGTACCATCCTGTCTCCTTAATTCGTAAAGCATAAAGACGAATTTACATGAAAATGGATACTCTGATGTCCTAGCTACTGTACCAAGAGTGCGGGACTCGCTTCAAACGTAAATTCCTGTCTTATCCCGATTCCTGCCATGTCCAGATGTTTTCCAATGGTTATTCCCAGTGCGCTTTTCCGTTCATCTTGCGTCTTCCTCTGACTCAGCGCATGCGATGCAGACGATAACCTGCATGCGTCTAATAGCAAAACGCTTGATGCTAGACGAATATCGGCACGCTTGGCAGGCGGGTTGGCGAACGCAGAATGGCTCCGACTCAGCATGTGTTGCATTTTTTGCAACACATGCTGAGTCGGAGCCATTTTGCACCCACAATCAATATATATAAAACTCTTCCGTTCTCGACTGACTGACTGACAACGCAGAGCCGAAACTACTGGGCGTACAAAGCTAAAATTTGGCATGTAGGTTCCTTAGGGAGTGTAGGTGAGCACTAAGAAAGGATTTCCCGAAATTCCCACGGGAACGGGAAAAAACGGAATTTTTGTGTTTATGAGAAATCTGCGCGAGAAATACCGCGGGGCAGCTCCTCCTCTAGTATCTACATATAAAAATACTTTGATGCTGAGTCGGAGCCATTTTGCACCCACAATATCTACATATAAAAATACTTTGAACCTACCTTACCTTTTGGTATCTCTGAATATGTACTATGTGTCTGTAATGTGTGTGCAAATAAATCTATGTCCATGTCTATGTCAGTATGGCTCTTAAAGTATTTCAACGAAAGACGCTGCTGCCCGTCCTTCGGCGGTTCCCTTAGTCGCCTTTTACGACACTACAGTGGACTACCCATAGGAGGAGAACAGGCTGGAATATTCTGTGACACTGCCACACAGGACTAACCGTAGTAACTCTGATAGACAGCTGGCTTCATATTTACTGCTGGTTCAAAGACTTCTTATATCAAGATTCTTAAAAGATCTTGTGACCTCATCATCACATATACACAACTGACACAACGAACCTTCGCTTGACGCTGGAATCCTTGAAGTGCTTTTAGCTTCAATATTAACGGTTTCGATATATCGTTGCATCCTTTTACCAACCAAGACAGTTCCGTTCAGCAGGTTTCCTTAAAGATTTCGGTCTTCTGAACTCATCATCACACACACATGACACACATAACCCACCTTCGCTTGATGCTGGAAGCCTTAGAGCGCCTTTTGCAACAATAATATCTACATTATCGGTTTTCGATAGATCGTTGCATTCCTACCCTACCAACGACTTGTCAACAAGATTATCCATTCTTCCAACATTATCATCTACATCACAACCCACCTGCCCTTGACGCTGGAAGCCCGGGAGTGCCTCACGGACGAGTCCCGGCTCTCCCGCTGCGCCTCCCTCAGCAGGCGAATGTACTCGTTCTCCACAGCCGCCAGGCCGTTGCCAGAGTTCAGATCCACCCATGATTCTGCTGGCGAAAAGGAGAGGAGAGGGGTTTAATATAATTTTAAAGGTTCCGGTTCTCGTTACGTTCCTTATTATTATCAATAACACATTGGTACTTCTGTGTAAAACGCATCAAAATCGTTTTAGCCAAACTCGAGATAATCGCGGACTAACATACATACATAAATTTCAAACTGAAACCTCCTTTTGTTTAATTCTGTTAATTAGAGAGCAGTTAAAAAAAATTATACTCACTTAAGCATCCCCAGATCAATAAACGCTTAGCCTATGATGTTTTAAATCTATCTAAGCATAGTTTATCTAAACACTATATATACATATAAGTTTGTATGTACCGGAGGGGTTATTCAACCATAAACTTCTACTCGTAAAAGCCAATATAAACATAGAGGTCGCAGACAAGTCTGACTGAGGCAATAAAATGATAATATTGATTGATTTAGTGCCGTTGATTGATACTAGACGACCCGGCGAACTTGGTAGCGTTTTACAATAGAAATGGAAATATAATAAACCTTGCCGTATCTCTATTCTTTACCGACCGCTAAAAACAGTAGAAATAAAAAACATAAAGGTGCTACGAAGTATTGTGTATTGTTGCAAAAGAAAAAAGAGAGAGATAAGTAGAGTTTGTTACCCCTTTCTTCTCTACGCTCTGAAATCATTGCGAAAGGGAGTAGTATCATTTGACAGAGGAGTGCTCGTTTGGGGGCGTCTTCAGGCGACCTATTGTCGTAAGGCAAGGCCAACATTTGTTTGCCTGAGCCACTTGGTGGGCACCCAAACTACCTCGCGTCTCGCAGTATAGGATATCTTACCAAATAAGGTATCTATACCAATTAGGTTAAATACTAACTCTAATTAACTTTCAATAAGCGATATCTTGTATCCTATATTGAATTTAAAAAAAAATGACTTTTTGACATTTGACTCTCTAGACTTTTTCTCGTCAAGAGAGGTGAAAATGTCGGACTTTTGTTTCCCAATTTTCTAAATTAGTATCTTGTAGCATTTTTCTGATAGTGTGGAATTAGTGTATCATAATGTGCCCTATATGGAAACAGTGTATGTTTTGATAATTAAAGACCTGCGCTTCCGAATGATTCTGATCGATGCCATGAGAAAACTTATGAAATTGACGCAGGAAAATTGAAAGTGAGATCATCCTCGCATTAGTACGCTAGAAACTTTGGTTGGTAAGGAAAACAAATAAATATACGTAGGTAATATATAGACTTGTGTTTGTGTTGACAATGTTCCATTGCTGGCCCAGAATGGGCGAATTAAAAAACAACAACAACAACAACAACTTAGTATTTAAAGAACAGGCTGTATGGCCTTGAGACTTGTGCCCTACAAACATAAAACAGGACTGGCCGCAAAAACAAGTGCCATTGTCGCATACTAACTTATTTAAAAATAGAACGCACGCATCGGCCGCCACCGGAAGTCTGTTGTTTTCATTTAATTTTATTCGATCGATACACATTTTTTACAATGCGCCTGGATGGCAGATTTTCATCTGTGCAGTTTAATTGCAATTTAAAAAATGCATAATTGTATGATTTTATCTAAATAATTGCAAAATTGAACCGTGTCTGTTGTTTATCTTTCCTCAGTGGTTCACTAGGCATTACAATCATCTGTGACTTAAGAGCCGAGTTTGATTCCTCTGAGTAAGTTGCGTTTTTGTTGCCTCCACGCCCTCTTCAAAATTTAAATTCAATGTTTTCGGTTACCGTGAGATGTTTGGGATAAAAAGTTTTCTATGTCCGTTTCGTGGTTCTAAGCTACCTAACTACCGAATTCATCCAAATCGGATCACGAATTTAGGCTCGAAAGCGTAAAACACAGACGGACAGTTTCTTTCGCATTTAGAATATAAGTATGCATATCTTTACATAAATAAAAATAAAAACTTATTGGTCTTCTTGTCATGTCAAAGCGGGACGAATTTGCTCCAAGATTGCTATAGTTTATCAGTATGAATTATTATTGTTTACTTCAACACTGATATTTAATAAATGTCAATGTCTCACTCTTATCTTTTGTGACTTAGCTATTTTGTATTATTCGTGATGACTCACTCACTTTTCTTTTCGAATGATAAAGTTTCCCATTTTAAGGCTTATTTCTTTGAAATTATGAGATCCGGAGAAGAACGAAACTCACATAACGTAAAGAATTGCGAAACTTAAGTGGCAATGGGCAGGGCACATAGCTCTAAGAACTGATGGTCGCTGGGGCCGAAAAGTTAAGTGTAGAAAGAGAAGACGCAGATTAGGCAGACCCCAGGGAAGGATGCGCAAGTACACTAGATGAAAGTCGTACAAGACCAGACGCCAACCCACATGTTTCTACTGTTTGTTATAAAAATTCATTGGTTTTAGACTCTATTGCAAAGAAGTAAAGTTGTCCAGCAGAGGACGTTTAACGGCTGATTTAAATAGACGAGGGATAGGAAGCCGGCTTCCTATTCCACATGAAGCTGTGATCATGTCGCCCGACCGCAAATAATTCTCATTGCATTAAGCACTGTATTACTTACAAACTAATACAGAGTACGGCCTGCCTGCCTGACCAACAACTGCTGTTGCGGCCGGCTCCAATTCCAACTCAAACCTTAGAATTTTTCAACCCACAACCACAGATGTGCGCTGATCCTCAATGCAAATATAGCAAAAGTCAAAAGTCAAAAATTATTTATTCAATTATTGAAAGACAATTAGACTATCTATCTAATTGGTATTGATACCTTATTTGGTAAAGTATCCTATACAGCGAGAGGCAAGGTAGTTCATGGACAATGGTCGCCTGTAGACGCCTCCAAACAAACCCTCCTCTGTCAAATGATTCTACTCCTATGTGGTACAGTACTCCAAAAGTGATAATGCGCACAGAAATCATCGTCTCTGTTCGACTACGGTCGTATTCCCGAGCATCGGAACATGATATGTATCTAAGGTGGTTCAGTGCATTAGCTTCGAGCATAATGTTTTTTGATTCGGGTGTGTCCGTGAAAACGAGAATTAGCGAAGATCTGCATGCGTTTATGTGGGTAGAAGCATTAAAGTGCACCAAGCACAAAGTATTACAAACAAGTTGTGAACTATCGTAAATTCGTCCCACTTTGTTACATATCGATCGAGGCCGCGCATAGGTGTGCAAATTGCATAATCGATTTGCTCACTATTTCTTGTTTTATCTTGAATCTCGCCTAGCACTCTCTCTCACTTGCTATGAGTTAATTATATTTAGCACAACATCGTCTCCAACAATTTTTATTTTAATTATTATTATGAACAATAATACGTCATCGAAAGACGGGCAGCAGCGTCTTTCGTTCCGAAAAACTTGAAGGGCCACACTGCGATCGCTAACCCGCCTGACAAGCGTGGAGATTATGGCACTTAAGGCCAGCTGTGGGGAAGACCTTTTTCTAACAGTGGACGTCCAATAGCTGAGATGAAGACCGTGTTTTCCAAAATGGTATTAACTCCTTTTCAACTATGATTATTAATGTAATTACACATGGAATTATAATTAGCTACTGAAACAATGACTCGTTTTAAATGACTCATTAACGTTAATATTAACACAAACACTTAAGTCAAGGAAGAAGAGTACAAATATAAAAACTCTTGCGCATTTCAACCCGCTGTACATTAACTTTTCTTATCCAACATAATATCATAATCTGACAAGGGCTAAGGCAGAGGCACCAGCTATTTGACTGAGCCCATGATAGGCATCGAGCTGGAACCACGTTTGGCAGAGTTTATGTTTTTTTTTACCATAGTGCGTGACAAGGAGCCAAAAATAATCTAGTCCAAATTTGCAAAAATACCATCTCATCTTCAAAACCATTTGCATTATTATCATTATACCGAATTTGAAATCCTACGATCTTGGCCCTGAGATAATTTGAGAACTTGAAATTGTCTAAATTGACGAAAAACCTACTGCATACACCAGTAAACATTCTAAGTGAAATATCAGTTCTCTATAAGTAAACAACCAACTTTTATTGCAAAAACAACCTCCAAAACAGTATAAACAAACATTTTTACGATAACATAATAAAGTTCAAAAACACTCAAATCCACACTTTTTATCTCGTATTTTCTGAATCAGTTATTGTATTCAGACGCGGAGCTCTGCTAAGGTTAATGTAATTCGCAAAACAAACAAGCAAACTTTATAAACACTAATCAAATTACCTAGTTCGTCGACCGTGGCGCTCTTTGGTTCAATCATTTCAAAAAATATTTTAACAACAAGTATCACATACACAGTTCAAGCTTCTAAAGTTAAATCTAGAAACAGAACCGGGTTCACTTGCTGAATGCAAACGATATTCTTTTATTTATTATCCGCGCTAGACTTTGCCGCACGTCCGTCGACGAGCAGTGTCCAAGCGAGACTGAAACAGGAATTCAAATTTAGAATTTGTAAACAAAGAGACGCTTGCCCATTGGTTAGCCGAAGCTGCGCGCGCGCTTCACGTCACGTCACACTTGTCGAGCTCGTTATCGTGGTTGAACGATCTTCTTGCGAATTTGTTGTGGCAATGATTCAGTTTGTATCTTTGAAGGAAACAGATGGTCTTCGGCTACATAGCTTGTTTATATCAGCGAGTGTTTATGTACTGAACTGACTGATAACAACTTTATAAATACCTAACGTCGTAGCTGAATTGCTGCAATTTCTTCAAACGCATTTCAACTTGCAACAATACTTGTTTATTGTGAGTTTCGTGGAAGACGTAGAATAGGCTGATCAGCCCTCGCACAAACATAATGTTCTGAAGATATGGTGATGTTTGCGAAAATGCACTGGATGAGGATCGCGCAAGGCAATACCAAAATACCCATGATCAGAGGCCTATGTCCTCTGATGATGATGAAGGAGGCGTGGTTACTCGTAACATGGCTAAAGCTACAGCCTAGTCGTCTGACTACTTTGGATCTCTCCGTTTCTGATTTGATAATTTAATTACTTAATCCATTAGTAACTATTAATTTAATTACAGAGGTATAATCTTTAGTTTCACTAATGCTTCTTTGGTTAACTAATTAAAGTTCTTCGGAGCAGATAATTATTTTTAATCCTACAATAATTCATTTATTTAGTTACGTTTGTAATTTTTCTCTTTGCGAGTTGTCTTCAATTATATTGTCCTCTGACAGTTTCTTCACCTCTTTCACTTCGTATTGTACGACAATACTTCACCTTCTACTTTATCTTTTGCATTTCATTTATCACTTAATTGAACTGGTTTCGGTTCTTGACAGGGGCAAGATTTTGTGGAAGGGGTCGCGGAGTTGAACATAAAGATCGAAAGATCTGCGGTGACCCCCTTGCCAACAGCCGAGGAGGACACCGGCGAGGTTTAAGTGGGTCCGAACCCCACACAACCCTGCAGCTCAGGAGTTTCCCCGCCTAAAAAAAGGGGCAAAAATTTGCATACAGATCTTTTGTTCCATCACCATCATCTCAGCTTAAAGCCTTCCACTGCTTCTCTAAAATATCGACAAAATCAATGTTCTTGCGCGACCCTCACCAGTGTACTCAACAATCAAGTTCGCAATCTTCTGGACTAAATCGGTAGCTTTGGTTCTTCTGCAGATCTCATCATATCTAATTTGATCACGCAGGGAAGTGTGCGATCAAAATTAAGAGGTTTTTTTTTAGTCTGATGTTTCTCATATTTTTCGCTATGCGCCAGTTCCTTTGAGAGGCTAATTAAGGGTCCGAGTCTGAATACAAGAAGATCGGATAGGCCCTTTTGGGAGATTAGCTATTGTTTATGAATCACCAACTATAATTAAGAATTTCTTCTTCAAATAATTATTTTACACGTGTTTTACTAAAATCAACCTCATTTAGCACGTGTCTTAAAGCGCCAATAGACTTGCAATAAGCTGTTTTATTGTGAAAATTCACACTAATTACTTTAAAATAATCTTGGTAATTGTTGAAAATTTACGCGAAACAGACACAATAAGTAAAGTATTTTTTTTACATTGTGATTGTGACATTGACAGAACTAGGGTAACATATATTGTGACAATGATATTTTACAAACGGTCGTCCGAGCGTTTACACGTTTAGCGGGAAAACGTTTTTTTTTGTTATTTACCTACATGTGCAAGCAAAGGCCCTGCACAAAGAAAGGCCTGAAAAAATAAACAAAGAAAACAAATGACAATAATGATGACAGGTAAATCGCAGTTTGCAAAGAAGTATTATATTTTTGCGTCACATTATTCTATACAATATTATACTCGTATATAAGGAAGGAAGTGACAAATCCATTACTTATAATAAAGCTGAACCACTTTATGTTTAGAAAGGCCATTGCTATTGCCAATTTTGCGAAAAATCAAAAATTTCTATAAACCATGGCAAATATGAGTATTGTAAAGTCTACTCTGTTGTAAAGTCCGAAGTTTAAAGACCAAAAGAGCTATCAAGTGTTGCTAAATTCAGATATTCTTTAGATGTCTTCAAACATAATAGTGCTGCCCAAAAGTACTAAGCAAGATCTATCTTATCTATCTAAAACTATCTGGGGCCCTAAAGAATAATTTTTTCTCGCACTTGCAGAACGTTACCACTTTTCCTTTGAGATAGAAAAGCTTTATTCTCGCTCGATTCGCCTTGAAAATACTAGGGATTCAGAAACGTCAGTTTATTGAGAAAAATTATTAGCTCGGTCTCTTTTTGTTCAGAGAAAAGAGAAAGTGACAGATAAAATTAGTGGTATTACTATCATAGTTTATTTTATAAAAAAACGGTGTATGTGTCGACGTCGTAGGAAGATTTGATAATTCGTTTTTTTTTTTCCAAAAAAAAAGGGATTTTGCAATAACCCGGATAATTTGATTTAAGGATATTTTTTTTTAAAATCATCATGACAAAAAGCAGTATTATTGCAAAAAAACCTAGTAGTATAATTGAAAATTTTAAAACCTTCCTTAACTCTGATTGGCTAGATTATTGCTTGCTAGTCAACTCTAATTCTGATGGTTCTCTGTAGCGTCAAAGGTTTAACCTACCAATCAGAATAAGAGTTGAGCAAGCAAAAATCTAGCCAATCAGAACTAATAACTACTACTAGTAGTACTAATAACGACTAGTATTACTATACTAGTGGGGTTATTGGTATTTACCATAAAATTTAGAGACAATTTTAGATTATATCGAGCCAATATGTACGCTACGCTGGGCCGAATTAGGCACACAGTGAATAGGCTACTGTATTAAAACATAATCCTATCCTATAAAATAAAACCCCTTATCATCACAATATCACCAACGTAGTTGAACTTATCTTATCATTAAGCGAACTACGAAATGCCCACAGATAAAAATATTAGAATTTTTATCTAGCGCTAAAAGGCCCCTTCCGCGTTGGATGGCCAAAGTGATTACGATAAGAGCTAAGCCAAGGCTGTGCTCGTAACTCTGAGCTCCTAGTATATTAGCAGTTTTAATACTAGAAGAGATACCTTTAAAGTTATACCACCACACCTCGGACACTTCATAGAAAAAAGCGCGTTGCGTCGCGCACAGCCTAACCTCGTGTACGTGCACGCGTATCATGCTTGTATGAGTGAGATGAGACGTGCGACTCGACGCTGATTATTTTGTACTGAGCGGTAACTGACAGGTAACCGATCGCGGGAGGCAGGCAGTGCCCTTACTGTATGTAGTGCTATTTATTATACTGTGGTTATACTCATCTTAGGCGAGAGACGTCGCCCACTGTTGGATATAAGGCCTCTCCCACAGATCGTCATAAGGAAGGACTAACATTTGAAAGGTGGGTTGCTATAATCGCCAGACGGGTTGGCGGCGATAGCAGTTGCTCGTCAAAAATCTACGAAGGACACTGCTGCCTGTCTTTCGGTTGTTCGCTTAGTCGCCTTTTATGACACCTATAGAATTAGGTAGGAAGCGGTATTATATTCTATGCACTCAACTCCGATATAAATGATGTATTGTAGTCATAAGGGAACAGCGAAATTTCTGAATTCTTTTTGGGCAGCGACTGTTTGCCTTATCTATAGCAAAATGTATGTCAGACTAGAATTTTTATAGATTAGCTGTACATAAATCACTCAAAAACTGAGGAAAACACCAAATTAAAAGAAACACAAGGAAATAGGAAAACAATCTTCAGTATTTGCGTTCCGCTACATTTAGAACAAGCTTCTTTGTCTTTGTAAATGAACTTGTTCATACGACAAACGACCTGATTACCACTGAGTGAAGGACGACATTTGTTTGGTCACCTCAATTGTTATTGTCTGCAAAGGCCTCCTTGCTTGCATGGAATCCTAGTAGGGTTCTGCTAATATGTTGCTAAATCTATATTAAACTATCTAAGGTTTCTGAAATCCATACTAATAAAGCCATAATCTGAAAATATTTGTCTACGTGACAAGATTCGCTTGGCGTCAGACGAAACAACACAGACGCTCCCAAAGTCACGTAGATCATTTGATTGGAAATTTTATAGTCCTACTTTAAATAAATCATTGATTCACAGACTGATGGCCCTAATATAAATTAATAAGAATCATTTTGTAGATACCTAACATTCAATTAAATAAAAAAATGCATACTCAATGTGACACGGGCCAAGAACACGAACGAAATGATGGTTTCGACGCTCGCATTTAAGAGCCAGTTTACAGCGATGCTAGCGCAATTCGCGAAAAAAGTTAATATCTTCTCAACTAAGGCAAATATCAAAAATGTGGCACTGTATGACACTAGATAATGTAGCCTACTATTTTTTGAGCACAGCAAAGTAGTCCTAAGTAAAAAGAACAAATAAAACATAGATTGTTGACAAAAGTGGCCACTTTTAGCAACACTTTGTAGCTTTCTTTAGTCTTCAACCTAAAAGCTGTACAGAAGTGCCCTAAAAATACAAGGCTACATTATCTAGTGTCATACAGTGCCACATTTTTAATATTTGCCTTAGTTTAGAAGAAATTAATTTTTTTCGCGAATGGCGTTAGCATCGCTGTAAACTGGCTCTTAATTTGCACTCGCTTGGTTAAACAAAGTATTATAATTATAAGGTTCAGTATTTGACTGGGTAAGCAGCAGCACAATCACATTCTTTTATTTAGAACTCCCACGGAAACAAAAATAATTATGTCGGATAAAATTTCTAGCAGCTTATTATTATATTTAAAATATTATTATCAAAAGATTTTTTCCCTAACCTAACACATTTTCCAAGGTATTCTTTTGTCTCGCATCTTGACTTTACAGAATGTCATCAATATCAATACATATTATAAAATAAAGTCGCTTCCCGCGTCTGTCCCTATGTTTGCTTAAATCTTTATAATTATGCAACTAATTTCGATGCGTTTTATTTAAAAAGAAATAGTTATTCAAGAGAAAAGTTTAACCGTTAGGTGGTACGAAGTTCGCCAGGTCAACTAGTTTCTATTATAAAGGTTATGTACTTTACATCATCAGTAACAAAAGAGACAGATTCCAAAAGAAATGGGTTATTCCATTAGTCTCCAAAAATCATTTTTGGACCCAAAATATTAGTCATATCGGCCATTCGGCCTTCGAGAAGATTTTTAAGTTTTTTTTTCTCTGCTGCTTTACGAATTCGGCCATGACACCTGTACTCATCAGAACTTGTACCAGGGAAACAAAGAGTTAAAGAGTAAAAAAATCAATAGCGTTCATTGACTCTGCCGTCGAGACGCCTAGGTCGTCAGCCCTCAAGGTGACGACCTTCTATTGCCAAAAGATTACGAACCATTGTGTTTTTATGGACGCCTGGTGCTTTCGGGACGTACTGTGCAAAGAAAACTGGTGCATTGTCTGGTTTGTTTTTTAACGATATAGCGATAGAAAGACATTTTAATTCAGTCAGTGGCATTTATCTAATCGGCCTGTTAAACAAAACTAAAACGAAACATATATTTCCCCAATTTAATTTTACAATAATAGTCTTTAAATAGTACGCATTAAGATAGGTCAACGTGCTGGATACTGTACGTTCACTTTTAAAGTGACCTTGACAAAATAATTAGATTGCTAACCAACTAAAATGGCGTAGGCGTAGCACAACTCGCACATCGCGGTCTAATTTCATTTATACACAAACAATCTCTTTTTTACAATAATTTAATTTTACAAAATGCCTTCAACAGACTGACATATATACATATATAAACAGAGAACGTCCTCTTTTTCAAAGTCGATTAAAATAGATGTTTTTTTTTTAATGCTACTTTCGATAATTTTATTTTTCAATATTTCTATGTGTTCCATACTGCCAATCGTGGTTCTGGCAGAATTACCAGCGTTGTATTGCATTGCATCGCATTGCTTGCAGCATATGCTGAGTCAGAGCCATTTCACACCCACAGCACTTACATTTAGTATCTGTGCTAATAGTTTAGTTTATTTAAAACTTTGTATTTTCTGTTTGTCAGTGTTGTGTGTGTGAATAAAGTTATGTCTATGTCTAATAAAACTTTTTCCTGAATATAACAAATACATTTCTGAAAACCGCGTCAAAATCGATTCAGCCAAACGCGAGATAATCGCGGACAAACATACATACATAGATACATACAGGACAAAATGATAACCTCCTTTTTTGAAGTCGGTTAAAAACCGTCTGGGAACCTCTGGCTTAAATCAATGACTCGTCGTTCGTTGCAGGATGCGGGTGGACCCCATTATGTCTTTATCTCTATTAGTTTAGTTGCTAGCTGTAGTGACAACAATTTCCAATTGCAATAATAAATTGCAATAATAATAATCCAGGACTTTCGGTCTGGAACTTCCATTGCAATTAGTCACCGCAGGGACGGCTTGTGGCGAGTCGATGGTGAGTGGCGACACCACGGACCCTATACCTCCAGGGGGACACACGCAGTCATCACACGCACACTCACATGCAGTCATCACACACACACACCACCCCGCCTCTGAGCTTGCCTTCACCAGTAGGCCAGAGTGGAGTAGCAAGAGCGAAGCCTATGCTCCAGGTTGGAAGTGTAAAATGTCATAACGCCGGGTGCATCTTATGCTGCCCGCAGTCTCACCTCTCGATAACCTTAGCTGTCCACGCCCAGTGTTGCGACTCGTCGCCAACAGATCGGCGACTAAGTGGAAGCCCACCCAGTGGACAGCGAGTCACCGCCTGCCATGATAATTAGTGAAATGTTGCATTAAAGGCAGGCGTATACCGGTATTTCACTCCATAGCACCAGTTAACCGGTCCATTAAACAGTTCACCCCCATAAACCATTTCTTGTCATCCATTTTACAATAGTTCCTATCACCTTCTGGGTGCCGCCTCTGGGTGCATGATCTATTTGTGCATTTAGTGGCGGTGCCTGGTTGGTGATCCATATACAATATAGCAAAACTCTCGAAAGGGCCTCTACGAGTTGGATTCGTCCCCTCGCACGCCTCTCAAAGGACCGGGCTCCATCCCGTGATACCGAAGAGTATTGAGAAACATAATAATAATAATAATTTATTCAGAAAATAAGACACTTACTGTGGAAAGCGTCGCCGCAACGGGTTTAATAGAACTTGGATCCTTCTGGTTGCAATTAATAATAATAATAACACATCACACTCAGAGCCCCTAACTAGGAAGAACCTGTATCTAGGGTGCCCGAAACACACACAGAGACGAACATCACACCCAGACCGGAAACAAACATCGATATTCATCGTATCAATATTCGCCCCGCCCGGGAATCGAACCCGGGTGCACACGCTTACTCAGTCCACATCACTGCTAACTGAGCTACGGAGCAGTCAAATCAATTGCAAGATCATTTGCAATACTGGGCAAGCATCAAAAGATCAGTTCTATTTACGTTGTTCGGAGCTGATGAGGCAGAGTCGTTATTTTAATTAAATTAACCGTTAAACTGACAGGCAGTTACGCATCATTTAATTTAGTTCGGTGACCTATTGAAATCTTCTGGTACCCTGGTACTTGTTACACTTAGCAAGATGCGCGTCGAGGGGTCGAATCTATTATATGCCCCGCGGTATCACACGCGCAGATTTCTCTTAAACACAAAAATCCAGTTTTCTCCCGTTCCCATGGGAATTTCGGGAAATCCTTTTTTTTAGTGCTCATCTACACTCTCTTAGGAACCTACATGCAAAATTTCAGCCCGCTACGCCCAGAAGTTTCGGCTCTGCGTTGTCTGTCAGTCAGTCAGTCAGTCAGTCAGTAACGGAAGAGTTTTATATATATTGATACTACCATACCTACTAATCTTTTATTTAAATGCGAAACTCTGTATGTCTGTCTCGCTTTCCCGCCTAACTTCTGAACCGATTTACATAAAATTTGGTACAGAGATAGTCTAAATCCTGAGAAAGCACAAATAGGTTACTTTTGATCCTGAAAATCCCACGGAAACTGATAATTGGGGTTTCGCAGATTGAAGGGAAATTACGCTGGCGAAGCCGCGGGGCGCACACTACTTATAGTGTAGTTGCTGTTCGTTTATCTCGCTAAAACTCGAGAACGGCTGCGCCCAGTCTGCGAACGGGTTTAAATGTTTGGTTAACGGTGAGAACATAATGGAAAAGTAAGTATTCCTTGCGGGCGAAGACGTGGGCACATCTTGTTCATAAAAAAGGGAAGACGACTTTCGAGAATTACTTTCATTTGTTATTGCGTTTGATTTTATATTTAGATCGTTCTTTCAATCTAATAAGTGAGAGTGACGCATTTTAGCATGTTTGTAATCCAAATTTGGATTTGGATCTGTGCCAATGTTGAGGGCAAGGCCTGTTTATGGTACTCTTCACTCTGTACTACAAACAAGGAACCCTTTATAGTTTAATAGCTGGCATTGCAAACTTCGTACCGTCGTTCATTCTACATTTTTGAGAATATTCTATAGCCTACTACGTCACCCAGTAGCTTACCAATTCCCATCAGTGAAATAATTTTTCAAATCGGATCAGTACTTTCGAAGCTTATTCAATGCAAATAACCAAAAAAATCTCGCCGCCGCGGGGGACGCTGCGGGCACCGCGGCGTGGGCCGACGCGTTTCCTTATACGATATCCAACATAGGCCTATGTTGACGCGGGCACCGCCGCGGGGCCCGCGAAGTCGCCCTAGGCGGTGCCCGCGTCGGCGCCCGCTAACGCGTCTCCGTAAACGGTATCATACATTGCTATACGTTTGATTTAATCGCAGCACGCCCCGCACGAAGCCCCGCGCAACGCCCCGCGTGATCCTAAATGCGGCCTACGTCTGTCTGTTTGTAGCTGTCGCTTTTCTAAGTAACTAATGAAGTATTGGAATTTAATAGAGACCGACCGAGGGTTCGGTTTCGGTTTCGGCAACTTTCGGCCAAAAAAATTAGGTTCGTGCAGAGTTTCGGATTCGGATAAAATGGCCGAACCTGAAACCGAAACTCGATGGTCGTGCATCGCTCGGCTAACCACGGAAGAATTCGGCGATACGCGCGCAAAAAATTTATTGTTTTTATTTCTAACTAGCCGACCCGACGAACTTCGTCCCGCCTTACCTATTACTATCTTGTGCATGAGTTATACACATAAACCTTCCTCTTGAATCACTCTATAGTTAGAAAAAAAACGCATCAAAATCTGTTGCATAGTTTTAAAGATATATAAGCATAATAGGGACAGACGCGGTAAGCGACTTTGTTTTATACTATGTATTGATATTGATATTGATTTATTATTCTTAATTTACTTTTTTAGGCAGGTAGCTGATGTAGGTGGGCCATACTTACGTGTACTTTAACATAAATCCTAAGAACAACAATCATACATCAGATTTTAACTTAAAAACATAAATATTTTACAAGTGAGTTTCGGTTTTGGTTTCCGCCGAAACTGGGGCCAGGGTCGAAGGTTCTTTTTCGGTATCGATTTCGGCAAAAATCGTGTTTCGGTCGGTCTCTAGAATTTAATAATCTCTGCCTTCCCTGATAGGAAACAGGCGCGGCGCTATATGTAT
Source organism: Euspilapteryx auroguttella (assembly GCA_951802225.1). Lineage (NCBI taxonomy): Eukaryota > Metazoa > Arthropoda > Insecta > Lepidoptera > Gracillariidae > Euspilapteryx > Euspilapteryx auroguttella. Next base: position 1,357,101 of record OX637668.1, read on the forward strand.
TAGCAGTGTAAGTGATCATTTATTCTTTTGTTTTGTGGGTGTGTCAAACGTATACCTACCTTGAAGTTGTTTACACAAATGTTCGCGTCTTTTTACAACATAAATTAAAATGGCGTCTATCCAATATTTACGTCGACTTCTGAATCTGTTTATTACATTGTCCAACAGTACACGTGTTTGATTTAATTATAAATTGTAACACGCGGCACCGGCCGGTGCCACGATGGCGTTGAAATCCACTGGAAAGTACAGGCCTTTTTAATCGACTTCAAAAAAGGAGTTTATCAGTTTGACCTGTATGTATGTTTGTCTGCGATTATCTCGAGTTTGGCTGAACCGATTTTGATGCGGTTTTCAGGAAAGTATTCGTTATATTCAGGAGAAGGTTTTTGTAACGATTTTAACCGACTTAGGAAAATAGGAAGTGCTCAGTTTATGTATGTGCCAGTTTAGTGAAGGCGGGTTTTTTTTTTTAAAGAAATTATTATCTCAACCGAAACAATCTACTGCTAAACATACACCTCCCATACAAATTGACACAAAGTAAAATCATTTGACAGAGGTGAGCTCGTTTAGGGGCGATTCCTGGCGACTCCATTATTGGCTTTGCTGATGGGTCTGATCCGCGGTATGAAGCGGCAGTTTTCTGCTATTCAATGTACATCATCAATTCAATTCAAATCATTTGCCTGATTTGTATGGTGGGCGCCCCTGCACCTCGCCTCTCGCAGTTTAAGATATTTAATAAATAAGGTATTAGCAGTGAGTTGTAATTAGTTAATTACTAGTAGTAATAGTTCAATTGGTATTAGACCAATTGATACCATAAGTGATATCTTGTACCAATCCACTATTGAGTAAATAAATTCATTTACATTTTCACAATGAAAACCTTTATGAGGGGCTGGGTTATGGCATAATATTGGTTTTAATAAATATTTAATACATATGAGGTGAGGATAGATTAAAGGAGTATCTGCTTCAGAGCACGGGTGGCTGCAATAAATTTGGGAAAATATACTTCAAATACTGGAGCTACGTGCGGGCACTTCTCTACCTTCACAACATAACAAAAAAAAACATAAAATCAAGACAAAATTTTAGCCATTGCCTGATTTAGATTTAGAACCCACACTAGGTCCTGTTGTACTGTACCAGTACCAGTGCAGACTTTAAATTGGAAAATTGATCTAAATTGATCTATTCTCTGCGTCTATATTTAGACTCCAGAGTGTATAGACCTCTGAATTACCTTTATTACCTTCCTATCCTACATCAGTTTAAATTTGCAATTTTATTTGAAAGGGGGTTTTCTGCAAATTCAAAATCACAGACATTTATTTAATTGAGGACAGAAGCTATCATTTATTGGGAACCTGTTAGTGAATTGAATTAAAAACAAACCATATCAATACACAGTATAAAATAAAGTATTTTTTGTGTCCCTATGTATGCTTAAATCTGTTGTACCCAACAGATTTTGATGCGGTTTTTTTTTATAGATAAAGGAATTCAAGAGAAAGGTTTATAAGTATAATACAATGCACAAAACTGTAATAGGTTAGGGGGTACAAAAATCCCCGGGTCGACCAGTTATTCATAAAGATACAGTAAGTTCTAAGTAGATTTATAGGAGATCTACTTCTCTGGTATGTTGTACGGTAAATATGTAACATCCAGTCTTAATTAACATACGTCAAGTAACTAAAATGCTCTTAACTTTTTATGATTAACATGGAAAGTTTCCTCTATATTGCCTGTGACAATGTGATTCTGGGAAGTAACCCCTGGGAAGTAGCTGTAGGCAGGTGAATTGGAAATTAACAGTCCACAGCAGCATGGACCAGACCAAGTAATAGAACTCAGTATGGAACAGTCATGCCACTTGAGCAAGGTGGCATGACAACTATCTCCTATACTATACTTTGAGTAGGGTGTCAGTTTTCAGAACTACTAGGTAATTGAAGTTGGTTTTGGACCGATTTGAAAAAAGGAGGTTCTCAGTTTGACCTGTATTATGTTTAGCCACAATTATCTCGTGTTTGGCTGAAGCTACATAGGGTAAGCAGTACTAATGTTGGCCCCCCTCCAATGATTGGCCCCTTCAATGAAAAATCTATTTATTAAGAGTTGTATTTATATACCAGAAATGAAAAAATATTTATATTTTTCTTTATTTAAAACACTCTATAACGAAATTAATAGTTTTTAAATGCAACAGCTAGCAATTGATTAAAAAAATACTTTGTGTTGGACTACAACAGAGGGTGTGTTTTCTTATGAAAATCGTAAGAAGTACGTAACTTTTATAATGGTTTTACTCGTTTTCTTCTTGTTTAAATTGCAATATATGTTTCCATATATGTTTATTACACTTCAATTCAGGTTTATTTACGGTAATTCGTGAAAAACACTAAAGATTAACCTCAAAAATAGGTAGGCCAACATTAGTACCTGTGGTAAGTATGAAGTATCAGTTGATTGGCATCTATGCCAATCATTGTATTTTTTGCTTTTTAATATTATTTATATTTAAATATTAAATCAAATCTTATCAACAATTGCGTTTAAAATGCTAAATCTTTTTATTTAATAAAATCAGAGGAACTAGATTTTGGCAGGGCCAATCATTGTACTTTTGTGTGATTGGCCATGCCAATCATTATACTTTTCCCTATGCCAATCATTGTACTAAATTTGTAGTTAAATAATACACCAATTTGATTAGGTTCTTTTTATTTTATCTTGTTTATTTAGTATTCTTATTTCCGAGAGATAATAGTGCGATTTTAGGTATATGAAGGGTACCTTTCATTTCTGAGCTCAAAAAAAAATTGTCTGGGCATCATTATTGAATAATTTAATGGATCTGTATAGTGATTGGCCTAGGAAAGTACAAAAATTGGCCATGCCAATGGCCAAAAAGTACAATGATTGTCATGCCAATCATTGTACTAGGGTATGCCAATTTTTGTACATACCCTGCCAATGACTGTACTTTTCGCTACATTTTTATATTTTTATTGATAAAGTTGTTTATAAATTAGCAAATAACGATTCCTGTGGTTTAATCTTATTCTCAGATAAATGAGCTACCATCCTACATTAACAGTTTTTCAATTTTGAACCTTATTTGGCACATAGAAATGTTCAAAGTCAAAACTTTTCTTAAGGGGCCAATCATTGTACTGCTTACCCTAGTTTGATGGGGTTTTTAGAATAGTATTTTTGTAACATTCAGGGACAAGGTTTTGGTAACAATTTTGACAAGGTACTTTTTTAAAAGCAGTTTGCAGTTTAAGTAGTGTCAGATTATAAAAAAAACATCATCCAAAATACCTCCACTGCTGGACACAGGCCTCCTTTAGCCTGCCTATTGCCACAATGAGAAGAAGTTTTTCAGTTTATATTGTCAGATTAAAAAAAAAACATCAGCCAAAATCTGTCCCAACCAAATCAATAGCAGAATGTACCAGGAGGCCATAAAATGTTGGAACTTGAATAGAAATGTTTTCACAATAATTATAGGATAAGGACGTCATACATAGGACGTATGTATAAGATAAACCTTCTCTAAACAATTTTGGTTAAAGAAACTTAGCTGAATTACTAATGCAACTAGGAATTCATGACGCAGAACATCCTGCAAAGCTACAATAATAATAATTTATTTCAAACTCAATACCTACAATTTATTATAGGTAGGTAGGTACTTCTTGGGGATTACCAGATCAAAATAAACAAAACAATTTTGTTTTTTCAAAGAAACGTTATGTTACTGCGTAGAAGTAGAACACATTTAGGTAAATAAGAACAGCTTTTAATCGTGTTATTGAAGCAATTCATTTGAACCGAGTCTGCGTCCTTGAAATATAAGCGAAATCAAGTTGTGTTATGTTTGTACGCAGTTGGTTTTCATGTTCATTGTTTATTTACCATTTTGTAAGCCCACTTACCGCTTAGGTCTTCCAGCGTATTCAGCTTCCGGGCCGCCATTCTGGCACTTATTAACACGGTAACGAGGTGAGGATTGTTTTCGCGATTAATTAAACACTTTCTGTTGTATTATTCACAATAAATAACACAACTTTCTCGACGGAGAGCGTTCTTTGTTTTCCCTGTTTTGTTGACTAAACTTTTGCGCAACGCAATCTGTGAACGCGTTGATAGCGTGATACCACGTGACCAAAATCGACCAATGATGAACTGTTGCGTTGAATTTGTAAGTTCTCATTGGTTGAAATTTTCTTTGAGAATATTCCGAGTATTCGTAGACAAATGAACTTGTTGCCAGTTTAAAAAAATGTGCTAGAGATAGAGTCAATGACCTGCCTGACGTAGCGCGCGCGTCAGAGTTTGCTCGTCTCGTAGTGTGTACACACTACACAAGCAAGTGTACATACACACTACGGCCACCTAGTCCGCCACTGTACAACTAGTAACTTCCCTAGTTGTACAGTGTCGGACTAGGAGGCCGTAACAGATTTGTCTATAGTTTCGTCAGTCCTAGACTGTATTAGCAAAGAACAAGAGCTATTTTGCAATACAGAAAAACCGGAAGTGTCCCAACCAACTTGTGCTAAAATTTTATTATGGCAATATTTTACCCCACTCTATTTTATCTATTTCTTCTTCCGCCCCTACCCCCCCTTCCTTTTTTGACGTTTCTTCTTGTAACAGGTGTAAATGGACGTTTAATTTTGCAAAATATAACTAAAAACTATCTAAAAACCACAGTAATGAGTGTAGATAAAATCGATTGCCATGTCCTATCACCTTCGAACCAGGATGATTCAGAAATTGCCCGGTAAGCCTAGCAAATGATTCAAAAAATCAAATTAAAATCACACACTGTTTTCACTAAATCCAGACTGACAGCTGATTATTATTTTAGCGGCAAAATTTAATGCCGCCAATTTGGTTGGTGACGTCGTGTGCATTTAAATAATTTCTATTTCTCCAAGAAACTGAATTAAAACAACTGTTTTCAGCAAGCGAATGCGTTTAGAGGGCTCTGCGCGTAAGAGTTGGAGTTTAACGGACAAAAGGACAGATCAGGAGGTAATAAATTGCACGTTTTCGTAAAGCATCGTTTTCATTTTGATATTTTTCTATACTATGACGATTTTTGATAGAAATGAGCTTATGTGAGGCCTGTGTGAGGTCGTCCCATGTCTTCCCATTGGTTTTAGCCAAACTCAGTTGATGAGCTTGAGGAGGATTGGCTTTATTGGCATATTTAAGTTCTATTGGCATATCGTGTTTAGTAGGTATAAAACATGGGGCACACAACCCAATTCTTGCATGTATTATAAACAAGCTGATGCCCACAACTTTGTCTGAGCAGGATTAGTATTTCGAGCCTAGCCTTGTAGCCTGGGTAATAAATCATAAACTTTGCAAACATAGGTCTGGCTCTTGAGCTGGCTCTAATCATATACTGTTCCTTTCATGCAATAAAAGGTGTGAGATTATGTTATGTAAATTGTAGCCTCTGTGTTAATTTGATGTATAAGCCAATTCATAAAAAGTTAAAGATCATTTTAGTTATTTGACGTATGTCAATTTAGACTGGATGTCACATATTTACCATACAACAAACCAGAGAAGTAGACCTCCAGTAAAGCTACTTAAAATGTACTGTATCTTTATGAATAAGACGGTAAGTATATTATTGTAAAGTTTCATTCAAATCCATTTAGTATATTTTACATGAAAGTCCCATACTTACTAACTTTTGCATTTAAAATAATTATAGTAGGATAGAATGTGAGCTTGAAGGAATGTCTGTTCTACTTCCATAAATCTTAAATGTTTTGTTATGAAAATTCTCAGATCCTTGAAGAAATGGGAGTCAGTATTTTGGAACCAGAAGATACGGAACTGCAGCACGATTTGAACACACCTAGTTTGGTAAGTTTGCAGAACTATAGGCACTGCATCACTAAATGATCTGTTCATTATTTTGTATTCATTGTTTTTTTATTGTTAACTGATTGATTTTGATTAGACTAAGAGTATACTGTGTCGTTGACGCTGCAAAAAAAATATTTTGTAATTTTCAGTAGTTTAGGCTTGATTTTGGAACACACAGACAGAGAGTTACTTTCCCATTAATAATACATACAGTAAGTATGATCATTGTCTATTTTCACAGATAAAATCTGGAAGCAAACGGAAGCGAGACATAGAGAATGTGAATCCGAACGTGAATAGTGCAAGCAAGACCAGTCCAAGTCCCAGGAAGAGTCCGAAGAAGATCTGCAGTCCTGTCGCTGGGCCGAGTTATATTTGTGATAATGGTACTTATATGGTGCAAAACTAGCGCTACTTCATATAAATAATTATATAATCTACAGTGTAGATTCTGCACCATAGCCGATATCAAAAATATGCGTCAATGACGCCCTTGATAATCTTGCTTAGATTTTTTAAGGCTCTATTGTGTAGCTTTTAGGATAATGATCTTATGAATATTCGTTTATTGCCTAAGGTGGCTACTTTTAGTTTACAAATAAATTTTTCTTAGATGATCCTAAAAGCTACCCAACAGAGCCTTAACAATTGTAAGCAAGATGTAGGGAGTCAGACGCATTTTTTGGATTGGCCACTTAAGTTTAGTGTTTCTTTGGTCTATGTCTTTTTATTTATTATCTTCTTCTATCTTCCATATATAAAAATGAATCGTGGTTCGTTAGTTTCGCTAAAACTCGAGAACGGCTGGGCCGATTGAGTTGATGTTGGTCTTAAAATGTTCTTTGTAGTCTAGTGAAGGTTCAAAAGGTGAGAAATAATGGAAACATTGCGAAAAAGTTAGAAAAAAACAACAATTTTAATTTTCCATACAAAGTGTTCCATTACCATTTTCCTGTCAAAGAATTGACGTTGTTTTTTTTTAATACGCCCATTCTGAGCGGGTAAAGTAACAGTATATACAGCCAAGTTTTTTAATGGGTAGGTCTAGGTAGTATAATAATGGTGTCAACTTATAATCTAACCCTCTTATTCATAAAAAGTTAAAGAGCATTTTAGTTACTTGACATATGTCAATTTAGACTGGATGTTACGTATTTACCATACAACAAACCAGAGAAGTAGACCTCCAGTAAAGCTACTTAAAATGTACTGTATCTTTATGAATAAGACGGTAAGGCGATACGGATTTTTCCGGGACAGCTAGTTGAGCTAGCTAGACAGCTAGCAGGGGGTCGCCTGGAAGAAATCGTTTTTAGCGATAAGGCCTTACCATTGCATGCAAATTCAATTTGTCTGTACCCTGAATTTATAAATGTACTTTTGTATCTTACTTTGTATGCAATAAAGTTTTTCCTATTCTATTCTAGTCTGTTAGTAAATACTAGTCGACCCGGCGAACTTCGTACCGCCTAACCTATTCGTATTTTGGGTATCATCAATATCAATACATAGTATAAAACAAAGTCGCTTCCCGCGTCTGTCCCTATGTATGCTTATATCTTTAAAACTATCCAACGGATTTTGATGCGGTTTTTTGTATTCGATAGAGTGATCCAAGAGGAAGGTTTATAAGTATAATACATGAGCAACATAGCAATAGGTTAGGCGGTACGAAGTTCGCCGGGTCGACTAGTGTTTTATACTTATAAAACTTCCTCTTGAATAACTCTTATCTATTTAAAAAAAAACGCATCAAAATCCGTTGAATAGTTTTAAAGATTTAAGCATACATAGGGACAGACGCGGAAAGCGATTTTATTTTATACTATGTACTAGAGGCTGTCCCGCGGTTTCACAAGCCCAGATTTCTCATAAACACTAAAATCCCGTTTTTTCCCGTTCCCATGGGAATTTCGGGAAATCCTTTCTTAGTGCTCACCTACACTACCTTAGGAACCTACATGCAAAATTTCAGCCCGCTACGCCCAGTAGTTTCGGCTCTGCGTTGTCTGTCAGTCAGTCAGTCAGTATCGGAAGAGTTTTATATATATTGATTGACTAGAGGCTGCCCCGCGGTTTCACTCGCGCAGATTTCTCATAAACACAAAAATCCCGTTTTTTCCCGTTCCCATTGGAATTTCGAGAAATCCTTTCTTAGTGCTCGTCTACACTCCCTAAGAAACCTACATGCAAAATTTCAGCCCTCTACGCCCAGTAGTTTCGGCTCTGCGTTGTCTGTCAGTCAGTCAGTAACGGAAGAGTTTTATATATCTACTAGAGGCTGTCCCGCGGTTTTTCCCGCGCAGATTTCTCATTCACATTCTCAAACACAAAATTTCTGTTTTTTCCTGTTCCCGTGGGAATTTCGGGAAATCCCTTCTTAGTGCTCACCTGCACTTACTAAGGAACCTACATGCAAAATTTCAGCCCGCTACGCCCAGTAGTTTCGGCTCTGCGTTGTCTGTCAGTCAGTCAGTCAGTCAGTCAGTCAGTCAGTCAGTCAGTAACGGAAGAGTTTTATATATATTGATTGACTAGAGGCTGCCCCGCGGTTTCACTCGCGCAGATTTCTCATAAACACAAAAATCTAATTTTTTCCCGTTCCCGTGGGAATTTCGGGAAATCCTTTCTTAGTGCTCACCTACACTCCCTAAGGAACCTACATGCAAAATTTCAGCCCGCTACCCCGAGTAGTTTCGGCTCTGCGTTGTCTGTCAGTCAGTCAGTCAGTCAGTCAGTAACGGAAGAGTTTTATATATATTGATTGCTATATAATAATAAACATTTTTACAGCAAAATCAGAACAAGAAACGTTGCTAGAGCCACACGAGAAGGCGTGGCAAGACGAGGAGACGCCCGAACAGTTCAGTGGTCAATTTACCAGAGTAAGAAGTCCCGGGTTCGGTGCCCAGTCGTGCACCCCGTCCAGCCGGGAGAGGAACAGTTCTCATACTCGTAAGTTTACGGCTTTTATACGAAAACAACAAAAAAAACTAGTCGACCCGGCGAACTTCGTACCGCCTAACCTGTTACGTGCGTGCATACCTCCTAGTCCGTGACTGTACATGTTGTGCATGTACAGTCACGGACTAGGAGGCTGTAACAGATTTGTCTATGGTTTCGTCAGCCCTAGACTTTATTACCAGAGAACAAGAGCTATTTTGCAATACAGAAAAACCGGAAGTGTTACGCCGATCGTGTCCGCCACTGTTTTGATATTTATTCCTTCCCAAATGCCCCAATTCCATTAAAAAAACTAACTTTAAGAACACACTTATATCCTAACCCTACTTCAAGGCCCCAATTCCACTGCCCTAATGTCTAAAGAAAGTCCGACGTTTTAATCTGGCTAAACACTCCAATTAACCCTGAAAAGGACGCGAGTTACTTATAAACCTTCCTCTTGAATCGCTCTATTTTTCAAAGTGAGGTAAGCTTGCTTTGTTTAATGTGTAATTAAAAAATTAGACTATAGTAGAGATGGCGAATAATGGGACAGATTACCCTATGTGTTTCTTTTTAATCCATTGAAATCTTCTCGATTCTAAAAATAATCTCAAAAATTATTCATTTTAGTTCTTGTGAAATTCCTAAAATTAAAATTTCATGCAATCTATACCAATATTATAAAGAGGAAAGATTTGTTTGTTTGTTTGTTTGTTTGTAACGAATAGGCTCCGGAAATACTGAACCGATTTGAAAAATTCTTTCACTGGTAGGAAGCTCCAATAACCCCGAGTGTCATAGGCTATATTAGATTTTGAAAAAAAATTAGAGATCCTTACTTAAACTCAAATAATATAACCCAAGGTGAAATATTTTTTCCGTTGTTTACATATTTTGACAGGTGGTTTGTTGTTGTTGTTTGTTTTTTATTCGGCCATTCTGGGCAGTCAAAAGAACATAGTCTATTGAGCCAAGTCTTTTATAGTATCTTATATTCTATGGCGTAACGAAGTAAGCCGGGAGAGCTCGTTATTAATAACCAGAGCCAAACAAAGTAGATATAATATTTAGCAATGTGAAAATCGCAGTAATGTTTAACATAGAAAATTGGTTGCCAGGCGCTGGTTCAGAAAATGTATAGAATTTCTTAGTTTACTAACCAGCGTCTGGTAACCAGGTTTCTACTTGTACAGTGGCGGACTGGGAGGCCGTAACAGATTTGTCTATGGTTTCGTCAGCCCTAGACTGTATTACCAAAGAACAAGAGCTATTTTGCAATGCAGAAAAACCGGAAGTGTTACGCCGGCCGTGTACGCCACTGTACATGGCCTAACTCTCTTTGCATCATGAATTAATCAAACCTAACCTAACTCCTAATCAAGAAGCTCAAGGTCGCCCAAAAGGGCAATGGAAAGGGCTATGCTCTGGGTTTCTCTGCGTGATCGAATCAGAAATAAAGAGATCCGCAGAAGAACTAAAGTCACCGACATAGCCCAACTGCGAAACTTAAGTGACAATGGGCAGGGCACATAGTTCAAGCCCTGTAGGTCCGGGCGTAAGAATAGGTCTACGGTATACCCTGCCTGTCGTAAGAGGCGACTTAAAGGGGTCTTTGGGGCCGTGGGTGTGAAGGGCGGGGGCCCGACACACTCATCAAACGGCCCCAAGATGGGCGGCGGTACAGCTTGTGGCACTGTGCCGCCGCAGCTCCAGAGGCGAGCGGGGGAGGGAACAACATGCCCTCCCTGAGCACGAAGCTGATATCAGTTGGGCGTGGGAAGAACCTCGGACGCCAGTAATGCGTGGTTCCCGGGGTCCTTCCCAAAAGCGCCAAGACGGCCGCCGGGGGGTTTTAGTGGGTGCGAGCCCCACATACCCCCGACGCACCCCCGAGCGTCGGGAAATGCGTTAGGCATTTCCCCCCGTTACAAAAAAAAAAGCACATAGTTCGAAGAAGAGATGGTCGCTGGGGCCGAAAAGTTCTCGCGTGGCGACCACGAACCGGAAGACGCAAAGCAGGCAAGGCCCCCTATTAGGTGGTTAGACGACCTGCCTGCGTAGCATGACGGACCATTTGTCGAATCCTTCTGTCACTTTTGATCGCTTTTGACATTTAAATGCGGGAAAATGTATGGAGATGATCGACAAAAGTGACAGATAGATACGACAAAGTCGACAAATTGTCCGTCATGCTACCACCGCTGGTGAAGGCTGCGGGAATACACAGGATGAGGGTCGGATGAGGTTCGTTTTAGCGTTCTGTGGGGGAGGCCTATGTCCAGCAGTGGACGTCTTTCGGCTGAAATAATTATAAAATCTAATTTAAAATTTTCCTTCTTGTCCGCAGCAGCAGCGTCATCAACAACACTGCCCCCCCTCCCCCATTCCCCTCTGACCTTAGCCAGTCCCATCCCATTGCCCCCCCAAGAAGACATCTTCTCATTATTGTCCGACGAGGTGATGCTAGGTATACTCAAGTGGCTGCCGAAGAGGAGCTTGGCGCATTGTATGCTTGTTTGTAAGAGGTGAGTTTTGTTTAGATCTACTATCTATCTACTTCTATTATATCAATCAATATATATAAAACTCTTCCGTTACTGACTGACTGACTGACTGACTGACAGACAACGCAGAGCCGAAACTACTGGGCGTAGCGGGCTGAAATTTTGCATGTAGGTTCCTACGGGAGTGTAGGTGAGCACTAAGAGAGGATTTCCCGAAATTCCCATGGGAACGGGAAAAAACTGGATTTTTGTGTTTATGAGAAATCTGCGCGAGTGAAACCGCGGGGCAGCCTCTAGTATATATATAAAACTCTTCCCTTACTGACTGAATGACTGACTGACTGACTGACTGACTGACTGACTGACAGACAACGCAGAGCCGAAACTACTGAGCGTAGCGGGCTCAAATTTTGCACGTAGGTTCCGTAGGGAGTGTAGGTGAGCACTAAGAAAGGATTTCCCGAAATTCCCATGGGAACGGGAATAAACCGGGTTTTTGTGTTTATGAGAAATCTGCGCGAGTGAAACCGCGGGGCAGCCTCTAGTATATATATAAAAATGAATTGTGGTTCGTTAGTCGCGCTAAAGCTAGTGAACAGCCGGGCCGATTTAACTGATTTTGACGTTAAAATGATCTTAGTAGTCCAGGGAAGGTTTAAAAGGTGAGAAAATATGGAAAAATGAAGAGGAAGTTAGTAAAAACCACAATTTCATTTCCCCATACAAAACATCCCATTACTGTTCTATCTATAAATTTCCCTGACACAGTTTTTTTTTTTAATATGTAATTCTCCCATTCTGGGCAGGCAAAGGAACTTAGTCCATACAGACAAGCCTTCAGTAGTTTATTTCTTAGTATTCAAGTCTTCTGTAGTCTAATACTTTGTTTTCTTAGCCTAGGATCCTAACCTAACCCATTGAAATGTGAGGGTGGTCTCACATTACATTTCAATGTTCACAACGGGACATTGATCAGAATTACTCGGGCGCAGCAATCTTTATTTCTCACTTCACTACACAGTTTTCCATAAAGGGCACATTATTTTATTACACCAATCCCACCACACTAGCACAATAATAGCCACGAAAAACTAATTTAGTAAATTGACAAAACAAAAGCCCGAAATCTTACTCACATTTCATTTTTTAAATCTCCCATTCTGGGCGGGCAAAGTAACATTGTCCATACAGCCAAGTTGTTAATGGGAAGGTAAACTTATAATCTAAGGCGACACGGAGTTTGCCGGGTCAGCTAGTATTGTATAATAATAATAATTCATCACACTCAGAGCCCCTAACTAGGAAGAACCTGTATCTAGGGCGCCCGAAACACACACAGAGACGAACATCACACCCAGACCGGAAACAAACATCGATATTCATCATATCAATATTCGTCCCGCCCAGGAATCGAACCCGGGTGCTCACGCTTACTCAGTCCACATCACTGCCAACTGAGCCACGGAGCAGTCAAAAGTAGTCAGCTAGTATTGTATAATTGTTTGATCGCCACAGATGGCACCGGGTGGCGAGCGACGAGACTTTCTGGCAGCGTCTCGATTTGGGCAACAGGACCATAGCCAAAGACGCCCTGGGGCTTATATTGGCTAGGAAACCTGTTATCGTCCGGTTCGCTGGCTCTGAGGTATGTTTGTATTAATATTGTATTTATTTTGGTTATTTACGGACCATATTAATACATAGGTATAAAACAAAGTCGCTACCTTCGTCTGTCCCTATGTAAGCTTATATCTTTAAAACTATGCAACGGATCTTGATGCGGTTTTTTTTAAAAGATAGAGCGATTTAAGAGGAAGGTTTATATGTATAATAAATGCACAACACAGGAATAGGTAAGGCGGGCCGAAGTTCGCCGGGTCGGCTAGTTAAAAAATAAAAAAATATTGTTTCAATTTTTAAATTACAAAAAGTAGTATGTATATTGTTTTGCTACCATTAAGAGTGCGCCGTCCGCAATATTAGCTCCAATCTCAAAAAAAAAACTTCTAAATTATGCCCGAAATCAAAAAAATATGCACTATGATTAGATAATCTTGCTTTGAATTTTTTTAAGCACTTTTCATTTGCCTTCGGTCTTATATATGCCAAAAATATCCTCTACATAGAAAATTCTAATAATAGGATGGGACAACTGGGGTACTATTACGGCCACGTTTGCAACATTGCTTTTCGTCCTCGGGAGTTAGATTAGATATAATCTAATTGACTTTCAATAAGAGATATCTTGTATCCTATATTGAATAAAGAATTATTTGATTTGATTTGAGAGTGTCAAATTCAATACAAAAAAAAACGATAAGAGGACGCAAAGCAATGTTGCAAATGTGGCCGTAATAGCCCCTCTGAACCCTCATTGACCGTGTTTCCCACAGCTCGGTCCGTGGCAGCCCCCCCTCCCCCCGCCGCCCGCCCGCCTGCAGTACCTGGACCTGTCCATGGTGGCCGCGCCCCCCGGCACGCTGGCCGCGCTGCTCGCCGCCACCCCGCATCTCAGAAAGCTGAGCTTGGAGGCTGTGCCCGTGCATAATGTGCAGGGGATTATTGGTGAGTAAGCAACACCCTGTATATAAGACACCCTATATATAAGACACCCTGTATATAAGACACCTGTATATAAGACACCCTGTATATAAGACACCTGTATATAAGACACCCTGTATATAAGGCATCCTGTATATAAGACACCCTGTATATAAGACACCCTGTATATAAGACACCTGTATATAAGACACCCTGTATATAAGACACCTGTATATAAGGCATCCTGTATATAAGACACCCTGTATATAGCGATGTAACATTATTAATCATCCTGTGAAGCTAAGTTTGTTCGCAATGTGCAAGGGATCATTGGTGAGTTGGTAACAGAACAGCCTGTATAAGGAACATCCTGTCCAAGTAACATCCTGTATAACGTGCCGCTGGACGTGCTATTATATGCAACATCCTGTATATCAGAAAACCCAGTATAAAAAAATCATTGGTAAGTTAGCAATAGCAATTATATAAAACAACTATATACAAAACACCTGTATGTGCATACTGTGGCCACATCAATATCAATACATAGTATAAAATAAAGTCGCTCCCCGCGTCTGTCCCTATGTATGCTTAAATCTTTAAAACTACGCAACGGATTTTCATGCGTGTTTTTTCGATTGATAGAATGATTTAAGAGGAAGGTTTATAAGTATAATTCATGCACAAAATAGTAATAGGTAAGGCGGTACGAAGTTCGCCGGGTCGACTAGTTTTTGATATTTGTCTTAATTTAGAATATACTAAATTTTTTTTTGCGAATGGCGCTAGCATCGCTGTAAACTGGCTCTTAATTTACTTCCTCCCTACATCAGAAACAACCATGTTACTTATTAATTTTATTTGTTTGTTTGTTTGAACAGCTAAATGCAGTAAATTGGAAACCCTAAACTTGACAATGGCGCAAGGGATCACGGCAGAGGGCCTCACCGCGATACTACAAGGATGTCCAAAGTAAGTACATTTAGCCCTCTGACACTAACCGTATTATTCTTAAGGTGGTCCATCTCGGTATGGCGCGAATTTTTTTTTTTTTTCGCGTTTTTTATGTATTCTGGCGAAAGTATTCATCTATACCAATATTATAAAGAGAAAGATTTTGTTTGTTTGTAACGATTAGGCTCCGAAAATACTAAACCGATTTAAAAAATTCTTTCACTGGTAGGAAGCTACACTATCCCCGAGTGTCATAGGCTATATTAGATTTTCAAAAAAATTAGGAATCCTAATCCTTACCTAAACTCAAATAATGTAACCCTAGGTGCAATATTTTTTCCGTTGTTTACATATTTTGACAGGTGGTTTGTTGTTGTTGTTTGTTTTTTTATTCGCCCATTCTAGGCAGTCAAAAGAAGTAGAGCCAAGTCTTTTGTAGTATCTTATATTCTATGGCGTAACGAAGTAAGCCGGGAGAGCTCGTTTTTAATAAGGTTTTAATGAATTCGCGTATGTAAAAAACCATCTCCCACATTGTAATAAATAACACATCACACTCAGAGCCCTTAACTAGGAAGAAACCTCTATCTAGGGTACCCGAAACACGCTCAGAGACGAACATTAGACCCACACCGGAAACAATCATCGATATTTATCATATCAATATTTGCCCCGCCCGGGAATCGAACCCAGGTGCACACGCATACTCAGTCCACATCACTGCCAACTGAGCTACGGAGCAGTCAGGACATAACTTTATTTTTGGCCTTTTAGTCCTTAGACACAAAACCAGTAGGTCTGTCTTCCAAAAACGTTGTATTACAATGTGGGAGATGGGTTTTTACATACGCGAATTCATTAAAACTACTAAAAATCTATTACTTTCGCCAGAATAATTAAAAAACGCGAAAAATTTTGATTTCCGCGCCATACCGAGAGTTACCACCTTAAAAGTGACTTTCAACATACATATGTATGTAATATTTCAGCCTCCAAGCTCTGAACATATCGTGGACGGGTCTGTGCGCGGCGTCGCTCGCAGCGCTCGGCGGCGTCGCGCCGCCGCGGCTTCAAAGACTCAATCTAGCCGGCGCGAGACTTCTTACTGATGAATGTGAGTTTTTAACCCCGTGTAACGTGTGTATCTGTCTGTCTGTGTATACGTTATATAAGGCACTAATCTCTCCCTACGCTCGGGTACCCTTGAAACTCTCACTGCTGCGCTCCAGTTTTAATATATTTAAAACTCTTTCATTACTGACTGACTGACAGACAACGCAGAGCCGAAACTACTGGGCGTAACGGGTTGAAATTTTGCACGTTGGTTCCTTAGGGAGTGTAGGTGAGCACTAAGAAAGGATTTCTCGAAATTCCAATGGGAACGGCAAAAAACATGGATTTTTGTGTTTATGAGAAATCTGCGCGAGTGAAACCGCGGGGCAGCCTCTAGTTTATCATAAGCCCCCTTCACATAATATATCAACCCATGTTATATAAATTCGGAATGTGGCCCTTCGAGCCGGATCGAATGAATTGAATTCATAAACTTTTTATAGACTGTTGATTTTAAATTCGTTTGTCTGAGCCGCATGGTGGGCGCCCCTGAACCACATCGCCTCTAGCAGTATAGGATGCTTTATTCAATTAGGTATTATTCTGACTAGCTAGGGTTTTTGGAAATTTTGGCTTTCCACAGCTGTATAATTCTAATATTCCTTTTCAAAATGGATTATGCCAATATTAGGACAGGAAACCAAGACAGGGCCAGCTTATTTTTAATAGATAGATAGGGAGCATGGTCCTTCGAGCCGGATCGATTGACTGATCCCCTCCCCCTCCCCCAGTGCTGTCAGCTCTAGTGTCGCGCTGCACGCGGCTGGTGGAGCTGGACGTGTCGGACTGCTCGCGGCTCGGCGCCGGCTCGGCGCTGGCGCTGCGCCCGCTGGAGCGCCTCGAGCACCTGGCGCTGAGCCGCTGCTACCTGCTGCCTCCACATGCGCTCACGTGAGTCATCCCCCCCCCCTCCCCCAGTGCTGTCAGCTCTAGTGTCGCGCTGCACGCGGCTGGTGGAGCTGGACGTGTCGGACTGCTCGCGGCTCGGCGCCGGCTCGGCGCTGGCGCTGCGCCCGCTGGAGCGCCTCGAGCACCTGGCGCTGAGCCGCTGCTACCTGCTGCCTCCACATGCGCTCACGTGAGTCATCCCCCCCCCCTCCCCCAGTGCTGTCAGCTCTAGTGTCGCGCTGCACGCGGCTGGTGGAGCTGGACGTGTCGGACTGCTCGCGGCTCGGCGCCGGCTCGGCGCTGGCGCTGCGCCCGCTGGAGCGCCTCGAGCACCTGGCGCTGAGCCGCTGCTACCTGCTGCCTCCACATGCGCTCACGTGAGTCATCCCCCCCCCTCCCCCAGTGCTGTCACGTGTCACTGTTGACGTAAGTTTTTGCTGGTTATGATAACCTGGGGTTGTGTTCTTTCATTTTTTAAAAGCACAAGAACTCATTATTATTGCCTAATTGTTTTTTTTTTTGGAATTTATTTTAAACGTATTATTTTTGGTAATGAGGGCATGAATACCGGAATCTCGGAATCTCGTAATATCGGAATCTCGGAAGAAATTTCCGATATTTTCAATTCCGATATTGAAAAAGCCAATATCGGAATCTCGTTACAAGACATTTATTTTTATTTGAGTTGTTTTATGCGTTCTGCATGGCTACATTATAAAAAGTACCCTGTAAATTCGTCAATTCTTACCTTTTTTAATCAGAAACATGCTTTCAAAGCAGTTCACTTAGGTGTTTGGTACTTTGTAGATACTGGTACAATTAATCTTTGAATGATACTCACATAGTTAAAAAAAATAATAGAAAAATAAAGTAATATTTTTCGTTATCAAATTCAAAATCATTTATAATTAAAAAAAAAAAAAATTTTTGTTCTCATTTGTTGTATTAAAAACCTAGAAACAGATTATCTCAGCTTGATTGCTGACTCCACAAATTATGTTATTCAAATTAAATTAAATTTTATACAGTTACGATTTAAATATTAGTTTCTTCAGTATTTTTTATTGAGTTTTTACGATTCCGATATTAATATTGGAATTCCGGTATTGAGATAAAATGTCCGATATCAGTATCGGAATTGAAAACCTTCCGATATTACATGCCCTAGGACGCGTTTTTTTTTTAAATTTATGAACATAGGCCTCCAGCATAAATCACCGCGAGCATATTATCAAATAATGTTGTTATTAACAAACAACTCTATCGGGTGTTTCTGACAAGGCGGTAATAAATCAAAGGAAGGATTCAGCTCACCATACCTAACAACTTTCCCAAAGAAATATGGATCGAAATCTCAAAACTCAAAATCAGCTGTCCCGTACATTGACCCCGCCAGCTGATCGAACCAATGTATGGAACAGCTGTTATTTTTTTTGTTATTTCAAATTTTCGACCTATGTTGCTTTGGAAAAGTTGTTAGTTATGGTGAGCAGAAGCCGCCCTCTTTTGATTTAATAATAATAATAATAACACATCACACTCAGAGCCCCTAACTAGGAAGAACCTGTATCTAGGGTGCCCGAAACACACACAGAGACGAACATCACACCCAGACCGGAAACAAACATCGATATTCATCATATCAACATTCTCCCCGCCCGGGAATCGAACCCTTGTGCACACGCTTACTCAGTCCACATCACTGCCAACTGAGCCACGGAGCAGTCGATTACCGCCTTGTCATAAACACCAGCCGTCTTATTCATAAAGATACAGTAGATTTTAAGTAGCGTTACTGGAGGTCTACTTCGCTGGTTTGTTGTATGGTAAATACGTGACATCCAGTCTAAATTGACATACGTCAAATAACTAAAATGCTCTTTAACTTTTTATGAATAAGAGGGCAGGTATATAACATATATCTTCTTCTATTCCACAGTAAACTAAACAGCCTACCAGCTCTACAATACTTGGAGGTGTGGGGAATACTTCAAGACGCGTCTTTAGCTGCGCTCAAGGCAGCCCTACCTGCTATACAGATCAACCAGTTTATGCACAGGTATGTCCAGAACAGTTTGTGGCGACCGCGCACCGGAAGACGCAGAGTAGGCAGACACCTAACAAGGTTGTCGGACGACCTGATGAGTTGCTGAAATACAAAGTAGCCTATAAACTTTCTTCGGCTCCAGGCTATCTGTGTACAGTAAAGGACTCGGAAAGCGTAACACTTTTTTTCTGTATTGCAAAATAGCTCTTGTTCTTTGTTGTTTGTAATGCGCTCGAGACCATAGACGAAAGTGTTCCGCTAAATGAGATTGCCATCGTACCAAATCGATATACTAGGTGTTTCTGACAAGGCGGTTATAAATCTAATGAGGGATTCTGCTCACCATAACTAACAACTTTCCCAAAGCAACATGAGTCAAAATCTCAAAAAAAATAACAGCTGTTCCATACATTGGTTCGATCAGCTGACGGGGTCAATGTACGGGACGGCTGATTTTTGTTTTAAGTTTTCGACCCATGTTGCTTTGGGAAAGTTGTTAGGTATGGTGAGCAGAATCCTTCCTTTGATTTATTACCGCCTTGTCAGAAACATCCTGTATAGAAAACTCTTCCGTTACTGACCGACTGACTGTCAGACAACGCAGAGCCGAAACTACTGGGCGTAGAAAGCTGAAAATTGGCACGTGGGTTCCATGGGGAGTGTAGGTGAGCACTAAGAAGGGATTTTTGTGTTTATGAGAAATCTGCGCGGGAAAAACCGCGGGGCAGCCTCTAGTTTCATATAAATCGATTTAGTAGTTTAGGTGTGATTGCGTAACACACAGACATACCAAGTTACTTACGCATTTATAATATTAAGTTGTATTAAAAAAAAAACTCATTTCAGTGCCATCGCGAGACCAACAGTTGGCACCAGACGGACGTCGATATGGGGACTGAGAACGAGAGACTGATTGATTGAAGGACTGATTGGTATAGTGATTGACGTGCATTTATTAGTTTTTAGATTTGATGTACCTATGTGATGTGAATTTTATATTTATATGAAGGAATTTTTTTTTTTTAATTACTAATTGTAAAAAATCTTTTCTGTTTGTGAATAGAAAAGATTAAATTATTTAAACGATCTATTGAAGTAGAAAGAAGTCGAAATTAAAATAGAAGAATATTTAAATTAATTTGTTTTATTTTATTCTATAAAATCATACCTTCAAAATACTAAGCAAGATTATCTAAGGAGTCAAAGACGCATATTTTTTATTTCGGCCATGGTTTACAAGATATAAATTTATCCGAAGTGGCGCTAGTTTCTTCCCATAAAGGAAGTTTTTTTGAAAACTGACAAATAAATATATTTTTATTGTTTGTACAAGTTGTCTTGAAGAATTCGCACTTAGTGTTAGGGTCGCCTAAAATGTTTTTTTTTTACCAAGTTTGTACAGTAGCGGACTAGGAGGCCGTAACAGATTTGTCTATGGTTTCGGTAGCCCTAGACTGTATTACCAAAGAACAAGAGCTATTTTGTAATACAGAAAAACCGGAAGTGTTACGCCGGACGTGTCCGCCACTGTACTTATTATTCTTGTCTATTTTGAAGCCCAATAAAATTTTCGTTTTCAAGTAAGTTTTATTTATATTATATTTATATTAATAAGATCATTATTTTTCTCAAGCTGTTTTCCTTTTATTATTTAACTATGTATGTATGTATATAGAAAATAAAAATCTTTTATATAATTATTCGATATATTTTTATTTATTAATTATACAAAAAATTATACACTATCTTAGGCCTTATATACTTAACTTTTTGTGTAATGTGAAATTTAACAGCCAAGACATTCAAAGACTTTTAAAAGTAAAACACTAAACATTTTAAGAAAACCAGATTCAAAACCTCAACTTTTCGTATTTTATAGAAAAACAATAAACAGGATATTCTAGAAAATAGGTAATAAATATGTATACAGTGGCCGTATAGGACGGCGTAACCGATTTGTCTATGGTTTCGTGCACCCTAGACTGTATTACCAAAGAACAAGAGCTATTTTGTAATACAGAAAAACCGGAAGTATTACGGCGACCTAGACCACCACTGCCTTATTTTTGGTAAAATAAAAAACATAAAAAGGCAAAGGCAAAAATACAATTCAGCCTACTATTTTTTTTTTTACATATACCAAACTAATTCTTAAATGTTCTTTTCGCTTTAGCCTCCGCGGCATCACTAGCCTGCACGAAGGTCCTTTTAAGCTTATTTCTTCTGCTTTCCCTGTATTTATTGGCTATCTTCTCTGACAACATGGAGACACGCTTCATAGTCTCTGCTGGATATCTGAAAAAATATATCAAATAACATATAAAAAAAACGAAACTATTCCTTAAAATTATCTAGATGTTTTAATCATAAGTAGGTAGTGAAGCAAACCACTTGCAACATAATCCACAGATTGCTACGATGACAAACTATTTTTTGTTGCAATAAAGATTTTCTTATCTTCGCAGCTCGTGCAAGCGAGCTCCTCGTGACCATCTCCGAATTCTTCCGAAACTAGCCGAGCGACGCACGAACATCGAGTTTCGGTTTCGGCAAAAGGTTCGGCCATTTTTAGCCGAAACTGCCCGAAATCGAAACCGAAACCGAACCTTCGGTCGGTATCTAATAATAATACTTCGGAGGCTATAATGTATGGTTTCCGGAGTCCTTGCGAAAAGCGCCAAGACGGCCGCCCCGGGGAGGTTTTTGTGGGTGCGAGTCCCACATATCCCCGACGCTCCCCTCAGCCTTAAAAAATAAAAAAAAAGGGGCACACATAATAGCTCGAAAATAAAAGATGGTCCTGAAGCCCAAAATTTATCGAGTGGCGACTGCGCATCGGAAGACTTAGAGTAGACAGACCCACCATAATGTGGTCAGATGAATTGGTAAGGTTATAGTAGTACACTGGATGAAGGTTGCTCAAAGCTGGTCAGTATTGTGATTTGTGAGGGAGCCTTTATGTCTAGCAGTGGAAGACTTTCTGTATTATTATTATTGTTTTAAACCAACCTGCAACCTAAGAACTCAATATTAGTGAACAGTTGCGCTAATGTAATCAACTCCGTCTCATCAAACTTGTCTTGGTGCTCCCTCATGAAGGCGCTCCGCACTGCCCACTGCTCGTCCGACTCATGCTCGGTACGGAGCGAGTCGATATCAACTTCGGGTTTCATCTGTTGAATAAGGGTTTTGAGTTTAAAAAATATATTTTTTATTTTGTATTTTACCTTATTGAGGGGTAAAAAACAAAACTGATTTATTGAGACAGAACTACTCTATGCAAATGTTAGCCTATTTCACTATAAAGATAAAAATATCATGCTGGTAATAAAACCTCTGCTAAACATAGTTCTCTTAAGCTGGTGCCTCTGCCTAACCCTTAGGGCTTAGGCGAATAAAAGGCGTGAGATTGTGCAGGGTTTTTATAACTCAGTATTGGGGTTAAAAAACAAAAATTATTTATTCAGAAAGAATTACCCTATACATTTGCAAATGTTAGCCTAGATTACACTTTATAGATAACAATATCAAGCTGGTGTCTTGTCATGCTGGTGCCTCTGCCTAACCCTCAGGGAAATAAAAGGAGCGAGATTATTTATGATTGTTTTATCAGAGGGGTGCTAACTCAATATGCTGCAAAGATTATGTAAGTCAGTCAGTCATCTGAGAGAACCCAATTGAAGCTCTTAATAATTATCAGATACAAGTCGCTGTGGCCAAATATGGCCAAGATTATATTATTATACTAGTCGACCCGGCGAACTTCGTACCGCCTAACCTATAACTATTTTGTGCATGTATTACACTTTTAAATCTTCCTCTTGAATCACTCTATCTATTAAAGAAAACCACATTGAAATCCGTTGCATAGTTTTAAAGATATAAGCATACATAGGGACCGACGAGGAAGCAACTTTGTTTAATACTATGTATTGATTACACCATATATAGTTACCAGTGCGCCTGCAAAAAAAAAAAAAAAAAATTATATTTTAAGTGTGTTTTTTTATTTAAATCTATCTTTACAAGTGTAGTTAGTGCAACAGAGCATACCACAAGACACTGATTGTACCTCATAAGTTAAGGCAGCTAATAAAAATCTTTAGATGATTGGTAATGGTAATGTTCTCTCATCAGGAAAAGGCTCTCAGTAAAGCTCACAACTTGCTCCTATTAAAGGCAACCTTTTCTATCTTGTCACAAATGAAATTGAATAGGAAGTATATAACACTTTACTTAGGTACCTATGTATACTTGTCTAGTTTAGTGTGGTTGTGCCATAACATATCGCTCTGCTCATGGGATCTATTCTATGTAATACATAAAAGGTTTTTTTTATAAAGGGTACATGTACCTAGATGTATAAATTATACTCAAGATGAGCGAATAGCGGAAGT
Organism: Euspilapteryx auroguttella; assembly: GCA_951802225.1. NCBI lineage: Eukaryota > Metazoa > Arthropoda > Insecta > Lepidoptera > Gracillariidae > Euspilapteryx > Euspilapteryx auroguttella. The sequence goes on from OX637668.1 coordinate 1,380,407, forward strand.
TGGGCTGGTAAAAAGCATGGACTTTAGAATCCGTGTATGAGGACAGGAGAAAAGTTTAATGTTTTCTACTTACGTTAATGCGACCCACGGACCGACCCAACTGCTTCGTTAAGTGATTTTACAAGTATTTTGTATTTGTAGTCACTGTATGATATGAATGAAGGAAATACAGAGGAGATACTTATTACGACACACAATTATTACAGAAATAGAATAGAATGAAAATTAAATTTGCAATGCAATGCAATGCAACCAACACAACCACCAGTGTTGCCAAAACAAACGACCCACCGCTAGAGAGTAAATTATTTTTCTATGCCCACCGCCACCGACCGACGTTTCGTTTGGAAAATAAAAACCACAGACCAACTAGATAAAAACTCGCTAAACCTACATGGAAAACTAGATTTTGAAGAAAAAAACCATAGAAAATTTGGATGCAACATGCAACCAAAATTTTAAAAGAGTGCTAAATCGTATCTGAAAATAAAACTAAAAAAGAGCTAAATTTCTTCAGAAAAAAGTGCTGAACACCATTTTAGTACATTTTGGCTAAAAAAACAAGTATTTTAAAACTTATTTTGCGCCACCTTACTACGATAATTATTAACTATTCACGCAGTGACAAATTTTACGAACTAAAGCGACACAAACTTACCATTGACACTAACTCAGTAACTTAATCACTATACACGAGGTAAAAATAATACTATATTAAAAGACTGGACCGTTATTCGAAGCTTACTAAATGAGATAGGCACTTGCGTTTCCCGCAGAATACAGTCCGTCTTTGTCTACTTATCTAGGGATGACGTCACGCCCAGGCAGTTGGCGGGCCGCTCAATCCTATAAAAGAGCGTTGGCCGCCATCTTTACCTCATTGGCGATTTGTATCCCGCCGCGGCAACGCGGAAGCGCTGCCCGAGCGCAGCGTTTTTGCATAATATTTAAAATTAAAATTAAATTAAATAAACGACAAAAAATTGTTGTAATAAGTTCCCGTAAAAATTTGTTAAATAATTGTTTTAACGGTGTTACCGTTCGATTTTATGTGTATTGGGGTAAGAGATAAAAAATTTAAAATACCCCCAAAGTTTTAAATAAATTGTCCGTTAAACCGCATGTATACGTTGTACAGCAGCATAAAGATCCACGTGGCAGGTGAATTTTTATCACGAGTCTACGCCGGAATCGTCTTGAAATAATGTAAGTGATCCTTTCGTATTTTGAGGAATTGAGCTTGTTATTTTTATTAGTACCTATACCAATACTTTTAAATGATTGAATATTTCAGCTGGCCAGGATGCCAAGCGACCACAACTGTTATGTCCTAACATATAATAATATAAAATTATATTCAATCGGGTAGTTTAATTCCTCATTTAGTTTTAAGCTTATTTTCAGACTATTTCTTTTTTCGATACAGAATGTGCAAGCAACACATAATTTTATAAGAAACATATTGGTTTGGATACCAGTAAAACCTTTTCTTGGATTTATAACCAGGAGTTCAAGCATACTACCTTAAAATATATGAATACTAGTGTGTATGTAAAAAAGGCTTAATTTTCGTGACTTGTCAAGATAAACTGTTTTTCTATGATGTATGAAAAAGCCCTTAACTTTATTTTTATCAATTTGTGGTGGCCATTTGAATATTTTTACGAATATTTACACAGGCCGTCATATCCGCGCATATTGTAACTTACTCTACCTACTAGTTCAAAGACGTAACCTTGTGTAAGCTATAGTAAGCAGCAAAGAAATATCTGAATTATTAGACTTGAGGGTAGAATTTATTTATTATTTACAAAATGTCTTTGAAACTGAACTATACCGAAATATGCTCACTGCCAGCATTAAGCGGCCGGCCTGACCGTACCCGCTGCCCCGGCGCGCATATTTGCAACACGCACCGCGCCGGGTGTGATCCAGGCATAGGGCCACCTAGCCGACGACGTGTCGCCGATGAGCACGCGTATTATATTCTATCTGCATAACAAAAGTCGCCAGGCGGCTAATGCCCGCGACACGCCGGCGCAGCGAGTCTGCCCGCCATGCCCATGCACTGCTCGTACCGTGCCCATGCCCATGCCCGCGCATGCTCGTCACTGCCCTGTCTCGCACGCAGCTGTAGAGACGCAGTTCAAGTCACCAGCCATCCCTCGCAGGGGAACCGGCAGTGAACACCAGTAACATCGCGTGTTACTCGATATTGTACAAATATACATTTAGTATAGAAGCAATGCAAGTACCTCCCTCGGAGGGTTGGGCAAAATCAACATGAAATTTGGTACGTACGATTACTGCCATATTCATCTAAGTTAAGGAACCACCCCTCGCAGGGGAGCTGGCAATCAACCTAGTACCATCGCGTGGTATTCGATATTGTACAAATATACATTTAGTATAGAAGCAATGCAAGTACCTCCATCAGAGGGTTGGGCAAAATAAACATGAAATTTTATAACCAGGAGTTCAAGCATACTTCCTTAAAATATATGAATACTAGTGTGTATGTAAAAAAGGCTTAATTTTCGTGACTTGTCAAGATAAACTGTTTTTCTATGATGTATGAAAAAGCCCTTAACTTTATTTTTATCAATTTGTGGTGGCCATTTGAATATTTTTACGAATATTTACACAGGCCGTCATATCCGCGCATATTGTAACTTACTCTACCTACTAGTTCAAAGACGTAACCTTGTGTAAGCTATAGTAAGCAGCAAAGAAATATCTGAATTATTAGACTTGAGGGTAGAATTTATTTATTATTTACAAAATGTCTTTGAAACTGAACTATACCGAAATATGCTCACTGCCAGCATTAAGCGGCCGGCCTGACCGTACCCGCTGCCCCGGCGCGCATATTTGCAACACGCACCGCGCCGGGTGTGATCCAGGCATAGGGCCACCTAGCCGACGACGTGTCGCCGATGAGCACGCGTATTATATTCTATCTGCATAACAAAAGTCGCCAGGCGGCTAATGCCCGCGACACGCCGGCGCAGCGAGTCTGCCCGCCATGCCCATGCACTGCTCGTACCGTGCCCATGCCCATGCCCGCGCATGCTCGTCACTGCCCTGTCTCGCACGCAGCTGTAGAGACGCAGTTCAAGTCACCAGCCATCCCTCGCAGGGGAACCGGCAGTGAACACCAGTAACATCGCGTGTTACTCGATATTGTACAAATATACATTTAGTATAGAAGCAATGCAAGTACCTCCCTCGGAGGGTTGGGCAAAATCAACATGAAATTTGGTACGTACGATTACTGCCATATTCATCTAAGTTAAGGAACCACCCCTCGCAGGGGAGCTGGCAATCAACCTAGTACCATCGCGTGGTATTCGATATTGTACAAATATACATTTAGTATAGAAGCAATGCAAGTACCTCCATCAGAGGGTTGGGCAAAATAAACATGAAATTTTATAACCAGGAGTTCAAGCATACTTCCTTAAAATATATGAATACTAGTGTGTATGTAAAAAAGGCTTAATTTTCGTGACTTGTCAAGATAAACTGTTTTTCTATGATGTATGAAAAAGCCCTTAACTTTATTTTTATCAATTTGTGGTGGCCATTTGAATATTTTTACGAATATTTACACAGGCCGTCATATCCGCGCATATTGTAACTTACTCTACCTACTAGTTCAAAGACGTAACCTTGTGTAAGCTATAGTAAGCAGCAAAGAAATATCTGAATTATTAGACTTGAGGGTAGAATTTATTTATTATTTACAAAATGTCTTTGAAACTGAACTATACCGAAATATGCTCACTGCCAGCATTAAGCGGCCGGCCTGACCGTACCCGCTGCCCCGGCGCGCATATTTGCAACACGCACCGCGCCGGGTGTGATCCAGGCATAGGGCCACCTAGCCGACGACGTGTCGCCGATGAGCACGCGTATTATATTCTATCTGCATAACAAAAGTCGCCAGGCGGCTAATGCCCGCGACACGCCGGCGCAGCGAGTCTGCCCGCCATGCCCATGCACTGCTCGTACCGTGCCCATGCCCATGCCCGCGCATGCTCGTCACTGCCCTGTCTCGCACGCAGCTGTAGAGACGCAGTTCAAGTCACCAGCCATCCCTCGCAGGGGAACCGGCAGTGAACACCAGTAACATCGCGTGTTACTCGATATTGTACAAATATACATTTAGTATAGAAGCAATGCAAGTACCTCCCTCGGAGGGTTGGGCAAAATCAACATGAAATTTGGTACGTACGATTACTGCCATATTCATCTAAGTTAAGGAACCACCCCTCGCAGGGGAGCTGGCAATCAACCTAGTACCATCGCGTGGTATTCGATATTGTACAAATATACATTTAGTATAGAAGCAATGCAAGTACCTCCATCAGAGGGTTGGGCAAAATAAACATGAAATTTTATAACCAGGAGTTCAAGCATACTTCCTTAAAATATATGAATACTAGTGTGTATGTAAAAAAGGCTTAATTTTCGTGACTTGTCAAGATAAACTGTTTTTCTATGATGTATGAAAAAGCCCTTAACTTTATTTTTATCAATTTGTGGTGGCCATTTGAATATTTTTACGAATATTTACACAGGCCGTCATATCCGCGCATATTGTAACTTACTCTACCTACTAGTTCAAAGACGTAACCTTGTGTAAGCTATAGTAAGCAGCAAAGAAATATCTGAATTATTAGACTTGAGGGTAGAATTTATTTATTATTTACAAAATGTCTTTGAAACTGAACTATACCGAAATATGCTCACTGCCAGCATTAAGCGGCCGGCCTGACCGTACCCGCTGCCCCGGCGCGCATATTTGCAACACGCACCGCGCCGGGTGTGATCCAGGCATAGGGCCACCTAGCCGACGACGTGTCGCCGATGAGCACGCGTATTATATTCTATCTGCATAACAAAAGTCGCCAGGCGGCTAATGCCCGCGACACGCCGGCGCAGCGAGTCTGCCCGCCATGCCCATGCACTGCTCGTACCGTGCCCATGCCCATGCCCGCGCATGCTCGTCACTGCCCTGTCTCGCACGCAGCTGTAGAGACGCAGTTCAAGTCACCAGCCATCCCTCGCAGGGGAACCGGCAGTGAACACCAGTAACATCGCGTGTTACTCGATATTGTACAAATATACATTTAGTATAGAAGCAATGCAAGTACCTCCCTCGGAGGGTTGGGCAAAATCAACATGAAATTTGGTACGTACGATTACTGCCATATTCATCTAAGTTAAGGAACCACCCCTCGCAGGGGAGCTGGCAATCAACCTAGTACCATCGCGTGGTATTCGATATTGTACAAATATACATTTAGTATAGAAGCAATGCAAGTACCTCCATCAGAGGGTTGGGCAAAATAAACATGAAATTTGGTACGTACGATTACTGCCATATTCATCTAAGTTAAGGAACCACCCCTCGCAGGGGAGCTGGCAATCAACCTAGTACCATCGCGTGGTATTCGATATTGTACAAATATACATTTAGTATAGAAGCAATGCAAGTACATACCTCCCTCGGAGGGTTGGGCAAAATAAACATGAAATTTGGTACGTACGATTACTGCCATATTCATCTAAGTGAAGAAACCACCCCTCGCGGGGGTGCCGGCAATCAACCTAGTACCATCGCGTGGTACTTACCCAATGTTGTACTAAATGCAATTATACTTTTAATTTAAAGATAATGCAAGTGATCGAACATCAAATCGTTTACGTTTACGCACGGTACCAATTTTCACCGAAGGGTAGAAGCCACCCCTCTTCAGGGGATTCAACCTTGTACCATTGCTAGATACTCAGTGTTCTACTGCTAGGTATTTATTCTTCTTCTTTCTTTTGGTATACAACCAAGCCTCCCTCGCCGGCATAGGCGACAACTATCATGGAATCTTTTAATTTTTTAGCCAAAGTAAAAGTCATCCTTTGCAGGCTAGCCCACACTAAACCTTGTACCATCGCGTGGAATTTGTGTCCAACCACTAAGCAAGTACTCTTTTAGCATAGAAGTAATGCATGTAAAGGTATTTATCAATCCCTTCGTGGAAATACACCATATAAGTATGTGGCCTTACCACTTCTTTCTATGATTATCATTATAATCAATAATTCATATTCAAGGATTAATCACTGCTTACTAAGACTCGACATGTAAACCAAAATGATACAGAACATTTATTTAATATTGACATTTGTGCATACAAAACACTATTATTTTCGCGACTTGATTTACAAACAAGCAGGGGAAGTCGATGGTAATACAGTATTACCATAGTAACTAGCCATCGCCCAGAGTCAAGGTCACTCAAAGCCATCAAGAAAAACTATTTCTTACAAAATATTTTTTAATAAAATATGGTGATTCGGTTATATATTTTAAAGAATTACTTAATTAGTGTTAAAAATACGCTAACATACTTCTTCAAAGTAATAGAATACCTATCGAGAAGAACTTAAAGTAGAGACATGTTTAATTTAAATTGAGTTAAGACTCGCCTATTTAACTGATTGTAAAGGCATAAAATCTAGCTAAAGTACATGTACAGTTTATAGTTACAGATAGTACTATAAAGTTTAAAGGTAAACTAAGCTTTTGTAATTCATTTTAAATCCAGCTAAGTACTACAGTTAAGGTGGTCTGTGATTGAACGTTTGAACTAAGGAGTATGAAGTAAAATCTATGACTTATGAAAGAATCCTGAAGCTTTTAAGTACCTACACAACGCAGGTGACAACGCTCACGCTCACGTAGTGGCTCATACTACAGCCAGCTCTGACGCGTACTGTAACACTGTGTAACTAATGTCGGCAGTATGCATGCACTTCACAACAAAAGGGTGTGATACACTTTCGTATATGGTCACGTGCATATAAGACTATAATACCAAAAAAAAAAAAAAAAAAATTGCAATACAGACAAACCGGAAGTGTTACACTGAACGAGTCCGTGACTGTAAAAGCTAGACAGGCTTTACCATACTTGGTATCATTAATATACATTGAAACAAATGCAATCATTATTTTGTTAGTTGTCTGATAAGCGAGGGATTTTGTAAATTCATTAACTAATATACTAAACACATTTTATTTTTGAAAGAAAAGGTTTACAATTTACTTCGTTACAAAAATTAGTGTGAGTAATACCTTTGACAGTATGTAGCAATTTCATTATTGAAGAACATAATGCCTACTCCCATACTAGTAGTAAAAACTACTACTAGGACTTAGTATTAGTACGTACCCGACCCGTAGGTACTGAACTAATTAGCAAAGTGAGCATTTATTATCTTTAATTGAACTCTGCTACATTTTTAAGTCTTATTAAGAAAGATAATACAAATATACAAACAAACGAACGAAATGAAAAACCGACGAAAGAAATACCGAATGATTTTTAACTAAATTTTGAAAGGTTTAGCCCCTAGACTAGATATAACCTGTGCCTGTTTATTAGAGGAAAGTTTGATCAAGTATTTACATACTTAATGTACATTTTACATAAATTAAAGTTCAGCCAAGGTTTGCGTCCCAAATAAGATTCATTTTATTTTTAAAATATGGCTAATATGGTTTTTTGTGCTGATAAGTGTTTTAAATAAGTAGTCAGGTCATTGCTAAACAATTTCCTACCTCGAATTAGTAAGTACCTACTGTCATTTAAATGCCTACTTACGATTTTATCGATATGCACCATTGACAAAGTAAAAAAGCATAAATGTTAAATGTTAAAAGGAGTTTATAGCCAAATAATGACATTTAAATTTGATGTTCAGTAAAGTGGCGGTCTAGGAGGCCGTTTCAGATTTGTCTATGGTTTCATCAGCCCTAGACTGTATTGCCACAAGAGCACAAAGCTCTTTAATGACAAGAACTAGTCACGGTGGATATAATGTTATCTCCTATGCATCGAAAATATGTTTATAAATTTTATCTAAAGTTTTGCATTGGAAGTTTCAAACCATGAATAACTTGTTTAAGATGCAACAAAGGAGGAGTAGTTACTCGCAATGATTGTAATTCCGAGTCTTCATAAGTTTAATTAATTTAAATTTGGTTTCCTTTTTTACAATATTTATTTAGAAGGTTTGTGCAAACAATGTTTGGAATGTTATAATAACTAATTGAAGGGGAAAATGAAAATAAAGGATAAATAAAAGTAGATAAGACTGGGTCTGTACTAGTTGCTATGCTGTGTGCTGTGTGCTACCCTATTAACCTAAACAAATGAAGAACATACATACATTTGAAGAACTCTTAACAATAGGTTTCTATTTTAGGCTTGATGTTTAGGAATTTAATTTAATTCTGAGAACAATTCAATAAAGTATTTGTGCTAAAAGCATTTACAAAACATACTTATACTTAAAAATATTTTATGTTGAATTTTTAAAGTTCACATTGGCAATTGATAACATAACAATAAAAATGGGTTCCCCTTCTTTATTTGAGCGTCACGTCACCAGGCGATAACAAACATGTCTCATTTAGTAAGCTTCGAATAACGGTCCAGTCTTTTAATAGAAGCGTTTTACCTGAAAATAAAACGCATATTAAAATACTTACCTTATTCGAAGCTTAACTTTTAATCCTGCCTGGTGCATTTAAAATGCCAATGAGGTAAAGATGGCGGCCAACGCTCTTTTATAGGATTGAGCGGCCCGCCAACTGCCTGGGCGTGACGTCATCCCTAGATAAGTAGACAAAGACGGACTGTATTCTGCGGGAAACGCAAGTGCCTATCTTATTTAGTAAGCTTCGAATAAGGTAAGTATTTTAATATGCGTTTTATTTTTAGGTAAAACGCTTCTATTTCTTTAGTTCTAAAATTGTAAAAAAAGAGCTAAGAGCTAATCCTAATTTTTTAAAGCTCTGACCACTGACCAAGACGATTTAGAGCTGAATCTAGCTCTAAAACTCCGAGTTGGCAACACCAGCAGCACACACCAGTCAAGATAGGCGGTAAGTCACGGTATGGCGCGAAATTCAAATTTTTTCGTGTTTTTTTATTATTCTGGCGAAAGTATTCAAAAATCAAGTTAGGTCCTTAGACACAAAATTAGTAGGTCTGTCTTCGAAAAACGTTGGTATTACAATGTGGGAAATGGTTTTTTACATATGCGAATTCATTAAAACTTTATTAAAAATGAATACTTTCGCCAGAATAAATAAAAAACACGAAAAAATTTGAATTTCGCGCCATAGCGAGAGTTACCACCTTAAACTGTGATACTGTGTGTGTGTGTGATTTTATCATCTATACCATCTATACCAATACTATAAAGAGGAAAGATTTGTTTGTTTGTTTGTTTGTTTGTAACGAATAGACTCGGAAATACTGAGCCGATTTGAAAAATTCTTTCACTGCTAGGAAGCTACATTAACCCCGAGTGTCATAGGCTATATTAGATTTTAAAAAAAATTAGGGATCCTTACCTAAACTCAAATAATGTAACCCAAGATGCAATATTTAATCCGTTGTTTACATATTTTGACAGGTGGTTTTTTGTTGTTTGTTTTTTATTCGGCCATTCTGGGCAGTGCTGTGTTGAGTGTTGAGACGTTGAGACCTTGCGTTGATTGGAATTTAATATTTGTTTTTTTATCAAGGGATGGCAATGGCAGGATGGCAGTTTAAAAAAATTATAAAATTTTCTTTCTTCTGGATTTTTGCATTCGACTAGAAGTCTAGAAATGAGAGGTTTTCAATTTGACAGCTCAGAAGAAAAAAACAAGTTTTATTAAGCTGCTACCAGATGACGCTCTGCCAGGAGAGAGAGTAAAATTTTTCTATGGCCAGGAGCAATAGGTCAAGCTGAAATGAATGATTCAATAGCTCAAAATGAAACATAAAAATTAAAATTTAACTATGGCAGTGACGGAGTAGGTGAAATTAATATGTATTTATACTTAGCAGAAAATGATTTAATAAAAAGTTTTCTGTCACTTTGAAAACCCCTCATTCTATGATCGATCATACACCAAGTTGACCTTGAAAAATGCTGAGAGAAGGTAAATCACTATGGAAAAATGCTCATGCATTCCAGAATGACAAAATAAGAATCGTACACATTAAATAATTAAATTAGAATTATTCTAATGTTGAAAATAAACCGAAACCAGCGAAACCATGACCGAAACCGAAACACATTACATTTTTCAGAAATGGTAACCCTTTCTGTATTTATATCCCAGCTTAATAAAATCGAATAAATGCGAATGCGTATAGACTTGTTGTCTCTTTTAAATACAATGGAAACAAATAAGTAAGAAAGAGTAAGCTGAAACAGCTGCACTATTTGCTGTGTTTTTAATTTTGTAGACTTGCATACAATGACCCTTTTCTACGTCAATACTTGTGTTATTTTTAGTGGTTTGTTTTTAGTGTTTTTTTTTGTATTTTGAAGGTATTCTTGATTAAATTAGCGACAAATTAACTGAAGAAATGATCCAAGATCCAAGCTACTCCATGAGCTAACTTCTATACTTGCAAAACTCCTATTAAAGGTAAAAATCGATTTTTAATTTATGCCCTAGTTTTAAGAGGAATCATTTCCTTTGTCTTCGAACGAACTGTTTATTGTTTACATTTCATATTTCTGCAGATCTTACGCTAAAATAAACGAAAAGAAGACGATCTCAAAATGGCGTTCTCGATACGCAAGATGCTTTCTAACATGAACTATTTCAAAAAACCGGACGAAGATGGAGATGGGCATGATACTTCGGGGAAGAAACGTCGTCACTCATCAACAAAATCAGGTGAATCCATTAACATTTTTGATAAAATCGAACCCGATTCAACTTCTAAAACCTGCCCAACGACTTCTAATACGCCACCCGCTAAATGCATCAAAACTGGTTCACTTTCGGACACCGATTTGCTTATGAACGTCGAGAAAACCAAAAAAATTCGTCGCAAAAATAAAAAATTAAAGCTTGATATTCAGAAGGCGAATAAATCAATGAGCGAGGCCTTGGACGCTGTCTGCGATCAGGAGATCACAAACATTGAAAATACTCCAAAGCACCTTTCCTTAGGCTGCAAGAGTTCTGAAGCATTTACTGATAGAATCAAAGATTTCGATTTTTCAAAGTCATTTGACATCTTTGATGCTATGTCTGAAGACTTACCAGGGTATGAAGAACAGCTTGATATTGAATCTTTATCTGAACAGTCCGATTCTGACATATCATCTGAAGAAAAGTCTGAAGTCCAAATGTGTCGCAAAGTAGAACCGTACAGCAGTCAACTAAGTGTTAATGAAATAGCGCTTCGCTCCACAACACCAGAGTCCTTTGGAGATGTGGAAATTGATAAAACTGAAGATGATCGCATCACATTGCTTCTTACTTACCAAATGCGGTTGGAAAAATTGGAGCGTTTCCTTAAAAAATTGCTCACCGAATTCCAATTTCACATTGAGGTCTCAAAAGTCTTTCACTGCAAGTCCGTTGTTACAGCTCTACCTGGCAGCGATGTATCTAAATTACCGAAGATTCTGGGTGAAATCACTCATATTGATAACATTAGCCGTGGAGCGAGTCCTACAGGATCCTGGAACATTATCATGGAAAAGGAGGATACCTTAACAAAGCTGAAGCTACGCAAACAACTATTGTCAATGAAGCATTTCATAGAAGAATTTATCAGGGCCAATTTGCATAACAGCACGCCAGAACACGAAGATTCGACACCTGAAGTAATATCAAAAACCCGTAAATTCTTAGACCAGCGAAGCATCACTTTTGATCTACACAAAGGAAAGAAAACCCAAAAACGTCTCAGAGTCAACAAAAAGAAGAATCTCAAACGCTGCAATGATGTTCCTGATCTCAAAGAAGCTTTTCTTAACCTTTTTGCTTTAGACAATGAAAAAGAAGATCTAGACGCAACAATAACTACGATTCAAAGCGATGATGATGATAAATGCACTTGCCGCTGCCAGCACCACAATACTTCAGTCTCCCAAACAGACTCGGGACTGATAATAAAGACTGAGGACCGCAGCAGCACGTCAATCACTTCATCCATCGGAAACTTCAGTCTGGACAACTCCACACTTACCGCCTATTCGGATACCCTGGACCAAATCATGAGCTACAACTCTTTCCAAGACACCAGCCTGTACAACACTCTGTTTCAAAAAGCTGCTATTGAACGCATCTCCTTCTATGTACAAGTTCATAGCATTCAAATAAAATGTGATAGCGATCCAAATGATTCCGAGTCAAAAGCTCATGTTAACTTCTACTGCCCTTCGTGCAACCATAGCGAGATCGAGGAACAAGGACTAATGAAGCACATTCTGGACCAGATTCACTGTGAAAAAATTCATTTTCTGTACAAGACTGCTTATATAAAGAAGTGCTTAGCCGCTGGAAAGGAGATCCAGCCGAGTACCGTTCTAAACCCTATGACTATGTACAGGGATGATAATAAAATAGTTTGTTTCGGTGATGCGGCGTACGCTTGCTCGCTTTGTTTCGAGATGATGATTGTGGGCGAGTCAGTGCTAATGGGTCACTGCGCTGAGGCAGAGCATGTGGATAGACGTGAACGCTTAGCTGAGATTCTTGAGTGAGTTTCCAAGTTTCTAACATCTCAAATTGCCAACTTTCCTACTTTCATTTATTTACAGTATTTTTAAATTGATGTTTTTGCATGCGATTGGCAAAACTATATAAAATATTTTGAGCTATAGTTTTTTTTTTTAAAGCTGCATCAAGTGTTTTAAATTCAGTTTTTTGCAAAAAACAAGATAACACAAAAATTTATTTCAAACACAAATTTAACAATTCGCAATCAAGTTCTTTATTTTTTCGGTATCATTCACAGGGTGTAATTTCAAACACAAATTTTGACAATTCGCAATCAAGTTCTTTTTTTTTAGTATCATTCACAGGGTGTAAGAAAAAAATTACTTTCAAACACAAATTTTGACAATTCGCAATCAAGTTCTTTTTTTTTTCAGTATCATTCACAGGGTGTTTAAGTTAACTATAAGCAGTAAATTAATTCTGGAAATGCATGCAACACAAAAAAATTGCATGATTTTATTGCATGTACTTGATCAATTGTTATATTCTCAATTATTAGTCTTAAGGCGCGTGTTAACATATATTTTATTTACTTATACACACACAAATAAAATTATACATTACCTTAATGCTAAGTAAGTACCTTTTTTTGTACAGACGAAAGATTATTTTTGAAAAAAAAAACTTCCAAAAACCAAAGCTTTAAAAATTATTAATCTTTTTTTTCTTTAAATAGTTACAAAAAAATACATTTTCGGATCTCATGTTCAGGTACCTAACTGTAGTATAAGACTTTTTCAGTTAATTATTATACAAAAAAAAACAATTAGGGTGCTATATATTTTTAAAACCGCCATTTATACACTGACCACTGACTGATTTGATTGTGTTCAAAAATCCTCACTGTCCATTTCGCGTTTTATTATTAGCAAAAATGGAAAATGAGTAAAACATTGTAATAGTCTGAATATTCTTACACTTTACTTAGGCTAAGCGTTTAAGATAGATCATGCCATAATAAATAGGATTAAGTGCTTTAATGTTATTTCTTAAGCTACTTATTATATATTTTAGTGATTTATAAATTATTTTATTCTGATTGCCTCTTATTTCTTCTCGATTTTTTTTTCAGTAGTAATTTATGAAAAAAAATGTTATTTAACCGTTTTCAGGAGATATTATCTTGTTCTTTACTTTTATTATTTCTACGCTATCGATTTATTTTACTTATGTAAGATTAAGGCTTAATTCCTTGAAAAACATTTTTTACGTTTATAATTGATCAATATAAATAAATAGCTAAGAAAATACATTTATTTGTTCAACGATCACATTGCCTTTCTTCTCTATACTGCTATTTAAAAAATAATTAAGATACTTTAAAAGGATTAAGCCTTTTAGAATTAAGATTTCGTTGTAAAGAAAAAAAAAATAAAAAAGTATAAAAGCAAAAAAAAAAAATAAGTAATATAATAATATGGTATGAGTAAAACACATTTTTTACAAGCTTTATTTAAACACCTGCCATAGCCAGCCATTGCTTCTGAAAGAAATAAAATTATGATCTCAGTGTTTAAAAAATATTAATTAAATAAAAACATGTTAAGGAACCCTAACTTATAAACGAAAAAGACTGATTTTTTGAGCCACAATCTTAAAACACAATTACCTCTCGAACTATAGATTAGAAAGAAAGAAATTGCGAATCGATTGAAATAATTTACTACACTACAGACTACAGACACTTGATTATCATTTAAGTAAGATAATATAATATGTGAGAAAAACTATAAATTTGTTTTAAAAAAAAAGGAACCATTCCAATTTAGAGTATTTTTATTTTTGGAAGTAACTATGTCTCGGTTCGCAATTCAATCAATTTTAACAAAAAAATAGTCAAAATTAAAAAAGGAAAATAGTACTTAATGAAAACCAGACTGTGCACCGTTCGACCACATTAATATAAGTGTAGACTTGAAATGTGTAATCACTATGTTAGTTCTCGTTTAGTCGTACGATAATAATATTAAGTAATACATTTAAATTGAATTCTCTCTGTAAATGTTCTGTCAATCAAACTCAGAGTATATTTCCTACCGAGTAAGTAATAGAAAAAGAAAATGTGATAATAAAAACTAAAACGGCCAGTCAGTTTTGTATGAATTTGTTTACGCAACAGTATTTCTAACTGGTTTAGAAAAACGGAAAATATGTTAAAATTATTGTTTATTCTATTAAATTGTTGATTGAAAAAAAAAAATAGATTTTCCCTTGTTACATTGGTCAGCTCAAGCTAAGACATTCCCCCAAGCATTTCTTTAAAAAAAAGTGTACTTTTAGAGCATTTAGATATACTAACTAACTTAGCGCATTGTGTATGGACCACTGTGTCTTTTGGTGTAATATTAAAGACACATTGTCACATTAGGTATTTATTGTATAAGATTGCATTTTGACTAATATTAATCAAATGTATTTGTATTATAAATAAGCACAAAGTTTGTTGAGAATCAAAAAACAATAGGAAAATTGTTTATTTTATTTCTCCTAATTACATTACTCATGTTCATGTTACACTTACTTTTAGAAGAAATAATAAAATCTACATTTAAAATTACTAATATGGAACTGTGATTTTTTATACTGTTGAGAGATCCAAATTGTTATAGAATTGTGTTATAGGAAATAGATACAGACGTGTGTTCAGCGACTTAAAAGAAGTTATAGGTGCTGTTTTTTATTTATGTATAAACATTCTTATTCTTGTTTCTGTAAATCTTGACTGTATAATTTTCTACTAAATATTTTTGTACTAACAATATAAAAATCGTCTTGTTATTTGTTGCTTTGCTGACTTTATATGACCATGTTTATTATGCTTACATTTTTTACATTTTTTTTTGCCATTTAAAACATTCTTATTATAATTGTAAAATTCCCTCAATCAAAATCTGTGATTAAAAAATAAGTGTTCATATCATAGGCGTCTGTTATTAGTTTAATTTTGTACTTACGATTGTTTTTTTCTCCATTTCGAAAAAAAACTTTACTGGATTTTAGACTGAAATAAAAGAATGCATAAAATATTTTCTTTCATTTTATAAAACTACACATAAAAAAGGGATTAAAAAAATTGAATAAAAAATACATAAAAAAAAATACAGCCTGTATTTATTTATACATAATAATTTTTTCTAGGGCCAATGCCCTATTTTTTCATCAGAATTTTTTTTTTTTGAAAACAACAAAAACCATTCTTAGTATATATTATTTCTTAGGATGCTTGAGATGAAAAAATAAGGCATTTCTTAGGTATGTATATTAAATTTATGAAGCTTAAGGTGGTAACTCTCGCTATGGCGCGAAATTCAAATTTTTTCGTGTTTTTTATTTATTCTGGCGAAAGTATACATTTTTAATAAAGTTTAAATGAATTCGCGTATGTAAATAACCATCTCCCACATTGCAATACAACCATCTCCCACATTGCAATACAACGTTTTTGTAAGACAGACCTACAGATTTTGTGTCTAAGGGGTAAAAGGCCAAAAACAAGTTCCTTGAATATACACAAAATCGGTTACAATGTCTTTCAAAAACGATATATCACAATGTGGGAAATAGGTTTTTACGTACGCGAATTCATTTAAACTTTATTAAAAATGAATACTTTCGCCAAAATGAAAGACTGAGTAAACGTGTGCACCCGGGTTCGATTCCCGGGCAGGGCAAATATTGATATGATGAATATCGATGTTTGTTTCCGGTCTGGGTGTGATGTTCGTCTCTGTGTGTGTTTCGGGCACCCTAGATACAGGTTCTTCCTAGTTAGGGGCTCTAAGTGTGATGTGTTATTATTATTATTAAAAAATAATAATTAAAAAACGTGAAAAAATTTGAAATTCGCGCCATACCGAGAGTTACCACCTTAAGATGAAAAATATAGAATTTCTTTTATCTTAGAAATTCTATGTTTAGTAAAATTTAGATATTATAACTCAATTGGACAAGATATTTTACGCTAATGTAACAAATAAAATAAAAATGTATAGCTAGTTACTGACATTTATTAAAAATTTCAGAAAAAGTTTAATTCAAACAAATTATTATGCTGAACTCTTTTTTCAATTTCAATTTAAAACAGCCACTGTTACAAAATACTTCCATCAATCAATACATAGTATAAAGCAAAGTTGATTCCCGCGTCTGTCCCTATGTATGCTATCTAATGCTTATATCTTTAAAACTATGCAACAGATTTATGCGTTTTTTTTAAAGAAAGTGTGATTCTAGAGGAAGTTTATATGTATAATACATGCTCATCATAGGTAAGGCGGTACTAAGTTCGCCAGGTTGACTATTGATGAGTACATTAATTGGCTGACACTTCATTGCACCATGAACAAGATCACATTGTGATTGATAGAACCCTGACAATGCCTTAGGCTGAGTGTTGTTTGATGTTATGGCTATAGCACTATGTTATAGGGCCTTACAATGAATTAGGTACTGGCAATAAATGTTTTATATTATCATTATGAATCATGTATTAAATTTTCGCAGCAAGTTCAAACATGGCCTCCTAAACGCAGAATTATGATTTTCAATAACATTTTCTATCATTTTATAATTACAATCTTTTGAGGCCAAATATGCAAATAATAACTGCCCAAAGTTTTTGTTATTTGTACAGGACTCGGAACTGCGAATCAAAATACTTAAAATATAATTGTCTATGGATTGCGTTCGGTCGCATGATTTATACAAACAAATTACAGTGTTTAGATGATGAAGAAACTGGTTGCTATCTAATTCAATTTCGGTTAAACAGTTTAATATATCCAATTGATCTTTCTTAGCTATTAAATTAACAAAGCCTAAAAAAACTGTATTAGGTATTCTGACATCTTTAAGTATTGCAGGCAAACATGATTTCTTAAATTCTAAAGGCTGTTTCTCATAGGTTTTCATAAGAATCTCAACAGTAAATCGAGTGGGTTCTTGCCTCAAAAAAGTTGGTAAAAATATTTGCATATAACCTAAAATAAAAGTGTTTTCCAAATTCTTAGACTCAATAATCATGTTGCAGAGCTTTTCGGCTGTAGCTTGAGTAATTTTTAGAGCAATATGACTAAATAAAGTTGGGTTTTCAGACAGTTTATATGTGATGAACTCGAATCTATTTAACAAATCAGTTTCTATAATTTCGCATATTTCTATCACATTTTCAACTGATTCTGCTTCGTTTTTCGTTGTGTTTTCCATTGTACATTCAGCTGATATATTATTTGTATCATTTTGTGCAGCAAAATTTTCAGTTTCGTCGCTCAAATCGATAACTTCAGGGTTCAAAGCGCGCGTCCATTTGTTTGTTTTGCCTTTTCCCGCGCTCTCGAGACACTGCGTTATGTATGGTTCTGAAGATGGGCAGAAAACCCACAGGCCTTCCATTTTAATGATAATTTTTACATAAATTTCTTTGATTTATCGTAGTTATTAAATAAGTTTTGGTTGTTTGCTTTGTTCTGGTTTTGTTTACAAACAAAAAAAGTTTACTTCAATCGATTGATTGATTGATACTGCTGTGCTGACCAGTGAGTGAGTGACCACAGAGCACGTCAGTATTGTTGCTTAACTAAGAAGCAGGGTTGCCAACCGTACGAGATTCCTCGTACAAAAATACGAGATATTTTTATATTAATTTATTCTCGTAGTTTTCGAAATTTTGACATAAGGGAAGAAGCATGACTTTATAAGGCCATACCAATATTTTTGCAATCCTTTAGTACACACAAGTGCCATCTATCTATCAGAACTTGTAGGAACACGCCAAACATTAGCCACATTTGCGCGATGATCAGCGTGGCCATGTGGCCACGTAGATGTCTACGTAATTTTACGTAGATCTTACTTTTGCCCTTTTCTGCAAACCTACCTAAGTACTTCAGTTCTAAAACCTATTTCATCATTTCAGCCGTAGGACGTCCACTGCTGGACATAGGCCTCCCTCAAGGCTCTCCATCTGTACCAATCGCAGGTGGCCTGCATCCAGCGTGGACCTGCAGCCTTGCGCAGATCATCCGTCCATCTGGTGGGACCAAATTGACCGAATTTGAAAAATATAAACTCCTTTATTAAGTGTTTTCTATTCTATTCTATTCTAAGGCCTCATTTAGGAAAACGCTGCGCGTTGCGCGGGGTGACGTGGGCTTAGTTGCGTGTGGACTTGGGTTCGATTCCCGGCGGGGTGAACATTGTTATGATGACTGTTGTGTTGTTATGTTCGTTTCCGGTCTTGGTATATTGTTCGTCTCTGTATATTGTTTCGGGCACCCTAGATACAGGTTGTTCCTTGTTAGGGGCTCTGAGTGTAATGCGTTATTATTATTATTATGTTATGTTCGATATTTTTTTTATTAACTTTTTATTTACATTGAAACGCCAAGTACTTACTTTTGCCCAATCTCCGCTGGAGAGCAAAGGGCCGAAAGAAAGCCGCCAATCTCGACGGTCTTGCGCAATATCGCAGACTTCCTTCCAGGTGCTCTGCGTACTGTACTCCGATCCAAGGACTGTGGGTATGCGTATCAACACTGGGAAAACAAAGGCAATGCGAGTGATGACAACCGACTGAAACGCTTTAAACATCAATGGCCAGACACGCCAAACGGAGGAGCGGACGATGACATGGAGAGCCGCATCAACAAAGCATCATGCTCAACACCGTGTGGAGATCCAATACCTGCAGCATCCGGACAAAGGTACGCCTATTTAAGGCATGCGTGAAAACCGTCCTCCTGTATGGATGCGAGACGTGGCAACGCAATGTATGTATACTCTAAGGCCATGACTGTCTAGTCTAACGCAGAAGCTACAGGTGTTCGTTAATAGATGCCTTCGAACTCCGAAACATCTTGAATATCAAATGGTATCACAAAGCTACCAATGAGGAAACGCCAAGTAACCAATTTTTTTTTTTTTTTTACGTAAGGTGGCCTAAGAAAACCGCAAGTTTAATCAATGGACGAGGTTTGAAACCCAAAAGAGGAGGATTTTTGGTTGCTTTGTACGAGAAAAATAAATGGTTGGCAACCCTGCAAGTAAAGTAAGGAAGGAAAGGAAAAGGAATGTTTTTTTTCTTTCATCAGTTGAATTTTGTACAGCTTCTTGTGTGGACGTTAAGTTCGCTGAAAAATATTTACGAAACGTAAAACTTTTTAATCCACTCAGGACTGGATTATAAACAAAAACGTAAGTAAAAACAACTTGAAAATATTTTATTGAAAATTCGAACTTATTTTTAAATTTAAAACAGAATTTTTAATAAATAATAATGATAAGTATATGTACAGTGGCAGACACGATCGGCGTAACACTTCCGGTTTTTCTGCATTGAAAAATAGCTCTTGTTCTTTGGTAATACAGTCTAGGGCTGACGAAAACATAGACAAATCTGTTACGGCCTCCTAGTCCGTGACTGTACATATAATTATTGAGTAGGTTAGGTACTATTGAGTTTAAAGTGTAAAAAAATATTAGTTACCTACCTACTTACCTAAGTACCTAAGATTCAAGATTCAAATATTTATTGCTTTCGTGAGGTAAGTAAGTACATGCATAAAGATGGTATTAAGGTAGGTAGGTACTAGGTACTGAATTAGACTTTAACCTATCACCAACCAACCAATTACTTACCTAGGTACCTACCTACTTATCGCACAAAGTAATCACCATAAAATATTAAATTTCTACGGTAGGATGTAATTCTTACCTACGTACTGAAGTGCTTATATCCATTGTTCTTTTAATGTAAAACTAGTCAACCCGGCGAACTTCGTACCGCCTAACCTATTACTATTTTGTCCATGTATTATACTTATAAACTTTCCTCTTGAATCACTCTATCTATTAAAAAAAACCACATCAAAATCCGTTGCGTAGTTTTAAAGATTTAAGCATACATAGGGACAGACGCGGGAAGCAACTTTGTTTTATACTATGTATATTGATGATGATTGACTACACTTTTTTTTGATAAATAAATAACGTACAGTGACGGACACGGTCGGCGTAACACTTCCGGTTTTTCTGTATTGCAAAATAGCTCTTGTTCTTTTGTAACTGTAGCTTTGAACCATAGACAAATCTGTTACGGCCTCCTAGTCAGCCACTGTACATACATACATACCTATCACACTCAGAGCCCTATCAAGGGTGCCCAAAACAAAAACCGCCCAAACGGAAAAACGGATATCGATATTCATCACAACAATATTTGCCCCGCCGCGAATCGAGATCAGTGCTGCCGCGTCACAGTCGACGTCACTGCCAACCGAACCACAGAGTCAGTCAACTTTATAAAACGGTCAATCAAGTATTTATCCTATTGAAGCAGATTAGCTCGCTTCTATAGAGTTCGTCTACATAATACTAACACTAGTCAACCCGGCGAACTTCGTACCACATACTTAAACATTACTTACTTTGTTGAATCACTATATCTATTGAAAAAAAACCCGCATCAAAATCCGATGCATAGTTTTTTTGGGACGGGAAGCGACCTTATTTTGTATACTAGTCGACCCGGCGAACTTCGTACATAACCTATTACTTAATAATATTAAGTTAATATCTTGCTCATGTATTATACTTATGAACCTACTTCCTCTGCTATTACTGTATCTATTTAAAAAACCGTATCAAAATCCCTTGCATAGTTTTAAAGATATAAGCATACATAGGGACAGACGTGGGAAGCGACTTTGTTTTATACTATGTATTGATAGAAAAGTTTGATTGTTTTCATCAAAAAGACACAGAAACTACTTGACCAAACAAATCTAATTCATTCACCGTTAGAATCCTAAATTGACCCTGATGAACATATCCATACTCAATTTTATATATGTGAAAGTTACTCTGTCTCTATGTCTCGCTTTCCTGAGAAAACTGCTGAACCGATTATAATAAATTTTTGTATATGGATAGTCTAGACTCTAGAGTGTCTATTACCCCAGCCGGAAAGTACATCGCATCGAAATTTTGAAAAGGCACAAATACAAGTTACATTTCTGCCAAGTTTCAAAGACCTAGGCCCAGAGGTTCAAAAAAGTGTTTCCAGGAGAACGTTCTCCCAGCAGAATTTGTTTTTAGCCTATAACTCCGAAACCTCTGGATGCACAAATTCGACGCTTGGCGCACATTTACTGCGTCCGATGCACTGAATATTGGCATTTTCAAAATTTCGATGCGATGTACTTTCCGGCTGGGGTAATAGACACAGACATGGCTTTTTTTAATCCCGAAATTTCAACGGGAATATTGGGATTTTGATGTTTCAAGGAAAAATTTGCTGGTGAAGCCGCGGAGCGCCCACCAGTTGATTATAATATAACTAAGTATTTTAACCCTGTGCGCGTGCACAGTTTTCCAATTTTTCAATTAAAAAAAATAATATTCTAAACTGCCAAAGAATCGGCTCGCGATTTCTCTTCGGCCCTTTGCCTAGAAGTTAGATTTAATTTGTTATCTACACAGTATGCTCGCCACGCCTGTTAAATGTGCACGGGGCCTAAATATGCACAGGGTGTTAAATTAGTTACAGATATGGAAATAAGTACTAGGTATTTTGTGTTTTTAGCGCCATTTTTTTTTTCAATTTTTAACTGTAAAAACTGCGAACGACCAAATTTTCAGTACATACAAATATGATATTATTACAAATTATAAAGTATGGACAACAAAGTATAAATAATTAAATTAGTTATGATGTAGGTTATGACCTATAACGGGAAAATAACTCAGCCGATATAAAAATGTACTAGGCTAACAGCCGATAGTAGGCGATTGGCTTGTTGTGTCACATTTTTTGTCCATTCTCGGTCTTTACCCGTTACGCCTAGAGATCCTGTATGTCTATGTTGCCCATAGCACAGAATAGATAATATAAAACCACTTTTAGCTAAGGTATGGTGGATTGGATAGGATAGAGATACATAACCGTTTGCTGCAGATATTTCTGGACCTGACCACTTTCAAAATTTAGCTTGTTTCGGTGGATCCCTTTTAGCTAGAATTTCCTTTCTGATCATATAAATTCTCAAAACTTAGATAACCTTTTGCCACGCCACTAAGACCCCTGTTGGGTCTCCCGTGGACCCTTAGGGGTTCATCTGAACCACTTTTGGAAAACTACGGTTTGGTGTAACGGACAGTGGGGCTAGGTTTTGGATGTGTATATTGGTGAGTATGTCCGACGCGCATAAAAAATCTAAGTATATTTTAAAACCTCACCGCGTCCTAAAGGCGATTTCTTCCAGGCAAACCACGATAGGGGTTCGATAACCAATAGAAATCGCTCGTACATCCACGAAGCCTGCCTGATTGGCTGTCGAACCCCTATCGCGCGAGCGATGTCGCTTCTTATTGAGGAAATATGCTACCTGTGATGTCAGGTATATAAAGTCTCTTGTATTTACTGCTCACATTAACTGTGCATAGTTTGGGGGTAGGTAGACATTAAAAGGATTAAAAGGTTTGGGTACCTATATTGGTCTGTGGCGGCGTGAAAGGTTTTTTCTGACGCGCTAAAAAAACAATTTTTGAAAGGTTTAATGTCCTGATATTGTGCAGAAACCGTTTAACGGTTATTTTTACCGTCCCCAAATTTCATAATCCTACTAGATGGCGTTGATGTCGCAAATAAAGAAAATTAATTAATATCTGAAGAACTACACCAAATTTCGACTAGATGTTCTGTTTCCCGCAGTTAAAATTAAATAATAAACGAATAATGATTTGTTTTATATTTTTCTTTATTAAATTTTAACATGTTGTCCACAGTTCATAGTATCTAATTGGGTGGTCATTGCGAGAGCTAGAGTGCAAACGTGTGCGTGATTACGTCACAGAAGTCAGTCTGTATGAGTGCAAGCTTCCCCTAGGATCCATTCATGATTTTTACGCACATATTGCATCTCTCTCTATTCTCTCTTTCTTACGCTGTCATTTGAAATTGGTGCCCTGCCCACGCGTAGGTATCTAACCAAAGAAACCGTACATACCATCTTAAGAGCCAGTTTACAGCGATGCTAGCGCCATTCGCAAAAAAAATTAATATCTTCTAAACTAAGGCAAATGTAAAAAATGTGGCACTGTATGACACTAGATAATGTAGTCTAGTATTTTTAGGGCACTTCTGTTTAGCTTTAAGGTTAAAGACCAAAGAAAGCTACAAAGTGTCCCTAAAAGTGGCCACTTTTGGCAACAATCTATGTTTTTTTTGTTCTTTTTACTTAGGACTACTTTGCTGTTCTCAAAAATTACTAGGCTACATACATTATCTAGTGTCATATAGTGCCACATTTTTGATATTTGCCTTAGTTTAGAAGATATGATTTTTTTTCGCGAATGGCGCTAGCATCGCTGTAAACTGGCTCTTAATACTTAAAACGTAATTGTTCAGAAAGTTTACAATGTGGATCAAAGGTGGCACAGTTGTGTTGTCAACCATGCTTGCTAATAAGTAGTTCCCAGGTTCAATACTCGGCCGATTAAAATCACTAGCTGATACGGCGAACTTCGTTCCGCCATGAGTTCTGAATTTTAAAGAAAATTCTTTAGCCTATGCCACCCAGGGATAGTGTAGCTTTCCAACAGTAATAGAATATTGAAAACCACATCAAAACGGTTCAATCAAACGCGAGGTAATTGCCGACAAACAAACATAAAGGTCAAACTGAGAACCGCCTTTTTGAAGTCGGATAAAAAACTTTTTTTTTTTTGTTACAGAACAATGAAGGAGTTACTTATATTTTTAATACTGGTGACTACCAGTTATTGCCACCCATTGGGTGACGAGATCACACCAAAAGAAGGGGAGAGGTGCGGATACGAGGTGGGTAGTAAATAAATGTACTAAAAGTTAGGATTTTTGTGTTTATGAGAAAACTGCGCGGGTGAAACCGCGGGGCAGCCTCTAGTAATAAATAATAACACATCACACTGGGAGCCCCTAACTAGGAAGAACCTGTATCTAGGGTACCATAAATACACACAGAGACGAACATTACACCCAGACCGGAAACAAACATCGACATTCATCATATCAATATTCGCCCCCGGTAATCGAACCCAGGTGCACACGCTTACTCAGTCCACATCACTGCCAACTCAGCCACGGAGCAGTCAAAGACAAGGAAAGATTGAAGGAAAAAGACAGCGTGAACGACCAAGGGGAAGCTACTTCGACCAAATAAGGGAGCGAGTCAGTGCAGAGTCGTATCAGATGGTCAAGAAGCTGGCGAGGAACAGGGGTGAATGAAGGAGGCTCCACCGAGAAGATAAAAGCTCTTAAGGCGGTAAGTAACGGTATGGCGCGAAATTCAAATTTTTTCGCGTTTTTTAATTATTCTGGCGAAAGTAATCATTTTTAATAAAATTTTAATGAATTCGCGTATGTAAAAAACCATTTTCCACATTGTAATACAACGTTTTTCGAAGACAGACCTACTAATTTTGTGTCTAAGGACCTAACTTGATTTTTGGCCTTTATGTCCTTAGGCACAAAATCAGTAGGTCTGTCTTCTAAAAACGTTGTATTATAATGTGGGAAATGGTTTTTTACATACGCGAATTCATTTAAACTTTTAAAAATATGTATACTTTCGCCAGAATAAATAAAAAACACGAAAAAATTTGAATTTCGCGCCATAGCGAGAGTTACCACCTTAAGGGCTTACACGGTGCGAAACTAGCGCCATTTCCGATAAATGAATAAAATCTTCTTAACCATGGCCGAAATCAAAAATATGCGTCTTTGACTGCCTAAATAATCTTGCTTAGAATTTTTAAGGCCCTGTTGTGTAGCTTTTAGTTTCCAAATCTAAGAAAAAACCCGTTTATTGCCTAAAGTGGCCACTTTAGTTTCGTAAAATAATATTTCTAAGATCATTATCCTAAAAGCTACACAACAGGGCCTTAAAAATTGTAAGCAATTTATCTAGGGAGTCAAAGACACTTCTGAACATAGACCAGTCACACCGACCGGTCTTGAGCGACCCTCATCCAGTATACTACCGCACACCCGTCTGACCATATTGTGCGGGGTCTGCCTACTCTGCGTCTTCCGCTGCGCGGTTGTCAATCTAGAACTTTTTTGGCCCGAACGACCATCTGTTCTTCGAGCTATGTGCCCTGTCTAAATAATAAAGTTGTTGTAACTATTTTAACAATGATAGGAAACTTTAAGTACCTTAGGACTGCTCCGTGGCTCAGTTGGCAGTGGCAGAGGACTGAGACGCGGGTGCACCGGGTTCGATTCCCGGCGGGGCGAACATGTTATCATGATCGATGTTTGTTCCCCGGTCTGGGTGTATTGTTCGTCTCTGTACTTACATGTTTCAGGCACCCTAGATACAGGTTTTTCCTAGTTAGGGGCTCTGAGTGTGGCACGTTATTATTATTATGTTTCTCATTCTCTTGGAAACCACGGGATGGAGCCCGGTCCTTTGAGAGGCGTGCGAGGGGACGGATCCAACTCGTAGAGGCCCTTTCGAGAGTTTTACTATTATTATTATTATCTAAGTACCGTAGAGTATTCAAGTAAGACGAAAGTTCAATAACATTAACAAATGAGCAAAGGTCGCTAAGTTATCTCAAGTAATTGATAACATTTATATTTACTAAAACCTATCTCTTTGCTTATTTACTTTTGAAATAATCTAACTTATACTTACGTTACCATTTCTATTGAGAAAAGAACAAATAAACAGAACACTTTAAAGTCTATCTCTATTTAATAATAATAATAATTAGTAAATAAAGCATCAAAAACTGTATAATAGGATGCTCGAAAGTCGAAACACAATTACAAAGACATACAAACACACCCAGACCCAGTAAATAAACATCGATATCAATGTTCGCCCCCGCCGGGCTTCGAACCCAGTCTAAAGTCACAGTCAACTTCACTGCCAACTGAACCACGGAGGTGGATTAAAGTGGAAAAATCTATTGTTAAATAGAATACCTACAAGATCAAGATTATTTTTTATTTAGTTGATCTAACAAACATCAACATTTAAAAAAACAGCATCAAATATACCTTACTTTTAAATTTAAAAGGCTGAAAAATATTTACATGAAAACATTCACACTAACCATTAGCATCTAAGACAAACATAAAATACCAATAAACTCTGCGGATGCCTTATATTTTTACAAAAAACGTAAAAAGAAAATGGCGTCTGATCCGCCATTTTTGTTTTAGAGCTGCCGCTCCGCTGAGCCGGGGGTGTTGAATGTTCACATAGTTCCACACACTCACGACGACGTCGGATGGCTAAAGACTGTGGATCAGTATTACTATGGGAGTAAGTATTCATCATCATCATCAACTCTAGACGTCCACTGTTGGATATACTTAGGCCTTTTCTAAAGACCGCCACAAGGACAAACATTTTGGAAAAGGCCGTCACCATAGTCTCCTAGCCACCATAGTAAAGCCAGTGCCGTAAATAGACCTTTTTGCGCCCGGTGCAAGCTTCTTTAACTGCGCCCTTGTTTTTTTTACCTTTATTTTCTGCCTTTTCGAAAACGTTATTTAGATTGTAGTCTTCGAGTCTATCGGATCAATATATGTTTTTTAATGATACTGGCATGTAAATACGTATATGTTGGAGCACCAGGGATGCAGCGGAAACTTATCAGTATGTAGTACTTAGTAATCCAAAAAAATAATCGTTCTGAGGCCCGCCCGCTTTACGGCCGCTTTTGCTTTGCGTCCTCTTGCGTTTTTTTATATTGACTTTTACACTCTGGAAGACGAAAAGTAATATTGCAAAATCGGCCGTAATAGGGCCTCTGGCCTGGCCACATTCCGCTCCCCAGAGTCTACGCCCTGTGCCTGGGCACCGCTGGCACCGCCCTATTTATCAATATATATAAAACTCTTCCGTTACTGACTGACTGACTGACTGACTGACTGACTGACTGACTGACTGACTGACTGACTGACTGACTGACTGACTGACTGACTGACTGACTGACTGACTGACTGACTGACTGACTGACTGACTGACTGACTGACTGACTGACTGACTGACTGACTGACTGACTGACTGACTGACTGACTGACTGACTGACTGACTGACTGACTGACTGACTGACTGACTGACTGACTGACTGACTGACTGACTGACTGACTGACTGACTGACTGACTGACTGACTGACTGACTGACTGACTGACTGACTGACTGACTGACTGACTGACTGACTGACTGACTGACTGACTGACTGACTGACTGACTGACTGACTGACTGACTGACTGACTGACTGACTGACTGACTGACTGACTGACTGACTGACTGACTGACTGACTGACTGACTGACAGACAACGCAGAGCCGAAACTACTGGGCTTAGCAAGCTGAAAATTGGCACGTGGGTTCCTTGGGGAGTGTAGGTGAGCACTAAGAAGGGATTTCACGAAATTCCCACGGGAACGGGAAAAAATGGGATTTTTGTGTTTATGAGAAATCTGCGCGGGAAAAACCGCGGGGCAGCCTCTAGTAACACATATATGAGTACCAGCTCTTCGACCTTTATAACGAAATGCGCTTCTGACCGTCCTTCGTTCGGGTGTTGCTTTAGTTACCTTTTACGCGACCAAATGGTATGGGTGGTAATCTATGCAGTTATCTCACTCATCACAATACAGTAATACAGGGTGTAAATAAATAGTAATTTTATTACCAATCAATCAATATATATAAAACTCTTCCGTTACTGACTGACTGACAGACAACGCAGAACCGAAACTACTGGGCGTAGCGGGCTGAAATTTTGCATGTAGGTTCCTTAGGGAGTGTAGGCAAGCACTAAGAAAGGATTTCCCGAAATTCCCATGGGAATGGGAAAAACTGGATTTTTGTGTTTATGAGAAATCTGCGCGAGTGAAACCGCGGGGCAGCCTCTAGTTTATATATGAACTGCAAAGAAATACATTTCCACAGGTAAGAATTACATTCAACGTGCTGGCGTTCAATACATATTGGATTCTGTAGTGAAGGAGCTTTGGGAGGACCCTAAGAGAAGGTAAACATTTAAATATACACTAGGCAACGTTGTTTTAAATTAGTTACTGAAACTCAAGGGGTAATTAATTAGATCACGAAAAAATATGGTTCGTTAAAAATTAAAATCACATAAATAAAAACGTCTCGTGCAAACATCAGATGAGTAAATCGAACCCAATTATTGTTTTTTAGGATATACTTATTATATTTTTTAGTACGTTTTATTTGTAAAGGAACACGTGCCGATTATTTCCAAAACATGACCCAAATCTTCTTAAAAATACAATTACATGGTAATTACTTAGTAGTATTGTATTGTGATATTGAAATAAACACAACTCAAGCTCGAAACAGCGGACATCTGGCGGAGCGTGGCGAATACCTCGAGCATAAAAATGTAGACTTGTCTCTTTTATGGCACATATACCGGGTGTTTCTGAAAAGGCGGTAATAAATCAAAGAAAGGCTTCTGCTCACCATAACTAACAACTTTCCCAAAGCAACATAGGTCAAAATTTATAAAAAAATAACAGCTGTTCCATACATTGGTTCGATCAGCTGGCGGGGTCAATGTACGGGACAGCTGATTTTTGTTTTGATATTTCGATCAATGTTGCTTTGGGAAAGTTGTTAGGTATAGTGAGCTGAATCCTTCCTTTGATTTATTACCGCCTTGTCAGAAACACCCGGTATATAAAACTCTTCCGTTACTGACTGACTGACAGACAACGCAGAGGCGAAACTGCTGGGCGTAGCGGCCTGAAAATTTGCACGTGGGTTCCTTTGGGAGTGTAGGGGAGCACTATGGAATAAATTCCCGAAATTCCCATGGGAACGGGACAAAACGGATTTTTTGTGTTTTGAGAAATCTGCGCGGGAAAAACTGCGGGGCATCCTCTAGTGGAACATATCTTCCTATTACAAAACAGGACCCTGCCTGTATATGTATCCTAATTCATACTTTACTTAAAATCCTGGTAGAAGGGATTCAAAACACATTCTTTCTACGCATCTCTGGACGAAACGCTTTTTAACCGACTTCAAAAAAGGAGGTCAGTTTGACCTGTATGTCAACATACATACAGGTCAAACAGGTACAGGTCAAGTATGTATGTAAGTTTGTACGCGATTATCTCGCGTTAGGCGCGGTTTTCTGAAATGTATTTGTTACATCCAGGAGGTTTTTGTTCCTATTTTAACCGACTTCGAAAAATAGTAAGTTCTCAGATTATGTATGTTTCAGCTTGTTGAAGGCAGGTCTATTTTTGTAAAATATAAATTATTTACTATCGTAGATGTGCAAATGAGTTATGATAACGTGTGTTTATTCCAGGTTTATTTACGTCGAGACAGCATTCTTCTGGAAGTGGTGGGTCAGACAGACTGATTCTGTCCGGCACAAGGTTTGTGTGTATATTTTTAACCCGATCAAAAAAGGAGATAATTTTAAATTAGTGAACATAACTTTAAAGAAACATGGAGCGCAGCATTCTCGGGGTCCGGTTGATTGACCGCGTCCGAAACACTGAGCTGCGCTCCAAGACTAAAATATTAGATGTAGCTCAGAAAGCTGCCCAGATAAAATGGGATGGGCCGGTCACGTCGCACGGATGCAGCCGAACAGATGGTCCAAAATAGCCACAGAATAGGTACCAAGAGACGCGAAGAGACGCCGTGGTCGCCCGAAAAAGAGGTGGAGCGACGAGCTGGGTGCGCTGGATAAGAACTGGTGGCAGACCGCGCAAGAGCGAGAGGAGTGGAAGAGGGGGAGGGAGGCCTTTGCCCAGCAGTGGGAAAATATAGGCTAATAATAATAATAATAATAATAACTTTAATATTCCAAATTTTCAAAATTTTGGCATCCTTTTAAAATTTGTATTACAGGTCCTAAAACTAGTGATCATTTACTTTCGATCTCATTTGACATTTTGAAAAGAGCTCATTGGTTCTTTGACGTTTTAAATTGTAGAACGAGCGCAAATTACATTAAAGGCATTTGTATTGCTCAGCCACTAAACGTCGCGCATTTTAAGTTTTTTTTAATTGTGTGTTGAATTAGGTATAAGTATTTTTTTTTCATAATAGGTACACACACTAGTGCGACAAGGAAGGCTACAGTTTGTGGGAGGAGCATGGAGTATGAACGACGAGGCGGCCACGCACTACCAAAGCACTATTGATCAATTCACTTGGGGTCTAAGGTTTTTTATATTTATTTATCTTATTATGTTATTATTTTTCGTTACACACGTGTTTTTACCATCGGAGCCTCACTGTTCTGACTATACAGAGCATGCTTACAATCGGCAGCATAGTTGAAGAGCGACACTATTTAAAGAAATATTTTGTTGGCGTCGATTTAAAAAAAATGAATTTTATCAGTATAAAATACCTATCAATCTAGATCTAGGATCGATAATACGTTAATTTTGTTACTAATGTGCGCCCCGCGGCTTCGCCAGCGTAATTTCAAAAACAGCTAAATCCCAATTTTCGTTCCTGTCTAATTTTCGGGATAAAAACTAGCCATGTCTTTTCACAGGCTCTGGACTAGACTATATTCTGTGTACCAAAATTATTTAAATCGGTTCCGTAGTTTTGGCTATAAAGCGAGACATACTGTCGTATTTATAATATACTAGTCGACCCGGCGAACTTCGTACCGCCTAACCTATTACCTACTATAGTGTGCATGAATTATAACATATAAACCTTCCTCTTAAATTACTCTATCTATTAAAAAAACCGCATCAAAATGCGTTGCATAGTTTAAAAAAAAATAAGCATACAAAGGGACAGACGCGGGAAGCGACTTTGTTTTATACTTAGTATGGATTTTAATTATTTTTTTCTTGTCAGCAAATTGAACGACACCTTCGGCAAATGCGGTCGCCCGCATGTCGGATGGCAAATTGATCCTTTCGGTCACTCTAAAGAATTTGCCTCGATATTGGCTCAGAGCGGATTCGACGGTCTTTTACTAGGAAGAATAGATTATCAGGATAAATCTGCCAGATTGAAGAGTGGCAGGGCGGAATACTTGTGGAGGGGCCATGATGGGGATGGTGAGTTTTAATGTACCTTTATTAATAACTAGTCGACCCGGCGAACTTCGTACCGCCTAACCTATTGCTATGTTGATCATATATTAAACTTATAAACCTTCCTCTTAAATCACTCTTTTTAGTAAAAAATACCGCATCAAAATCCGTTGCATAGTTTTAAAGATTTAAGCATACATAGGGACAGACGCGAGAAATCACTTTATTTTATACTATGTATTGATGATTCTAATCATACAAAACATTTTGTTTATTACTTACTGTGCCAGCGACTGTGAACGCTTGGAAAAGTGAGTTTTCCATACTTTCTCACGGTTTAAACCATTCTTGGACTACGACGAACATTTCAAAATTATTTCTTAAAAATTATTTTATTTAGTCCGTCTGTTGTACTTACCTTACCTGTTGAGTTTTGTTAACTAATTATAAGTAACCTTGAATAAATAATATGGTCACTTAAATTAGTGGTTTTGATAAGTAATGCTGAATATCTAAAAAAATTTAGATAAAGTTATTTTAACCGACTTCAAAAAAATATGTTATCAGTTTGACCTGTATGTATGTATGTATGTTTGTCCGCGATTATCTCGCGTTTGGCTGAACCGATTTTGATGCGCTTTTCAGAAATTAATTTGTTACATTCAGAAGATGGTTTTAGTACCTATTTTAACCGAGTTCGAAAAAGAGGAAGTGCTCAGTTTATGTATGTGTCAGTTTATTGAAGGCGGGTTCCTTTTTTTAAAAAAAAAAATTATTTATAATCATTGCATTACTTTCTTTCACAGCTAATTCCGATATATTCTCCGGAGCCATGTATAATACCTATTCGCCGCCACCCGGCTTTTGTTTCGATGTGCTGTGCTCGGACGAGCCCATTATTGACGAAGTGGACTCGCCCATGTACAACGTTGAACAACGGGTAAGTGCAAAAGGTTCATTTACACTTAACTGTCTCGGTAACAAACGGTAACATCAAATAATAATTTAAAAAAAATATTCAATATAGGGCACATCATTATTATCACCATTGAGGCCGAAGGACGTCCACTGCTGGACATAGACCTCCCCCGTAAATCGCCACAGCGACCGGTCTTGAGCGACCCTCCTCAGCATTCACTAGGTCGTCTGAAAAGTGACCACTTGTGGGGGGTCGTCCTACTCTAAAACTTCCGATTCGCGGTCGCCACTATTGAGCCCTTTTCGGCCCCAGCGACCATCTGTTCTTTGAGTATAATAAGACATTTGGTATCTCTAATTTAAAAACTAGTGGATATCTATCTGCTAAGATGATGATTTTTAACCGACTTCAAAAAAGGAGGTTATCAGTTTGACCTGTATGTATGTATGTATGTATGTTTGTCCGCGATTATCTCGAGGCTGAACCGCTTTAGATGCGGTTTTCACAGAAGTATTTGTTACATTCAGGAGAAGGGTTTAGTACCTATTTTAACCGACTTAAGAAAAGAGGGAGTTCTCAGTTTTATGTATGTGTCAATTAATTGAAGGCGGGTCTCTTTAAAAAAAAAAAATTATTAACAACCAATGTTTTAGGTAAAAGAGTTCCTCGAAATAACAAAAAATATGTCGAATGGTTATAAAACGAAAAATATAAT
Organism: Euspilapteryx auroguttella; assembly: GCA_951802225.1. Lineage (NCBI taxonomy): Eukaryota > Metazoa > Arthropoda > Insecta > Lepidoptera > Gracillariidae > Euspilapteryx > Euspilapteryx auroguttella. Next base: position 1,413,693 of record OX637668.1, read on the forward strand.
AGTAACAATGGGAGAAGATTTTCAGTACCAAGACGCTCAGATGTGGTTCAAGAACCTTGATAAGTTGATCGAGTGAGTGTTTTTTTTCCGGATTTTGCATGCGATGCACGGAGAAAAATTTGGTATTAATGATTTTTGACGGGAAAAATTAAGTAAACGGGGCTGCCTTGCTTGGGAAAATACCTTAAAATACACACAATAGGTTAATGCCTCTGCTTTGAAGAGTAGGTTAGATAAGCTGTTGGTCCCAATTTTTAACCGACTTCAAAAAAGTAGGTTGTCAGTTTGACCTGTATGTCCGCGATTATTTCGCGTTTGGCTGAATCCATTTTGATGCGGTTTTCAGATAAGTATTTTTTACATTCTGGAGAAGGTTTTAGTACCTATTTTAACCGATTTAGAAAAAGAGCAAGTGCTCAGTTGATGTATGTGAATGTGTCAGTTTTTTAAAGGCATTCCTTTTTTGTGAAAAAGAAAATATTAAACAAGTACATTATTTGTTATCAGACTTAAAACAAGATATTGTATTCGGTGATTAAATAAATTAGGAACTCTAAGAAATAGGGATTACCACAGTCACAGCATTAAGTGACATCAAAAAAAAAACCAACAACATTGAAACACAAACTCAAAGAGACACTTAACAATTCAAATCCAAAAAAGTGAAATAAATAAATGAATAAGAAACTTAAGCAAAGCAATTATGTGGCGTGTCTCTGTTGTTGCTTAAAAGCACTAACTAACTCGGCATAATATTGCGGTTTGATTGTCTTCAGCTATAAGGGTTTTAACAAATTTTATTATGATACCTATACTTTCATAGTGTCGTAAAAGGCTAAAAACGGAAAACCCCAAGAACGGACAGACCCCAACAGAGTCCTGCGTTTAAAAACAAAATGTTTATCCTTGTGTCGATGTGTGCATGTGACACCCTATGTCCAACCAGTGGACGACTTTCGGCTTAGATGATGATGTTTACTTTAATTCAACTAAACGAACACCAATAGTTTATTTACATAGTTTACTAGAGGCTGCCCCGTGGTTTCACCTGCGCAGATTTCTCGTAAACACCAAAATCCCGTTTTTTCCCGTTCCCATGGGAATTTCGGGAAATCCTTACTTAGTGCTCACCTACACTCCCTAAGGAACCTACGTGCCCATTTTCAGCTTGATAGGCCCAGTAGTTTCGGCTCTGCGTTGTCTGTCATTCAGTCGGTAGTAAGTTTTATATTATTGACTAGAGGCTGCCCCGCGGTTTTTCCCGCGCAGATTTCTCATAAACACAATAATCCCGTTTTTTCCCGTTCCCGTGGGAATTTCGGGAAATCCCTTCTTAGTGCTCACCTTCACTCCCTAAGGAACCTACATGCTAAATTTCAGCCCGCTACGCCCAGTAGTTTCGGCTCTGCGTTGTCTGTCAGTCAGTCAGTAACGGAAGAGTTTTATATATATTGATTGTTCATTAGTCAAAAACATTAATCCGATTTTTAAAAAAACTTACGCTATATCCAGACTGGTGTTTCAAGTTTTTTCTTGATCTCTGGTAACTGGTTTGGCATGCGTGGCGTCATGGTGTGACGTATAAGGAAAACTACATGCTACCTTGATGGTAGGCCAGACTAGGTATAAATAGCTGTTTAAAATTATTTAAAACCTCACCGCGTCGTGCGCACATAAACTGTGCATAATTTAAATGCGTTTGAGGGGAAGCAATTGTTCCACGTTAGCAAATACTATCTCATTTTAATTTATATCTTTTAAGTCAGTATCTGCCTACCCCGATGGGATACAGGCGTGACGTTATGTATGTAAGTCCCTCATTAGTGGCATAGGGCTTTTAGACGCGTTTTCCATTTTTACCTCTAGGTCTGGCTGGGTGTGTTTGTGTATCCTTTTCTTTCATTTTTGCCTTTTTAGGGAATTATTTTTTAATGAAACCTTAAATAACCAACGAAATAATATTATTATTTAGTATCTTTAAAATATTGTTTGTTTTAGGTAACCGATTTCTTGAACTATGTTAAAAAATTATCCGACGCCTATGTATCGAATAATGTAATAATAACGATGGGAGACGATTTTAATTATCAAGACGCAACGATGTGGTTTCTAAACTTGGACAAATTGATTGAGTAAGTTGAGGCTTAGAGTCCCTAACTACGTAGAACCTGTATCTTGGGTGCTCGAAACCGAAAAACCAAAATACAGACAATAACCAAAATTTAAAATTCAAAAAATCCCCGACCAAGTCAGTTTTCCTCATCAACTAATTAAAGAGATGATCATCTTCAAAACTACTTCAAAACCACGGAGACTTATTTGTTTGTTTAAACGCATAGGATAAAGCTATTAAAAGACATTGTGCGCTATCGAAATATGAAAAAAAAAATTAGAGATAATTTACCGGTTTGTTTGTTTGTAATTGAGTGTGTAATGGGTCTTTCCAGTAATTTAGGATCTAATGACATTCTTGATGAGATGCATAGATTATAGTGTTATGTATGAGTGCATGTAAATTTTTTGTGAGTTTATTAGCTCACTCTCACTAGTGGGTGGTTTTTAAAATAGTTTTGAATTTGTTTGAGCATATTATTTAGCATGAGAATTCGTTTTAAATAAAGAGTATCTCTCATATTTGACTAAAAAAAGATAAATTCACATTTAACGAGTCGGTATTATATACAATAATCAAAATATAACGTAATATTATTACAACTAATACTCTTAAAGATTTGCTTCAATATTATTATTATTATCATGAGCCTGTGCTGTCCCACTGCTGGGCAAAGGGCTCTCTCCCCTTTTTTCATTCATCGCGTTCTTGCGCTATTTGCTTCAAACGTGATTTTAAATTTAAAACTAAATAAATTAGTTCGGAATAAATAAACACCTAGAATTATCGGTAAGATATTTATTTACTTACGTATTTAATTTGTTCCTCAACTCTTCTCTTTTTTGTTAAACAAATTATTGCTAACTAAGAATTCCAACTAACATTTTGGTTACCGGTCCGTAATAAAAACCATCCGTTTTCTTTGCCAACAGATAAGTCAATTCATGAATTTCGTGTACTACCAATCGTTAAATTATACAACGAACAACATTATACTGACTATGGGGGGTGACTTCACGTATCAAGATGCTGGCATGTGGTATAGCAACCTTGATAAACTCATTGAGTAAGTTACTTGTAATAATGAGGGGATTTCAAAGTGACAATTTAAAAAAACGTGTTTCGTAATAAGCCTGTAGATGGCGATGGCGTTGTCAATCAAAATAACTTAAAAAATTTAAAACAAAACAAAACAAAAACTATTTGTCTTACGGGTGACGAGTTTTAATTTTATTTTGAGCTTTCAATTATTTATTTGAACTTGACCTACAGACTTTTGCAGGCGCGTTTTTTACTAAGATGTCAAATTGAAAACCTCTCATTGACTGACTTTTGTTTCTTGACCACCTGCGTATGTATTGTATGTGTTTTATTTACTCCTCTGATACACGATCTACCTGGTTAAATGTTATGAGTGTGATGCGTTAAAAATATTTCAAAACCAACCAAGTCCAAACAGGTTGTTTTTCCGTAAAACTTTTTTCTGTTTAGGTACTCTGCCTGTGGCCTTAGGTACTCTGCCTATGGCTGGTTTTGAAATAAAACTTTAAGATTGTATGAAATCTATTGGGATTTGGTTGTTTCTGACAAAACACAATGAAAGCTTTTAGTTTTATCTTTCTAAAGACAAAAAAAAGTCGATACATCCCAAATTGTGACTTGGATGGTTTTGAAATCTATCGACTTAGTTATAACTGTCGTCACTTATTATTTGATATGATAATAACCTTATTAATATTAGCAACTCTAAAATATCTTGCTACAAGCAACAATCGGTAACATACACACAGAACACAGACCTAATCTAAAAAGAAGGTAATACTTGACGTTAATGTCGAATCGTTAGATGTGTATTAACCTTTATATACTTTTTGTTGAATACATGTTAGTATTTTTATTATTATTTGCGTTAATTATTATGGGATGATAATAAAATAAATATTGCATTATTTTATTATTTTTATCGCCTTCGGCATGCTTCGGTATTTTTGGAATGAGCATGTTTAAGTTAACGCCTGAATACTTCAATATTGTCTATGTTTATGTAGACATATCTACAGGTCACGCCAGGCACATATCCACAAGTTCGATTTCCGGCGTGGGCGAAAATTTTTATGTTAAGAGGGATATTCGTTCCTGGGTGGGCACGCTAGATACAGGTTCTACCTAGTAAAGGGAGTGTGATGCTTAATTTTTTTATTATAATTGTTATCACACACACTTTTCTGTTAAAAAAAATATCAATATTTTCACTAAAAGAGTCATGGACTACAGTACAGTTTTTAATGAAATTTATAATTTTTCAGATACGCAAATCTAAGGGCCGCACAAGAGGGTTTGAATATTAAATTGTTTTACTCCACACCGAATTGTTACGTCAAGGCGATCAAAGATGCCAAGTGAGTGTGAAAGGCGTCCACTGCTGGACATAGGCCTCCCCTATACATGCACAAAATAGAAATAAGTAGATTAGGCGGTACGAAGTTCGCCGGGTCGACTAGTTTGTAATAAAAAAGAAATTATTAACACAGTTAATACTTTCGAATTAATTATATTTGTATGTTTTTTTACCCTTCTTTAAAATATATGTGTGAGATTATGTTTTCATATCTCTTCTGACTGATCCGCAGCTCAGTTGGCAGTGATGTGGACTGAGTAAGCGTGTGCAACCGGGTTCGATTCCCGGGCAGGGCGAATATTGATATGATGAATATCGATGTTTGTTTCCGGTCTGGGTGTAATGTTCGTCTCTGTATATGTTTCGGGCACCCTAGATACAGGTTCTTCCCAGTTAGGGGCTCTGAGTGTGATGTATTATTATTATTATATAATTCTTTCCAGCCCAACCCTACCAACAAAGCAGGACGACTTCTTCCCCTACGCGTCAGACCCTCACGCCTTTTGGACGGGCTATTTTACTTCGCGACCCACCGTCAAATACTTTGAGAGACAGGGGAACAACTATTTACAGGTAGGCCTTTTTTTTCTCGAGTGGAAACCCGGGTACTTTTAACTCCAATAAAAAAAAAAACAAAAAAAATATTCTTTATTCAATATAGAATACAAGATATATCACTACTAGTCTACAATGAAAGCCTGTTCAATATAGATTTATTTAACACATCTCTTGAAGTACTCAAACGAAGTGCCGCAAATACCTTAAACAGATAGTGTACATACCAAATCGACACCTTGTTCATATTCAAGTGTACGTAATGTTTTCTTTTTTCGTTGCATAGATTCATTTTTTTGTTTATATAACGTCAATAACTTTTGAATGTAATAAGATATGTACTTGATACTATTTATACAAAATGTATTTAAAAATGAGTTGCAAAACCTTAGCAAATAAGCGAAACTATAGGTTTATAGTAAACTGTAATTTACACAAACTGTATTTTTTTTGTAACCTAACGACTGCTTGTTTCGTAAATAAATAAATCACTAATTGAAAGTCAATGAATCAAGGTTATGTAGGACTCGCACCGACTAAAACCCCCCGGTGACCACCACTGCATCTGTCATAGAGGATCCCGGGAAGCACCCGAAGGAATACGTCTCAGGGTCCCTCCCTGAGGGGTGCTAGCCAGATAACCTCCACGCGGTGCACCCCGGGCAACAGCGGACGATCACACTTTTCGTTTCCCGTTTGGTGTGATCGTCCGGTGGCTGATAATCTGGCGGGAGTGGCGCTCCACATGCTCTCTGCCCTATCAGAGAGCATAGTGTGAGTTGAGAAGGCGAGCGGGGCTTGAGACTTCCACCACGGCGTACTCCTCGGCGCCGTGGGGGGACTAACAAGCCCTGCTGAACGAGGAGGCAGAAGAGGGGAGGAAGAAGTAGGAAAGGAGATGCGGAGATGGCGGCGAGATGGGTGCGGGAGTTGGGAGCCCCCCAATGGCGCGCCCACGCGGAGATTGATGGCTCGGCTGATGAGAAACTCTGCGCTAGTAAATGCCGGGAATGGCCTGCCCTCGGTCGGCTTGATGACTACGTCGCCGACCGTTGGGATCACAGATCCACCCGGCTGATCTGAAGACGCAGGGGAGTAGATGCCGGGCTGTCACTTCTCCACGCTTTGCGGTCGGCTTGATGTCGCCGTCGCTGCCGCAATGGGCGTGCCGATGGGGCGCTCACAATGCCCCGTAGGAGAGGGTGGCAGTGTCCTATCCAGGGCACTGTCACACACGATCGCTGGGTGCTGCGGCCAAGGTGGAACGGCTGGTAGCACCTGGCGGTCGAGGAGGAAGGAGCAGGGACTTGCAACTGCCACCACGGTGTTACTAAGCCACCGTGGGGGGGGTGACAAGCCCTGCTCCCGCTCGACTGCCGGATGGGGCGGTCGAGGAGGAGAGCGGGCGGGGCCTCGGTCCCACCACGGTGATCATACATACACCGTGTCGGGGCCGACAAGCCCCCCAATCCGCCCTGCAGCACCGCTGCAGGACCCCGGGGTCGTTGGGTGCACGAGGCGGGGGCCTCGTGTAGTCATATAACGGCCCCGAGAAGGACGACGGAACGAGGTGTCCAGTTCCGTCGTCGGGCGTAGGAAGAGCCATCCGCGCTCAGGGGGGACTATTTCCACCTGTCCCCCCGCGAAGAGGCTTCACATCCGATGCTGGAGGGGGTCGCGGAGTTGAACATAACGATCGAAAGATCTCCCGTGACCCCCTTGCTAACAGCCGAGGAGGACACCGGCGGGGTTTTAGTGGGTGCGAACCCCACATAACCCTGCGGCTCCCCCCGGGGCTGCAGGGTACTCGTTAGGAGTTTCCCGCCTTAAAAAAAAAAAAAAAAGGGTCCCTCCCTGACGCAAAGCTGCATAATGCAGCCCACCACTATACATAGGTACCCTCCCCATGCGCCAAAATGCGCAGCGACAGAACAAGATGATCACGGCCTGAGGGCCGGCCATGGCCTCATTTGCAATATTGCTTTTCGTCCTCCAAGTGTCAAAATCGATATGTCGTAGGAAGATTTGATAATTAGTTTTTTTGCAAAAAAAACTAGGGATTTTGCGAAAACTCGGATAATTTGATAATAGTATTACCTTTTTTTCAATCTTACTGACAAAAAGCAGTTTTTTTTGCAAAAAAATTAGTATAATTGAAAAAGTTAAAACCTGTCTTAACTCTGATTGGCTGGATTATTGTTGGCTAGTTAACTCTTATTCTGATTGGTTCTTTAAAGTACCTTTTGACGCTACAGAGAACCAATCAGAATAAGAGTGGGGACAGCAAGCAATAATCTAGCCAATTAGAGATAAGGAAGGTTAATTCAATTATACTAGGTTTTTTGCAAAAAAACTGCTTATAGTCAGGATGATTGGAAAAAAATAATCCTTATATCAAATTATCCGGGTTTTCGCAAAATCCCTAGTTTTTTTGCAAAATCCCTAATTATCAAATCTTCCTACGACAGATACAAAAAAAAGCAAAGAGGACGCAAAGCAATATTGCAAAAGCGGCCGTAATAGGCCCTCTGTTCTGCCGTTTACAGGTAACGTAAACGGCAGAACAGCTCAGTTGGCAGTGATGTGGACTGAGTAAGCGTGTGCCTGGGTTCGATTGGGCGAATATTGATATGATGAATATCGATGTTTGTTTCCGGTCTGGGTGTGATGTTCGTCTCTGTGTGTGTTTCCGGCACCCTAGATACAGGCTCTTCCTAGTTAGGGGTTCTGAGTGTGATGTGTTATTATTATTATTAATTTACGAAGGAATCACCTAAAGCGATAAAGTCAACTTTTTTTTTTCATTTGTTCAAACTACTTTAAATTTTTTTAGATGGTAAAACAGCTGCAACTTACAGCCGGGTTAGAAGAGCACAACCGCTTCATGTTGAACGAACTCAAGAGCGCTATGGGTAAGTTTAAGTTTTAGTTTTGCTTTCGTTTATTCCGATATATACCATGTTAGCCATTAAGTGTGGGTTTACATTTGTTTGCCTAATCAAATCAAACTGATCATCATTATTATTGATGTTGGATATAGATCTCATCACCTCAAATCAATCATTTTAGGGTACATTTCAACTGGGGCCCTTTACGCTTTTGCAATATTGCATTAAGTCCTCTAGACTGTCAACGTCATTGCAAAAAAACGCAAAGAGGACGAATAGCAATATTGCAAAAGCAGCCGTAATAGACCCTCTGAGCGCGTAAAAAATGTGACATTATTGGTAGTTAAATTGAAAGTTAATTTATACTTTGAATAAATATTTTATTAGAAAACAACAACTAAAAAATTACAATTCCATTCTTTTTCTTGAAAACAAAAAAAAAAAAATGTTTAAGTACAGTCACGGACTAGGAGGCCGTAACAGATTTGTCTATGGTTTCGTCAGCCCTAGGCTGTATTACTAAAGAACAAGAGCTATTTTGCAATACCTACAGAAAAACCGGAAGTGTTACGCCGACCGTGTCCGCCACTGTACCACATATTCTCATAAAAACATAAAAGATAGGCTAGGCTTGTAGGAATACACCAAAATAGTGTTTTACAATTAATCAGTAACATCACAATAAAATAAACTATCCTAAGTTAATAACTAGAAAACACATCTTGAAACGGAAACTCAGCTGTATCAGGTACTAGAACATCAGCCAAATAGCAGACCGTTCCAGCCGTACCTTCATACAAACTTTCCGGTGAATCAGGCACCTGCGATTCATCATGAAACAGCTCCGTATTCATAAACTCTGCAAACACCTTTGCTCTGTACAAATACTTGTCGTTACCAGTCAAACGGTGGAGCAGTAGGAACGCATACCCATTGCCTGCAACACCGTGGCAGATACCTGGACCTTTACGGAGCAGTCCTTTGTCCCAGATCAAATCGCCAGCTTTGATACAGCTGTTGAGGTATTTCTCGTCTTTGAAGGTTAAATACGCTTTTGCCATTAGGTAGATTACGCCTGGAGCACCGTGACACCAGTGTATAAGGATGTGTTCGTTGCCACCGACCTCCTCGTTTGTGCATGGCCAGTTACCGTCGTCAGTTTGAATAGAGAGCATATAGTTTAAAGCTCCTTTGATGTCTTTTTCTGCTGAAGAGTTGAATTCGAGATATCCAGGAACAGTTATAAGCATTTGTAGTATAAATGAAAGACCGTGCGCGGCTCCAAGGTACTCTGTACCATAATAATGGAACATCAATGGGCTCTTGCTGTTGTGTTTCTTAGCGTAAGTCTTCCCCGAATGGACGATAGCATCGCAGATTTTATAAAGTTCCTCATTTTTGAGGAAAGGAGTTTTTAACTCTCGTCTCAACCAGAGAGCCCCAGCTAGGTAGCCAGCCCGTCCAACAAAGAATTCGTCCCCACCACATTTTAGGAAGTTTGGTTGTAAATAAATATTGTAAAGGTTTTTGAATTCTGCTAAATAGTCTTTATATTGTGTGTTGCCAGTTGAGTGGTACAAAATAGCGGCTAAAGCATAAGTACCGCAGTCGCCTAGTACAAAAGAAGTTTTGTCTCCAGCAGTGTTTTTTAAAGCCGGTTCGAGATATTCAATAGCTTTTTCAATGTAAAACTGTTTGTTTTGCGACAGAAGCGCATTTTTGGTTAGATGGTAAAAAGCGTAGGATATCCCTGTTATCCCTACATAGAGTCCCCCTTCAACGTTTCGGCGGGAAGGCTGGATTCTTTTCAAGATGTTCTGGATGTGTTCGTCGATTGTGGAAGTTATTTTTCCGACGTTGATTATTGGCGTTGTATCGGGTCCGAAATCGGGGTAGTTGTTTGGAAAGTAACGAACCATTTTCTTGTTGAATGCTAGCGAAGATTATCTTATTGTAAATATTAGGAGAAGTTTTGAAACATGCAATGCAAAGCAAATTTCCCAGGTTTTCTAAAAATTTTTCGCACTGAAAGGGCAAGACAAGCTGTCCCGCGGTTGATTTTCACTTATTTTTGTTTTGAATTGATGATTGATGCAAAAAGTATTACAAACTGACGCTACTGTCAATCAATATACAGCTCGCCTCCAGCTCGCTTTCACAGAATCAATCAAGTAAAAAAATAGTGATGTAAAGTATGTTTATGTATCTATCGATATTCGGAATTTCACAATTATTTTTTAACGTTTTCAGGTGTTATGCAACACCATGATGCTATAACAGGAACCGAGAAGCAGCACGTTACATACGATTACGAGAGGATACTAAACAATGCAATTGAGGATTCTTTGATAATTGCCAGACAGGCTTTCAAGTAAGTTGTTGTGTGTGTTGTGCCTACTTTAAGGTGTAGTGTAGTCTCGGTCTGGCGCGAAATTGAAATTTTGAGTTGATTTTTATTTTGTAACTACTAAGTTTTACTGGTTAAGCGTACATGCAATATAATTCGACTGCTTCGTGGCTCAGTTGGCAGTGATGTGGACTGAGTAAGCGTGTGTACCCGGGTTCGATTCCGGGCGGGGCGAATATTGATATGATGAATATCAATGTTTGTTTCCGGTCTGTGTGTGATGTTCGTCTCTGTGTGTGTTTCGGGCACCCTAGATACAGGTTCTTCCTAGTTAGGGGCTCTGAGTGTGATGTAAAAAAATAAATCGTTTTATTATGTATAGTTAAAAAAAAATAAGATCCTGAGTAAAAGTACTTAGATTTACCTTAGTGGTTAGATTAGCAGTGATGTTGACTGTGTCTTCGGTGGTCCAGGTTCGATTCCCGGTAGAGGCCAGCCAACATGTTTAATCGATGTTTGTTTCTTGTATCTTTGTATATGTTTCGGGCAGCCGAGATACAGGTTTTACTTAGGTGCTCCGATTCATTTGTTAATAATTTATTTACTTAGCAAAATAACACAAAAGAACGCCACGGCACCGCCTCTCTTCAGCTACGACAGGTGCAGGCTCAACGAGTCCCAATGCCACACTTCAGAGACTAGCGAGAACTTTGTTGTAAGTCGATTTTAGTGTTTCATAGTCTACAGTCAAGTCACATAGTCAGGCAACCTCTCCTGGAACTGTACAAGAAATTGATATCAGCGTTATGGCATCTCTTGTAACTGCGCCCTGTTTTTTAAATATTATTTTTGCAATATTGACTTCATTAATAAATTATATTTAACGTTTTGTATTTTTGGGGTAAGTAGGTGATTGAGTAAGTATATCTAAGATAGAAGATAGGAATGCTCTATTGACATAAAACAAAAACAAGAAATGAATAAATCAAAAATAATACAATAGCAGAGATTCAGAGATAGATTAATTTTCAACCCGTGGAACGATTGCCTACCCTCAAACGCATTTAAATTATGCACAGTTTATGTGCGCACGACGCGATGAGGTTTAATGGATTAATTTAATAGAATAAAGGGGTACTTTTACTGACCTGAATTGTGGTTTAATGATGATGATGATTACAATTATATATTTTTTTCTTTTCAGATAACCCTTTATAATCCATTAGGAATGAAGCTTGACGCGACCCCAGTGAGGGTTCCCGTCCAAGAAGGACAGTACTCCGTCGTAGCACCTAATGGTAAGGAATCTGAACTTTATATCAATAGATAGTATAAAACAAAGTCGCTTCCCGCGTCTGTCCCTATGTATGCTTCAATCTTTAAAATTATGCAACGAATTTTGATGCGGTTTTTTTAATAGATAGAGTGATCAAGAGGAAGCTTTATATGTATAATTCATGCACAATAGTAATAGGTTAGGCGTTACGAAGTTCACCGGGTCGACTAGTGTTCTATAAAGAGGAATCATTGTTGGTTTGAATCTAATAATTCATCCAGTAGTTTCAGATTCTATTCAAACAATAAATTATTTCCTCCTAACAATATAAGTGAAGATATTTTCTGTCAATCTGGTTACCCCTTTAAAAAAACATAAAACTAATGTATAAGTTTTTTTTTGTTTTAGGGGATGAAATAACAGCTCAACTAGTAAAAATACCAGATTTTATCCTCAACATGCCGTCACGAAAATCCTTAGCCACTCATGAGTTGGTCTTCATGGCTAAACATGTTAAACCACTTGGCACAAAGTCCTTCTATGTCAGAAAACACGAGACTAAAGTTAAGCGAGATGTGAATGCCAAAAGAGATAGTGAAAACATATATTCCTCGGACATAAATGACTATTGGAAACATGTGCGTGAAGATACAGATTTATACGTTAAAAAAATGGAAGACGCCTCTTATATCCCAGATAGTGATGTTATAATCCCGGATGTAGTCGAAAAAATCCCTGTTGTGCCAAATATTCCGGATGCGCCAGTAATTTTGGAGAGAAACGACAAAACTTTTATAAATAAAGATAGCAAATACACGGATCCCGTTTTGAGGGTGTTAAAAGATACGAATGAAGACACGTCTTACATCCAAGAGTTGGAAAGACTGATTGAAGAATCTAAATGGACTGAAGCGACGAAGAAGATTGAGAGGAGGGTCACACTTCCGGTTCTGAATGAGGAAGAAATGAGGATGTTGTCTGACGAGCCCATGTTGGTGGAGCGGTACCCTGACGATTGCTTTTTAGAGAATGAGGTAGTTTATTAATTATTTGCTTCTTATTAAACTTAAACTACTTATATAGCAAAACTCTCGAAAGGGCCTCTACGAGTTGGATTCCCTTGCACACCTCTCAACTCTCAGAGGACCGGGCTTCATCCCGTGATATATTTAGGAGATAGAAAAATATATATTTTGAATAACACATCACACTTAGAACCCCTAACTAGGTAGAACCAGTATCTGACCCGAAACACACGCAAAAATACCCAGACCCAGAAAACATATATCGATATCCGTCATACAATGTTCGCCCCCGCCGGGAATCGAACCCGGACCATCGACGTCACATTCAAAATCACTGTCAACCTGGAGGCCAAGTTTCTTAACTAAAAACGAGTGACTTGTAATTGACTTGTTAGCGACTTAGTTAACCATTGCTGTTTTATTTGAGCGTGCAGCAGAAATTACCTTTGTTAAAGCGGCAATGGTTAACGAAATCGCTAACTAGACAATTACGAGTCACTCGTTTTTAGTTAAGAAACTTGGCCCCCTGATCTACGGTGATGGTCAATACTTTTCATATTAATCCGACTGTAATTTTTAAATCTGTGTTGCCTGACAAAAATAGCTCTTAGAGATAAGGTCGCAGATTGCATGAGATTTCGTTGAATCCCCATGTGTATGGTCTGCCTTAACTGCGTCCTTCGGTGAGCTGTCGTCTCTCGAGATCTTTTCGACCCTTGCGAACCTCTGTTCTTATGTGACATGTCCATTAACACTTAATTTTTTAAATTTTGCTTTCGGTGACTGGGTTCTTCTGCGTAAAAAAAATATATTTATAATTATTATTTTGTTTCAGAATATAAAACTCCGAGTAAACAACACGACAGCCGAAATAACCCATCTCATAATGAACGGTGAAGAAATTCCTTTCGACATCCAACTTTTATATTATCCTGGCTGTACCGGCAATAACGCGGTCTATGAAAACAGATCTTCTGGAGCCTACATATTTAGACCAAACGCCACAAATCCTAATAGAATCACAACTGAAACAGCTGAAATTATAAAAGGAAACATAGTTGAAGAACTCCATTATTCTAGCGAATTTGCTTCGGGCATTGTTAGGCTATATAAAGACCTAAACTTCATAGAACATGACTGGGTTGTTGGACCTATAGATGTAAGCGATGACATTGGTAAAGAAGTTATAGCAAAGTATACCTTAGACGTTAGTAATAGAGGTGAATTTTACACTGACTCCAATGGTAGGCAGATGTTGAAAAGACGTTTGAACGAGAGACCGCAATGGAATTTAACTTTGGGTGAACCGGTTGCTGGTAACTATTATCCAGTAACTAATAAAATTTATATTGAAGATGATGTAAAAAGATTAAGCGTTTTGATTGACAGAGCGGAAGGAGGTAGTTCGTTGAATGATGGTGAAATAGAACTGATGTTGCATAGAAGATTGTTGTCCGATGATGCTTTTGGTGTAGGAGAAGCTTTGAACGAACCGGGTGAAGGGAAAGGTTTAATAGCAAGAGGGAAGCATAGAGTTTTAATAAACTACCTGAATGATACAGAAAAGTTGCTCCAAGAAAAAGTTGAAGTGTTAAAAATGCATTTGGAACCACAAGTCTTTGTTTCAAATGCAAATGAAGTAAAGTTAGAAGATTGGTTAAGTTTGAATAATTGTTTTGGTGGTTTGAAAGCGTCGTTACCTTCAGGTGTGCATTTGTTGACTTTAGAACCGATTCGTGGAAAAAAACTGCTTTTGAGACTTGAAAATTTTATGGATACTAAAGATTCAACTATTGCAGTTGATTTGAGTAATATTTTCACTAGCATAAAAGTCAATTCTATGAAAGAGACAGCACTATCTGCTGACAGGTGGTTGGAAGAGGTAGAGAAATGGAAATGGAATACGATGGAAGATTTCTATGATGATTTTAATGAGTCATATGGTAACAAGAGTTATAATGCCAAAGGTAGAGTAGAGAGTACGGTGGAAGATGATGGTTTGAAAATAATGCTAAAGTCAGGTCAGATAAGAACGTTCGTAGTTGATTTTGAGTTTGTTGAAGATTTTATTTGTTCTATGTGATAATTAATAGGATTATTTCAAGTTAATGCTGTATTGAAATGTAAGCAATAAATAATATAGTTTTATACCACCAGACTATCAAGATGATTTGGATTAAGTCGGCGGGTCAGTGCGGGTAAAATTTAGGGTTAGGTTGTTTGTTAATCTCTCACGGCTCTACCACAAAAAGAGTTAAACCGGGTCTAAATCACTAGACTAGGTTTAAATCACTATTTCGTCATACAAATTGGCGATTTTAGACCGGTCTAACTTTTTTGTGGTAAGGGGGTCAGTATCTTCGTTGCGCCCGCGCCTCACCATTTGTGCGTTGAACTTTATTATAGTTTCGCTTATCTGCCTGTAGTATTTTTTTTTTTTCAGGAACTATGGTAGTTACAGCATTTAAATTTTGCCTTACTAATCTTACTTAGTAATCAGATTAGATAATAACAAATATTTCTACATTATGGAGGGAGTGACGATAATAATAATAATAAATCTTTATTTCGTTTTTCACAACATTATTTACAAAATTGGGATCGCCTTAATAGGTTCCTTATTTTTTTTTATTATTAAAATGATAATCGTAGGCACAAAAAAAAATAATATGTACCTCTCGGCTCCGATATATTGCGAGCAGTTTGCCGAGTCTATTTTGCTTGATAGTTTGGTTTTGGGTGAAAATGCATTACTTCCATTTTTGTATAAGATTTGTATTTTACTTTATTTTGTGCCAAATTATAATTTTAAATACCCAAAAGTGTTTGTTTTATTTAAAATCAAGGCTATAGATCGATACCTACATACCAAAACCACAATACGTGATCAGGATGTTTTGTATTAAATATAGTTAATTTCACACGATAAAGCTAAGCTTCTTATAACTTAACTAGAGGTTGTCCCGCGGTTTCACTCGCGCATATTTATCATTAACACAAAAATCCAGTTTTTTCCCGTTCCCGTGGGAATTTTGAGAAATCCTTTCTTAGTGCTCACCTACACTCCTCAAGGAACCCATGTGCCAATTCTCAGCTTTCCACGCCCAGTAGTTTCGGCTCTGCGTTGTCTGTCAGACAGTCAGTCAGTAACGGAAGAGTTTTATATATATTGAGACTAGAGGCTGCCCCGCGGTATTTCCCGCGCAGATTTCTCATTAACAGAAAAAACCCGTTTTTTCCCGTTCCCGTGGGAATTTCGGGAAATATTTTCTTAGTGCTCACCTACACTCCCTAAGGAACCTACATGCCAAATTTTAGCTTTGTACGCCCAGTAGTTTCGGCTCTGCGTTGTCTGTCAGTCAGTCAGTCAGTAACGGAAGAGTTTTCTATATATTGAGACTAGAGGCTGCTCCGCGGTTTCACTCGCGCAGATTTCTCATAAACACAAAAATCTCATTTTTTCCCGTTCCCGTGGGAATTTCGGGAATTCCCTCAGAAAATCCCTTCTTAGTGCTCACCTATACTCCCTAAGGAACCTACATGCAAAATTTCAGCCCGCTACGCCCAGTAGTTTCGGCTCTGCATTGTCTGTCAGTCAGTCAGTAACGGAAGAGTATATATATTGACTAGAGGCTGCCCCGCGGTCTCACCCGCGCAGATTTCTCATAAACACAAAAATCCTTCTTAGTGCTCACCTACACTCCCTAAGGAACCTACATGCAAAATTTCAGCCCGATACGCCCAGTAGTTTCGGCTCTGCGTTGTCTGTCAGTCAGTCAGTAACGTAAGAGTTTTATATATATTGATTGTTTTGTTGATAAATTAAAACTTGAAAAATTAAGCTTTTTACAATGGTTTTTTTAACTACCGGATACCGGATAGTGTAGATAGGTCGGATAGTGGCCGGATACCCGTTGCATCATCACTAATACCGACTGACTGTTGACCACACAGAACAAGAAAGATGCTATCTCTCCGACCACATCACAACCGCAACCAAGAACTATAAAATATTGTTATAACCCTATAACCTACGCTTATAAAGAAAAGATTTTAAAATGGCGGCCGTTGTATGGACTGTCCTCAGAATATGGGACTGTCTCTCTTCTTAACTCTTCTCTCATACGCGAGATAGCATGCGTTCGTGCGATGATTATGGTGTCTGAATTGACCCATCGACAACTTAAAATCGATTCCCTCTTCCCTCGTTCTTACAAAAAAAGGATTAATTTACACAATATAAATATTTATTTATTAAAAAGAATATTAAATAATTAACAGTAGGTATCATACAAAATACATTTATTATCAACTACAAAACACCAATAATTATACTAAACAAAAAAAAACCATTTCAAATAATTTAACATACAGTTTTATTTAACACAAATGAATACTTAACAGTATTTCTGATTAACTATGTACGAAAAATAGGAAATTTATGTTGAGTTTTTTTATATAGATATTATGCTGTATTAGTTGCTAAAAAATAAAAAGTAGGTACAATTACCCATACACCCCACTATTATTATTATAATATATTAAAATTCCTCATTAAGAAAAATATGAATAAATTATTAATATTACAAAGTACCCTAAACCATATATCTATTAGAATGTCATCGACACAACCACAATTTATTACAAAAATAGAAAAAAAAAGTTTGTTAATTTGTAACATCATTGTAACCAAATTGTAACACAATAAAAAAAAATAACCAGAAAACACACACATTGCTTTAATAATTTACAATCCAACAAAAATATTTTTACTCATAAAAACCTTCGGTTATATTTCAAATATTCTTGCAATTTGGTATTTTTATAACATCTTACGAATCATATAGTTTAGAATACCTCCGTTTCTAAAGTATGTAAGGTCCACCTCTGTATCGAAGCGAGCAATTACATCAAATGAGGGTCCATTCTTTACCTGTAAATGGAAAAAATTGTGAATAACTCCATTATAATCTATTCTTTAATATAAAAACAAGTCGATCCTCCGAATTTCGTACCGCCTAACCTATGACTATTTTGTGCATGTATTATACAAATAAACCTTTCTCTTCTCTTTCTCCTGTCTATTAAAAAAAACCGCATCAAAATCCGTTGCATAGTTCTAAAGATTAAAGCAGCATTGCATATTGATGCAGTTCGTTTGTCTCGCCAAAACTTGAAAACGGCTGCGTTTTGGGTTTGAAATGTTTGTTGTAGTTTGTCCAGGGAAGGTTTTAAACGGTATGATAAAAAGTAACTATTTAACGCGGACGAGAAGTCACAGGCACAGCTAGAAAATAAAAAGACACGACATCCGAATTGTAACAAAATTGTCACACTGTAACAAACTTTAGTTACACGGTTACACCACTACATCCGAATTGTAACAAAATTGTCAAACTGTAACAAACTTTAGCAAACTGTATTCAAACTAACACAACAAAAAAAAACTTTAATTACCTGCACTGTAAGCTTCTGCCTGGGCCTCAGAGATTCTGGCAGTACGATATCATACTGCATCTCACCGGTCAGCCCCAGCGTGGAAGCTGATTGCCCTTCAAGGAACTGAAGCGGGACAATTCCCATCCCTACCAAGTTCGAGCGGTGGATTCTTTCGAAGGACTCCGCTATCACTGCACGAATACCCTGTTTAAGGTAAATTATAAAATTAAAGGAGTGATTTGCACCATACCTAACTTTACCCATTTGTTGGTGTTTCTTATTACACATGAGTTAAACTAGTCTGTTCCCTTTGCTGCCTTTTACGACACCCGTGGGAGTAGATAGTGGCAAGGCCAGTTCCCCAACAAGTCCCCTAGTTCCCCATCAAGTCCCCTAGTTCCCCATCAAGTCCCCTAGTTCCCTACTCACCAGCAAGTAAGGTCCCTTAGCGGCCCAGTCCCGGCTTGAACCGGATCCGTAATCTTTACCAACAATGGCTATCAGCGGTACGCCCTCTGATGCGTATCTGAAATTGTTAAAAGGTCGAATATTAATAAAAAAACACATCACAATCGGAGCATCAAGTGGGCTATTGCAGAGATACTAACACCAATGGCGAAAAAAAAAAACATTCTAATCATTGCCTATATTCGAAAATGTAATCCTAGAATAAATTTACATAAAATCACATATTTAATTTATTTATTGTCACGTGTTATAATATTTAAGTATCCAAAATGCTATAAAAACATGAAATTAAACAGGCTTTATCTCAATTCATGCCTAAAATCTATAAATAACGTTTTTTCTTTATTTTAATCGCTAGCAATCTAAACAAGAGTACAGTTCCTGGTCACAAGTCCTTTAACAACTTACGTAAAGTTTTTCAAATGGACACAAGTTCCCTATAAAATCCCGAGTTCCCCATCCGGTCCCGAGTTCCTAAAATGGTCAAAAATAAGTTCCTCACCTATCAGCAGCCTCATAAATGTCCATAATATCTCCCTCCGGGTAACGAGGACGTGGCGAATGATCGTAAGCTTGCCACCATATTACCCTCAAGTTTTAATTCGAACAAGCCGTTATCGAGAACAGATTATCCTGTATGCCGTATCATACTTCGTCCAGCGCATACACGCTATGTTAAAGTTAGGACTCAACTGTGTTATCAATTTGCCTTGGAGTGGAACACGGGCTTTAAAATTTACACAGTTTGTAGTCCAACTTCAAACCGCGACTCGACTGTGAATTTCAGCCTGAGTTCCTCATTAGGTCCCGAGTTCCTCAAATGGCCAACATTAAGTTCCTCACCTATCAGCAGCCTCATAAATGTCCATAATATCTCCCTCCGGGTAATGCTTTGTCTTAGGCCCGGCGCTCGGTTGTTGACGAGGCGAATGTTCGTTAGCTTGCCACATGATATTCTATTACCCTAAGTTTTAACTTGAACAAGCCGTTATCAACTCGACTTAACTGTGTATATCAATTTGCCACTACAATCAGTGGAACACGAGTTTTTTTTTAAATATATTTTCACAGTTTGTAGTCCAAGATCAAACGCCGACTCGTCTGTGAATTTCAGCCTGAGTTCCCCATAAGATCTTGAGTTCCCCATAAGATCCTGAGTACCTCATAAGATCCTGAGTTCCTCATAAGTTCCTGAGTTCCTCATAAGATCCTGGGTTCCTCATAAGATCCTGAGTTCCTCATAAGATCCCGAGTTCCCCATAAGATCCCGAGTTCCCCAATAAGTCCCAAGTGCCCCATTAGGTCCTCACCTATCAGCAGCCTCGTAAATGTCCATAATATCTCCCTCCGGGTAATGCTTGGTCCGCGGCCCGGCGCCGGGCGCCAGGCTGTTCACGAGGCGGATGTTGGCGAAGGTTCCGCGCGCCATCACAGCGTCGTGGCCGCGCCGCGAGCCGTACGAGTTGAACTCGCGGGGGGTCAGCCTGGAATGATCATTAGATTTCTTATATTATTATTTTGCTTAAATTTTGTTCTTTCTTACTGTATAAGTCCACTCTTACCATACAAGTTCCCAACGTTGAGACTGGCTGTTCTTAAGAGCCAGTTTACAGCGATGCTAGCGCGATTCGAGAAAAAAAAAAATCTTATAAACTAAGACAAATATCAAAAATGTGGCACAGTATGACACTAGATAATGTTTGTGCCTAGTATTTTTAGGGCACTGGTTGTAGTTTAAGTTAAAAACCAAAGAAATCTCAGAGTATTGCAAAAAGAGGCCACATTTGGCTACAGTCTGTGGATAATTTTTCTTCTTTTTAGTCAGGACTGCTTACGGAATTCCCGTGGGAATCAGTCAGATCACCTCCAAAAAACCAAGTGTACAGTGGCGGACACGATCGGCGTAACACTTCCGGTTTTTCTGTATTGCAAAATAGCTCTTGTTCTTTGGCAATACTGTCTAGGGCTGACGAAACCATAGACAAATCTGTTACAGCCTCCTAGTCCGTGACTACAATCTGTGGATAATTTTTCTTCTTTTTAGTCAGGACTGCTTACGGAATTCCCGTGGGAATCAGTCAGATCACCTCCAAAAAACCAAGTGTATTTAGCTACCATCACCTAGAACACTTTTAATTCGGAAAATTCCCGTGGGAATCAACTCACCCCCTATCAGCCAAGTATCTGGCAGCCGGGGAATTCCTAGCTATAGAACCTGCAGGTGAAATATGGTCGGTGGTCACGGAATCGCCCAACAGGAGTAGGCAGCGGGCTCCAATGATGCTCTTCACTGGTGGGAGTTCCTGTGGGAATTCCACAATAGATAATGAGTGGAACTAAAGAGCCTTATGCTAGGTAAGGTAGATAATGTTTCTGTCTGTCAGTTCAGTGTATCTGTCTGTCTGCCTGTGTATCTGTCTGTGGCATCGTAGAGCCCAAACTGATGAACCGATTTTCGTTTAGTTTTTTTTTGTATCATAGATAATTTTAGGCCGAGTGTTCTTAACCATGTCTGATGAAGATCTGACCAGCGGTTTGAAGATCGTCAGCTCTTTTCTGGATGACGAGCTTTCCCGGCTAACTTCGTTACGCCATAGAATATAATATGTATATGACCTGGCTCTATAGACTTTGTTCTTATGACTGCCCAGAATGGGCGAATAAAGAAAAAAAAAACAACAAACTACCTGTCAAATATGTAAACAACGGGAAAAAAAAATCACCTTGGGTTACATTATTTGAGTTTAGGTAAGGATCTCCAATTTTCTTGAAAATCTAATATAGCCTATGACACTCGGGGTTAATGTAGCTTCCTACCAGTGAAAGAATTTTTCAAATCGTTTCAGTATTTCCGGAGCCTATTCGTTACAAACAAACAAACAAATCTTTCCTCTTTATAATATTGGTATAGATGAGGGGATCTAACTAGCTTCCTCGTGTCCTATCGATTTCAAATTTGGTACCATGTTACATCGATGATATTGAAAGTATATGGTAAGGTAACCATGACTTTTTGAAGATGATCAGCTCTAGTTTAGATGATTTTACTCGGTCGGGGATTTATTTTTGATTTTGTTATATTTACCCTGGTCATGCCATCAAAGAAGGGCGGTCTCTTGATGTAAGTGGACTCGTGGTCCCAGCTGTAGAGCTTGCCTTGAGGCACCTGCAGCGTCTGCCACGACGGAGAGCCCAGCTCGATCTTTGCGTACACCTGGAATTCACATTAAGATAAAAGAGATAAGATAACAAAATTACACCCTGTATATACCAATGAAAACGCTTTACATCCTGTATTATAGCGTAACCTATATGTCGTAGTAAGATTTGATAATTAGTAAGATAATTGAAAAAAACTAGGGAGAGGAAAGATTTGTTTGTTTGTTTGTAACGAATAGGCTCCGGAAATACTGAACCGATTTAAAAAATTCTTTCTCTAGTAAGAAGCTACACTATCCCCGAGTGACATAGGCTATATTAGATTTTCAAAATAATTAGGGATCCATACTTAAACTCGAATAATGTAACCCAAGGTGCAATAATTTTTTCCGTTGTTTACATATTTTGACAGGTGGTTTGTTGTTGTTGTTAGTATTTTTTTGGCCATTCTGGGCAGTCGAAAGAACATAGTCTATAGAGCAAAGTCTTGTAGTATCTTATATTATATGGCGTAACGAAGTAAGCCGGGAAAGCTCGTTATTAACAACTAACCTCCTTAAACATGCCAGGAATGACATGTTTCTTCTCGACGGTGTGTATTTCGGCCCTCGTGGGCCATATATCACGTAAGAACACGGAACTACCGTCTGCGCGCTTGCCTGTTGAACACAATCTTTACTAAGAGCCAGTTTACAGCGATACTAGCGCCATTCGCGATAAAAATTAATATCTTCTAAACTAAGGCAAATATCAAAAATGTGGCACAGTATGACACTAGATAATGCAGCCTAGTATTTTTAGGGCACTGTTGTATAGCTTTTAGGTTAAAGACCAATGAAAGCTACAAAGTGTTGCTAAAAGTGGCTACTTTTAGCACCAATCTGTGTATAACTTTGTTCTTTTAAATTAAGGACTACTTTACTGTGCTCAAAAAAATACCAAGCAAGATTATCTAGTGTCATACTGTGCCACATTTTGATATTTGCCTTAGTTTAGAAGATATATTTTTTTTCGAGAATGGCGCTAGCATCGCTGTAAACTGGCTCTTAAGCGTCGCGCGATATGGGTTCGACAGCCAATCAGGCAGGCTTCGTGAATGTACGAGCGATTTCTATTGGCTGTCGAGCCCGTATCGCGCGATCGATATCGCTTCTTGAGGAATCACGCTACATCCATCATTATTTCCCTTCCTTGGTCAGTGGTTACCTCACTACGGAATAACCGCTAAACCAATTCATTCTTTTTTTTAAAGATTCTTCATACTTAAACAGAAGTCTCTGAAAAAAAAAAAATAACTTGCCTAATTCGTTCTTGGTTCTCACCACTATATGGCTTTAGGAGACAATAAATTCGCCGGGTCAGCTAGTAATATGATAAAAAGGTCAAACTTACCCAGGGGCTCGACCTCAAAATCAATATCGACGGTCCCGGCGAGCGCGTAGGCGATGACCAGCAGCGGGCTCGCCAGGTAGTTGGCGCGGGTGTTGGGGTGGATCCTTCCTTCGAAGTTCCTGTTGCCCGAGAGAACGCCGCAGCATACCAGCTCGTTCTGTCAATCAATCATTTAGCGCCACCGTCATCTCTTCAATCAATCAATATATCATTCATCATTAAGGTGATCCTTCTCGGTATGGCGCGAAATTAAATTTTTGTCTTAGGACATAACTTGATTTTTGGCCTTTTAGTCCTTAAGACACAATATCAGTAGGTCTGTCTTCCAAAAACGTTGTAATACAATGTGGGAGATGGTTTTTTACATACACGAATTCATTAAGAGGCATAGCACAGCTAAAGTAGCACCACCCGAGAAAAAAATAAATATCTTCTAAACTAAGGCAAATATCAAAAATGTGAAACAGTAATCCCCTGGATAAATCAGCCTAGTATTTTTAGGGCATTGTTGTATAGCTTTTAGGTTAAAGACCACAGTAAGAAACTGATTGTTGCTAAAAACGGCCACTTTTGACAACAATCAGTGACTTTCTTTGATCTCTAACCTAAAAGCTATACCTAGTGCCCTAAAAATACTAGGCTGCATTATCTAGCGTGGAATACTGATTTGCATTTTTGATATTTGCCTTAGTTAAGAAGATATAAATTTTTTTTCGCGGGTGGCGCTACTTTAGCTGTGCTATGCCTCTTAACTTGTGCGTAAGTGGAAACAAAATCGAACCGGTTTTGTAGGAAAGTTACACTTCTTTGAGTATTATTTGTCTGTAGATAGTCAATACATAGTATAAAATGAAGTCGCTTCCCGCGTCTGTCCCTATGTATGCTTATATCTTTAAAACTATGCAACGGATTTTGATGCGGTTTTTTTTAATAGATGGAGTGATTCAAGAGGAAGGTTTATAATTATAATACATGCACAAAATATTAATTGGTTAGGCGGTACGAAGTTCGCCGGGTCGACTAGTATCAGATAAAATTTGTATAGTAGCAGTACCTTTTCAATAGTATTAGCGATATTGTCATCAATGGGTCCCGAGTTTCCGATGCAGGTCATGCAGCCGTAGCCGACCGTGTGGAAGCCCAGCTTGTCCAAGTATGGAACCACTCCGGACTCCTGAAAAAAAAAAAAACTTGATATAACCTGCGCACAGGCGGTAACTCGGTATGGCGAAAGTATTAATCAATATATATAAAACTCTTCCGTTACTGACTGACTGACTGACAGACAACGCAGAGCCGAAACTACTGGGCGTAGCGGGCTGAAGTTTTGCATGTAGGTTCCTTAGGAAGTGTAGGTGAGCACTAAGAAAGGATTTCCCGAAATTCCCATGGGAACGGAAAAAAAATGGATTTTTGTGTTTATGATAAATCTGCGCGAGTGAAACCGCGGGGCAGCCTCTAGTTCTTAGTTTTTGAAAGACAGAGTTACCGATTTTGTGTATATTCAAGGAACTTGTTTTTTGGCCTTTTACCCCTTAGACACAAAATCTGTCTGTCTTCAAAAAATGTTGTATTACAAACTTTATTAAAAATTAATACTTTCGCCATAATAAATAAAATACTCGAAAATATTTGAATTTCGCGCCATACCGAGAGTTACCACCTTAAAGAAACGATCTCAAAATGGCGGCCGTTGTATGGGCGTCTCTCTTCTTTACTCTTCCCTCATACTGATATACGCGAGATAGCATGCGTTCGGCCGCCATTTTTAAATCGTTTCTTTATCTGCGCGGCTATACTAGATTTTACCACAAGGGTGGGTGATGTATTTTGATGAAGATGCTCTGTTCCTTTCGATAGCTCTGTTCCCTCGTTTTATGATTAAGAACCACGATTACTGCTTGAGATAGTTATTTATTTCGGAATAAATTAGTAAAATTACAAAATTAGCGCAGCGAGAAGCGTGCGTGCAATGGCTTCTATACAAAGACAAAGTTTCAGAGGGTTAGTACTGGCTGTTCGAACTATCACGTCATGGTACCGCGCTGTGATTGGACGTTGATGACGCGACCCCTACACGTCACAGCTATGGCCGCTACCATTCGTTGCAGTTTAGCGCCTTGCATCTCTTGTAGGTCTCAACATGCTCATAAACTCGAGCGCAGATGGTGTAAGGTGATGAGGGTGTTCGTTCATATTGAAACCAGAGCGCAGATTCAAGGGTTGAATGAAACTTTGAACAACACCCAGAAGAATCATTTGACAGAGGAGGGCTCGCTTGTGGGCCTCTCCAGGCGACTATTGTCGTGAGGCAAGCTGAGCCGCTTGGTGGACACCCTGAACTACCTCGCCTCTCACAGTATAGGATACTTTACCAAATAAGGTATCAATAGCGATTAAATTAGATGTAGTCTAATTGACTTTCAATAAGTGATATCTTGTATCCTATCTATACTAATATTATAACGAGGAAAGATTTGTATGTTTGTTTGTAACGAATAGGCTCCGGAAATACTGAACCGATTTGAAAAATTATTTCACTGGTAGGAAGCTACATTAACCCCGAGTGACATAGGCTATATTAGATTTTCAAAAAAATTAGGGATCCTTACTTAAACTCAAATAATGTAACCCAAGGTGCAATATTTTTTCCGTTGTTTACATATTTTGACAGGTGGTTTGTTGTTGTTGTTTGTTTTTTTATTCGCCCATTCTGGCCAGTCAAAAGAACATAGTCTATAGAGCCAAGTCTTTAGTAGTATCTTATATTCTATGGCGTAACGAAGTAAGCCGGGACAGCTCGTATTGAATAAAGAATTATTTGATTTGATTTGAAACGGAATAAATTTACGCCCGCATCGTATACTCTACTTTTCATAGTTAATTCATATATATGTCGTAGTAAGATTTGATAATTAGGTTTTTTGCAAAAAACCTAGGGATTTTGCGAAAACACGGATAATTTGATATAAGCATTACTTTTTTTTCAATCATCCTGACATGAAGCAGTTTTTTTGCAAAAAAAACTAGTAAGATTGAAAACTTTGAAACCTTCCTATAATCTGATTGGCTAGATTTATTGCTTGCTGGTAAACACTTATTCTGATTGGTTCTCTGTAGCGTCAAAGGATATTTTAACGAACCAATCAGAATAAGAGTTTACCAGCAAGCATTAAACTAGCCAATCAGATTATAGGAAGGTTTCAAAGTTTTCAATCTTACTAGGTTTTTTGCAAAAAAAAACTGCTTCATGTCAGGATGATTGAAAAAAAAGTAATGCTTATATCAAATTATCCGTGTTTTCACAAAATCCCTAGGTTTTTTGCAAAAAACCTAATTATCAAATCTTACTACGACATATAGATTTGTTAAGCTGTTTGTTTTTTCTCTTCACATTTGTTTTTAATGGGATTAAGTTAATAATATGTACTTTGGTATAAACATAAACTCGGCCAAAACGTGGGTCCAGCTCGCTGCACTGATGCCTCTCGTGGGCTCAGTCAATGAGCTGGTGCATCTGCCTACCCCATAGGGGAATATAGCGTGATATTATGTAATGACTGCTCCGTGGCTCAGTTGGCAGTGATGTGGACTGAGTAAGCGTGTGCACCCGGGTTCGATTCGCGGGCGGGGCGAATATTGATATGATGAATATCGATGTTTGTTTCCGGTCTGGGTGTGATGTTCTATTCTGTGTGTGTTTCGGGCACCCTAGATACAGGTTCTTCCTAGTTAGGGGCTCTGAGTGTGATGTGTTATTATTAAAATGTATGTACCTTCAAATAATAAGTCACAACGCCGGAGCCAGGGGATAGAGAGGTCTTAATGTAAGGAAGGACGCTCAGACCGTTTTCCACTGCCTTCTTCGCCAGGAGACCTGCAAAAAACAATTTTAATCAATTTAAATAAAACTCTTCCGTTACTGATTGACAGACAACGCAGAGTTAAAACTACTGGGCGTAGAAAGCTGAAAATTGGCACGTGTGTTTCTTGGGGAGTGTAGGCTAGCACTAAGAAGGGATTTCCCGAAATTCCCACGGGAACGGGAAAAAACTCGATTTTTGTGTTTATGAGAAGTCTGCGCGGGAAATACCGCGGGGCAGCCTCTAGTCAATATATATAAAACTCTTCCGTTACTGACTGACAGACAACGCAGAGTTAAAACTACTGGACGTAGCGGGCTCAAATTTTGCACGGGGGTTCCTTAGGTAGTTTAGGCTAGCACTAAGAAAGGATTTCCCGAAATTCCCATGGGAACGGGAAAAACTCGATTTTTGTGTTTATGAGAAATCTGCGCGAGAAATCTGTGAAACCGCGGGGCAGCTGCTCTTGGTATTCTGCTATGACAGCACACGGCGCACGTTTGTCTGTAAGTCTATCTATAACTCACCAGCTCCCAACATGACGCTAGGATTGCTAGTGTTGGTGCAGGACGTGATGGCTGCAATGATGACGGAACCATGTTTGATCTGGTACTCCTTCCCGTCGGAAAAGGTGAAGGAGCCAGTAGCTTTCAGGTTTTGCGGTGTCAGACCGTAACCTTTGAAGCCTATCTGTGAACAAGTTAAAAGGAAAATTAAGTTCTGCAATTATCTATACAAATATTAAAAAGAGGAAAGATTTGTTTGTTTGTTTGTTTGTTTGTTTGTTTGTAATTGTAACGAATAGGCTCCGGAAATACTGAACCGATTTGAAAAATTCTTTCACTGGTAGGAAGCTACATTAACCCCGAGTGTCATAGGCTATATTAGATTTTCAAAAAAATTAGGGATCCTTACCTAAACTCAAATAATGTAACCCAAGGTGCAATATTTTTTCCGTTGTTTACATATTTTGACAGGTGGTTTGTTGTTGTTGTTTGTTTTTTATTCGGCCATTCTGGGCAGTCAAAGAACATAGTCTATAGAGCCAAGTCTTTTGTAGTATCTTATATTCTATGGCGTAACGAAGTAAGCCGGGAAAGCTCGTCTATACAAAATATACACGGTTACTTTTTTATTGTGGAGGAGAATTTAACACACGGCAGACATAGTTATACAGGACTTATCCCTAAAAACAAAATTGAAAAATAATAATTCCCAGATCGTTTTTAGTTTTTGTAAAAAAAAAAATACAAATACAAATATTTTTAATGCTTAAAAAAAAAAACTTAAAATTATGTGTAGCATCAGAGCAATGACCTACGTTAGCTTAGCTGGTGTCAGACGAATCAGGGGGTGGAGGGCTTTTTTTTAATAAATTATTCGAGTCATAAATCAATTATATCATGCAAAAACTGAGTTCTCAAAGTTTCCGCCACGATAAAAAAATTACCGTGTATAAAGAGGAAAGATTTGATTGTGTGCTTGTTTGCATTGAACAGGCTCCGAAACTACTGAACAGATTTTAAAATTTTTTTAGAACGTAAACTCTGCTAAATAGGTCCGGCTCTAATAAACTGGTGCCTCTGCCTAACCCTTCTTAAAAATATTGCGTAAAATTATATTGCAATAGTATTTATTTAAAAACACAGATTCACCTGAAAACTATTTATATCATAGAAGAAAATAAATATTGAAGAACTAGCCGACCCGGCGAACTTCTTACCGCCTAACCTATTACTATATCGTGCATGTATTATACTTGTAAACCTTCCTCTTGAATCACTTTATCTATTACGAGCGGTCCCGGCTTACTTCGTTACGCCATAGAATATAAGATACTACTAAAGACTTGGCTCTATAGGCTACGTTATTTTGACTGCCCAGAATGGGCGAATAAAAAAACAAACAACAACAACAAACCACCTGTCAAAATATGTAAACAACGGAAAAAATATTGCACCTTGGGTTACATTAGTTGAGTTTAAGTAAGGATCCCTAATTTTTTTTTAAATGTCTTATAGCCTATGTCACTCGGGGATAGTGAAGCTTCCTACCAGTGAAAGAATTTTTCAAATCGGTTCCGTATTTCCGGAGCCTATTCGTTACAAACAAACAAACAAATCTTTCCACTTTATAATATTGGTATAGAAAAATGACCTCATTAAAATCCGTTTCGTTGTTTTAAAGATTTAAGCATACATAGAGGGACAGACGCGCGAAGCGACTTTATTTTATACTATGTATTGATTTATACAGTTAAAAAGCTAAATATTTAAAAACTGCTGATTCCTAATGTAACAATTTTATTATTATTTAGTAGTACATGATTTTGTCGAAATTTCTTTTCCGCTGCGCTTTGCAAACGCTTAGTGCAACCTTGATGATTCAGTTATAAACATTAAACAATATACAGGGGGATTGCAAATCTGCAAGGGCCTTTAATTCTAATATTTGGATTTCGATACCCACACTAATCAATACATAGTATAAAACAAAGTAGTTTACCGCGTCTGTCCCTATGTATATGCTTAAATCTTTAAAAATATGCAACGGATTTTGATGCGGTTTTCTTTAATAGGTAGAGTGATTCAAGAGGAAGGTTTATAAGTATAATACATGAGCAACATAGTAATAGGTTAGGCGGTACGAAGTTCGCCGGGTCAACTAGTCAATATATATAAAACTCTTCCGTTACTGACTGACTGACAGACAACAAAGAGCCGAAACTACTGGGCATAGCGGGCTGAAATGTTGCGTGTAGGTTCCTTAGGGAGTGTAGCACTAAGAAAGGATTTCCCGAAATTCCTATAGGAACGGGAAAAAGTGGATTTTTGAGTTTATGAGAAATCTGCGCGAGTGAAACCGCGGGGCAGCCTCTAGTTATCATATAAGGAAAGATTTGATTGTTTGTTTGAATGGATAAGGCTCCGAAACTACTGGATGGCTTCCGCGTCTGTCCCTATGTATGCTTAAATCTTTTAAACTATGCAACGGATTTTGATGACGTTTTTTTATAGGTAGAGTGATTCAAGAGGAAAGTTTATATGTGCAGTATAATAAATGCACCACATAGCATAAGGTTACGAAGTTTGCCGGGTCGACTATACTGTAAGTCGGTCCAAAGTTCGCCGTATCAACACAGCAAGTGATTAATAAAATAATTTCTTTTTTTACAAAAAAAAAGGAACCCGCCTCCAATAAACTGACACATTGGTCGTTTGAAATAGGTACTAAAACCTTCTCCTGAATGAAACAAATACTTATCTGAAAACCGCATCGAAATCGGTTCAGCCAAACGCGAGGTAATCGCGGACAAACATACATACATACAGGTCAAACTGGTAACGTCCTTTTTTTGAAGTCGGTTAATAAAGGTAGGTAGAACGAGCACCCTTTGTAAACGATATTTGCAAAAACGCAAGTAGGCTACATTATTTTAAAACAAATCTTATAAAATTGAGTTCATGACATAATTTGACGATTATTTCGAACTAGTTTTTCATGTGTCACTGTGTTAAGATCAAAACTCTTGTGTATTCCATACAACAACAAAAAAATCCCATACAAAAGGTGAAATATAGTAGGAAGTTAAAATTACATAGAAAAAAAAAAGTATTGTTTAAAATTCTGGTAAGTGTTTTATAACTTTAGCTTTTATACATGTAACTAGTAGACCCGGCGAACTTCGTACCGCCTAACCTATAACTATCTTGTGCATGTATTATTCTTATAAACCTTCCTCTTGAATCACTCTATTAAAAAAACCGCATCAATTTCCGTTGCGATTTTTAAAGATTAAAGCATACATAGGGAAAGACGCGGGAAGCGACTTTGTTTTTTACTATGCAATGATAATCTATACCAATACTATAAAGAGGAAAGATTTGTTTGTTTGTTTGTAACGAATAGGCTCCGGAGATACTGAACCGATTTGAAAAATTCTTTCACTGGTAGGAAGGTACACTATCCCCGAGTGTCATAGGCTATATTAGATTTTCAAAAAAATTAGGGATCCTTACTTAAACTCAAATAATGTAACCCAAGGAGCAATATTTTTTCCGTTGTTTA
Source organism: Euspilapteryx auroguttella (assembly GCA_951802225.1). Classification (NCBI taxonomy): domain Eukaryota; kingdom Metazoa; phylum Arthropoda; class Insecta; order Lepidoptera; family Gracillariidae; genus Euspilapteryx; species Euspilapteryx auroguttella. The sequence continues at coordinate 1,444,684 of OX637668.1, forward strand.
AATATTTTGACAGGTGGTTTGTTGTTGTTGTTTGTTTTTTTATTCGCCCATTCTGGCCAGTCAAAAGAACATAGTCTATAGAGCCAAATATTTAGTAGTATCTTATATTCTATGGCGTAACGAAGTAAGCCGGGACAGCTCGTGAAGTTATAAGTCGGTTAAAACAGGTACCAAAACCTTCTCCTAAATGAAAAAAATACTTTTGTGAAAACCGCATCAAAATCGGTTCAGCCAAACGCGTTACAAACACACATACTTACAGGTAAAACTGATAACCTCCTTTTTTCAAGTCGGTTAAAAAGAGTGGTTATGTGCAAGCAAAGACAAACACATTAGTAAATCATTTTTGATTATATTCAAAAATATTTCTAGCGAAAGTGGTTTACTAATCACAGTTCATTTATTAATCTAACGAAGCTTAATTAAGTAATGACAAATTGCTAAGCCGAAATTAATGATGTTTTTAGTGCAATTAGGCTTCAGGTAAAATCTTATAGCCATTGTATCGTCACACCTTCGACACTAGCGATCAAATAATAATAATAACGCATCACACTCCAGAGCCCCTAACTAGGAAGAACCTGTATCTAGGGTGCCCGAAACATATACAGAGACGAACATTACACCCAGACCGGAATCAAACATCGATATTCATCATATCAATATTCGCCCCGCCCGGGAATCGAACCCAGGTGCACACGCTTACTCAGTCCACATCACTGCCAACTGAGCCACAAAGCAGCAACTAGGCTTTAGGTAAATCTTATCGTAACACCTTGGACACTAGCGATCAAATGTATGAAAAAAAAGTTGCTACGCACACAGTCAAAGCCCGTGTACGTGCACGCGTATCATGCTTGTGTGAGTGAGATGAGACGTGGCTGCTTGTATTGAGCGGTAACTGAGAGGTCACCGAGCGCGGGGCCGCACTTGCTGAGGGAGGCAGGGAGTGCCCGTACTGTATGTAGTACTCTTTATTATGAAACTGTTATCGTAGTATTGGTCGTTATAACCGCGGCGACAAGCTGGCCCCTTTTCACGATGGTGTACAAACATATAAATTTCTTTTTTTTTTATAATTTCTTTTTTGCAAAAGGAGACCCGCCTTCAACCAACTGACACATACATAATCGGAGAACTTCCTCTTTTTCGAAGTCGGTTAAAATAGGTACTAAAACCTCCTGAATGTAACAAATACTTTTGTGAAAACCGCATCAAAATCGGTTCAGCTAAACTCGAGATAATCGCGGACAAACATACATACATACATACAGGTCAAACTGATAACCTCCTTTTTTGAAGGCGGGTAAAAATCGGCTAAACGTGGGTCCAGCTTGATGTACGATGCCTCTCGTGGGTTCAGTCAATGAGCTGGTGCCTCTGCATAACCTATAGTGTAATATAGGCGTGAGATTATGTTATGTATTGTTAAACGACGTCAAAAAAGTAGGTTATCAGTTTGACCTGTATGTGTGTATGTTACCTATGTATGAATGTATGTTTGTCCTCGATTATCTCGCGTTTGGCTGAACCGATTTTGATGCGGTTTTCAGAAATGTATTCGTTACATTCAGGAGAAGGTTTTAGTACCTATTTTAACCGACTTCAAAAACGAGGAAGTTCACAGTTTACGTATGTGTCAGTTTGTTGAATGCGGGTCTCCTTTTGTAAAAAAGACATTATTGTAAAAAATATTTTTTTTGTTGTACAAAATGTGTACCTACACTCCTGTGTTTGTAAGTTTGTATGACTTTAGTTTCAAGTTTTAGTTAGGTATCTATTAAGTGTGATGCATTGTTTATGAAAACCGAGGAGTCAGCAAAAGATTTTGATGATGCTTGATGCTTGTTGATTTTCACACAATAACCTACTCTGATCGGAATTTGATGAAACTTCACATTATGTTTTATAACTATTGATATCTTAGGCTACGAACGCACAGGCGGTTTTAATTCCGCGCGGTGTCAAAGTTTGTTATTTAATTTTCAACCTTATTCATAGGACCCGAACGCACAAGCGTGTTTTTACAGTTTTTTATCCGCTGGTGCGCCACACTTCCATAGGATTCAATATGTTACATAAAATCTGCGCGGCAAAAAACCGCCTGTGCGTTTGAAGCCTTATATCTACATCAAAATATAACATACTAGTCGACCCGGCGATCTTCGAACCGTCCAACCTTTCACTAAATTGTGCATGTATTATACTTATAAAACTTCCTCTTGAATAATTATATCTATTGAAAAAGACCGCATCAAAATCCGTTGCATAGTTTTGAAGATTTAAGCATACATAGGGACAGACGCGGAAAGCAACTTTATTTTATACTATGTATTGATTTTGATCGAAGGACATTGTTAAGATGGACATACATGTACGACGTATCTGGGAGTTTGTATGTGTTTCAGGCAACCTAGAAACAGGTTCTACCTAGTTAGAGACTCTCGAGTGTGATGCGTTATAATTTTTATCACATTATAACTTATCTTAAGCAAGTAACGATATGAAAACCACATAAAATGTTGACGAGTAATTTTCATTTTTCGATTTTCTCTTATCGCAAAACCGCAATTAGATAATGTAATTATTAAATTCATTATGTATAACATTTTGAGGGGGGTACCAACCTATAAATAAGTTGGTATCATATTTGAAGAATATAATCTTTTTAAGAGCCATATTATTACACCGTGTATACACGGTTATTTTTTTATTGTGGAGGAAAATTTAACACCCGGTAGACATAGTTATACAGGACTGATTCCTGATAACCAAATTAAAAAATTATGAACCGTGCTCACTTGAGGTAATTCGAAAGTTTTTGTAAAAAAAAAAACTAAAAACAATGTGTAGCATCAAAGCAATGACCTACGGTGGCTTAGCTGGTGCCAGGCGAGTCAGGGGGTGGAGGGCAATGCGCGGGGAGGTAAACAAGTGGCCCATAGGCCTTAAATAAACAATTTTGTTTTTCGAAATTTTCGAAAAAAAAAAAACGAAAGTAAAAAAAAAGTTTTTTTATATAATTTATTCGAATCATATATCAGTCCTGAAAGTTTCCGCCACGATAAAAAAATGACCGTGTATTTGCGCAAAAAAAAAGGTTCTAAAGCATGGGAAATATGAAAAATATAAACCTGTATAACATTAGATAATCTTGCTTAGTATTTTAAAATGCACTGTAAGAGTAGTCAAAAGTTTTAAGACCTAAGTAATCTACTGATTATTGGTTTTTAGCAAAACTTTTTAGATTTTCTAGATCTCAACTCTAAAAACTAGCCAACAAAGCCCTAAAAATACTAATCAAGATTATCTGGTGTCTTACGAGACGACATTTTTTATATTTGCCTTGTTTTTGGAGTTTTTTTTCAATAAGTGTAACTTTTAGTTTGTAGTTTTAGCGAATCAACATATAGAAAACTCTTCCGTTACTGACTGACTGACAGACAACGCAGAGCCGAAACTACTGGGCGTAGTAAGCTGAAATTTTGCATGTAGATTCTTTAGGGAGTGTAGGTGAGCACTAAGAAAGGATTTCCCGAAATTCCCATGGGAACGGGAAAAAAACTGGATTTTTGTGTTTATGAGAAATCTGCCGGAGTGATTCCGCGGGGCAACCTCAAATCACAAGATTAGACAAGTCTGCTACTACAGGCACCTAATAGGGTTATTTGGTGATCTAGCTTATGAGGTGGACTTAATGTCATAAAGCTATTTCACTAAATAGTCCCTGTTCCGGTGGAAACTACGAGACATTTCTATTTTTTTATCTTATTACAAATTGTATTTTTTGTTTAAATAAATTGTTAAAATGTTGTTGTGTTGTGTTTACATTGTTTTTTTAACCGACTTCATTAACCGACTTCAGAAAAGGAGGTCATCAGTTTGACCTGTATGTATGTATGTTTGTCCGCGATAATCTCGCGTTTGGCTGAACCGATTTTGATGCGGTTTTCAGTAATGTATTTGTTACATTTAGGAGAAGGTTTTAGTACCTATTTTAACTGACTTCGAAAAAGAGGAAGTTCTCAGATTATGTTTGTGTTAGTTTGTAGAAGGCGGGTCTCTTTTTGTAAAAAAGAAATTATTTAACAGGAGTGATTCAAAAGGAAAGTTTAAACTCGAGATAATCGCGGACTAACATACATACATACATACAGGTCAAACTGATAACCTCCCTTTTTTAAGTCGGTTGAAAAAAAGTCGCTATCCGCGTCCGTCCCAATGTATGTTTAAATCTTTAAAACTATGCAACGGATTTGGATGCAGTTTTTTTTAATAAAAAGAGTGATTCAAGAGGAAAGTTTATAAGTATAATACATGCGCAACATTGCAATAGGTTAGGCGGTACGAAGTTCGCCGGGTGGACTAGTATGAAGTATATGAGTATTTAAAGAAACAAAAATACTATTCACACGCCTAAAAGCTTAGTCATAAAATCACCTAATCAGCTATTTATTAAAAAGCTACCTTTATTAACTAATTGTTATTGACCCCTCATTAGCAAAAGACACCTTACAACCCCCGTCCTTTGTATAAATAGTACAGCAGTTCGCATTGCAAATCAGTATTGTGAACAACTTACAGACAGACAGACATGTTTGTCTGTGGTGTGAAGTGATATTTTTAAAATATATATACGAAAAGGTTTATAAAAAAAAGTGTGGTGAGCCTTAGGATTTGGATCGTACGCGAATGTAAGTGTAAAATCTTGTCTATATCTACATATCAATATATATAAAACTCTTCCGTTACTGACTGACTGACTGACAACGCAGAACCTAAACTACTGGGCGTAAAAAGCTGAAAATTGACACGTGGGTTCCTTAGGGAGTGTAGGTGAGCACTAAGAAGGGGTTTCCCGAAATTCCCACGGGAACGGGAAAAAACGGGAATTTTGTGTTTATGAAAAATCTGCGCGGGAAAAACCGCGGGGCAGCCTCTAGTATTTATATATAGGTGGATTTTTGACATAAAAGTAAAGAAAACAATTCCTTCGACTTTTTCCACCGGTTCGATTCCCGCATTGGCAAGAGAATTTCGAAAAAAAAAAAACAGTTTTCCTTCTTTTCAAAATTATAGGAATGTTTCCTTTTAGTAAAATTTTCTTTACTAGTCGACACGGCGAACTTCGTACCGCCTAACCTATTACTATTTTGTGCATGTATTATACTTATAAACCTTCCTCTTGAATCACTTTATCTATTAAAGAAAACCGCATCAAAATCCGTTCCATAGTTTTCAAGATATAAGCATACATAGGGACAGACGCGGGAAGCGACTTTGTTTTATACTATGTATTGATTGATGATTTCAGGCTATACCTATACATAACCCAATAACAATACAGAGTATAAAATAAAGTCGCTTTCCGCGTTTGTCCCTATGTATGCTCAAATCTAAAAACTACGCAAACGGATTTTGATGCGGTTTTGTTTAATAGATAGAGTGATTCAAGAGGAAGGTTTATAAGTATAATATATGCACAAATTAGTAAAAGGTTAGGCAGTACGAAGTTCGCCGGGTCGACTAGTAATAAATATAGCCTATAATGTGTGATTATCAGTCGTCTAGTCGATAAGTCAGTTAATTTCTATCACTGGGTGTCTGGTAAACATATCTTTTAGGCCATGAGTCATGCTTTTTAATTTTTTTTTTTTTTTGGGTGGTCGTCGTCGGAATAATAATAATAATAATAACACATCACACTCAGAGCCCCTAACTAGGAAGAACCTGTATCTAGGGTGCCCGAAACACACACAGAGACGAACATCACACCCAGACCGGAAACAAACATCGATATTCATCATATCAATATTCGCCCCGCCCGGGAATCGAACTCGTGAGCACACGCTTACTCAGTCCAGATCACTGCCAACTGAGCCACGGAGCAGTCGCCTATCTTTTAACACTGGTGATCATTATTTCAGTTGATATTTTCCCATTTTATATCACTGGGATAATGATACCCGTTGTTTTGAGATACGAATCATCAAATTCAACATAGCAAACTGCTATATCGTTATTAATTAAATTTACATAAAATGTTACGAAGTTTCATTCGTCTGTTCGTCGGTCAATCTTTTAACACTGGTAATCATTATTTCAGTTGATATTTTCTCATTATATATCACTGGGATAATGATACCTGTTGTTTTAAGATACTATTCACCAGAAGCTGCTCGATATTTTTTAATGAAATTTACAAGAAAAGTCATATTTTTTTTAAAGCTTGATTTTCTTTAATATTATGTTGTTTTGTTTGTGTTTTATTTATGTCTGTGTTAATTTTTTTATTTTTTCATACCCTGCGTAAAGATTTATCCTAGTTAATCTTATAACATTGGTATTTCATTATCTCTAGTAGATATTTTATCATTATATCACTGGGATGATGATACCAGCTGTTGTTAGATTCAAATCGTCAAATACAAAGACTGATGTATCGTTTTTAATGGAATTCACATTATATTTTTTAAGCCTTTTTTTTATATGTACCTAATTTTTACTTTGCTTTTTTTTTTTAATAGACTTGATTGATTGTAATAAAATTGTCTATCTTTCGTCGATTCTGTCTCTAACGGTCGGTAATCATTATCTCGGTAGATATTTTCTAATTATATCACTGGGAATATGACACCAGCTGTTTTATGACACAATACTTCAAGGTCCAAAGTGCTAGACACATTTTATTAAAATTTGTAGTACAAAAGCTCTTGTTCTTTTGTATTCCTATGTGTATATGTTTTCGGCACCCTATATACAGCTACGACCTAGTAAGGGGCTCTTGAGTATGATGCGTTTTTATTGTAAAAAAATATTTAGATTTTGTCATCAGCATATCTTTTAACACTGGTAATCATTATTTCAGTAGATATTTTCTCATTTTATATCACTGGGATGATGATACCCGTTGTTTTGAGATACGAATCATCAAATGCTCCATAAAACAAAACTGCTATATCGTTATTAATTGAATCTTCGGTGCTTCGGTAAATCTTTTAACACTGGTAATCATTATTTCAGTAGATATTTTCCCATTTTATATCACTGGGATGATGATACCCGTTGTTTTGAGATACAATTCAACAAATGCTCCATAAAACAAAATTGCTATATCGTTTTTAATAAAATTTACATTTAAGGTTCCTTCGACGTTTGAAATTTCTTTCGTCGGGGCTTCAGTAAATCTTTTAACACTGGTAATCATTATTTCAGTTAATATTTTCTCATTATATATCACTGGGATAATGATACCCGTTGTTTCAAGATGCTATTCATCAGAAACTGCTCGATAATTTTTAATGGAATTTACAGGAAAAATGTGTTTTTTAAAGTAGATTATTCATATAATTACCTACTGTGATTGTGTTTTATGTATTTCAATGTTATGTATTTTTCACTATTGTATTAATTACGGGCATACTGCAAGATTTAATTTGTGTTTCGATTTTTTTTGTGCTTTTTTTAATTTGTTTATTATTATTCTAAATTTTTAATACCATTATTTTTTATCATAGGTATTGTCTTATAAAACTGGTAATCATTACATCAGTAGATATTTTCTCATTATATATCACTGGGATAATGATACCCTTATTATATGACACATTCTTTGATTATAAACTGCGACTTCGGTGAATGGCGAATTTGGGTTAATCTATATATATAAAACTCTTCCGTTACTGACTGACTGACTGACTGACTGACAGACAACGCAGAGCCGAAACTACTGGGCGTAGTGGGCTGAAATTTAGCATGTAGGTTCCTTCGGGAGTGTAGGTGAGCACTAAGAAGGGATTTCCCGAAATTCCTACGGAAACGGGAAAAAAACGGGATTTTTGTGTTTATGAGAAATCTGCGCGGGAAAAACCGCGGGGCAGCCTTGTAAGCCCAGTAGTTTCGGCTCTGCGTTGTCTGTCAGTCAGTCAGTCAGTCAGTCAGTCAGTCAGTCAGTCAGTCAGTAACGGAAGAGTTTTATATATATTGACTATGTATTGATTTGTAATATTGTAATTTTATTAATCATAGAGTATTTATTGTTTATTAATTTGTTTGTGTGTGTATTGCTAGCCGAAATAAATATTTTATCTATTTAGTTAGGGGCACTGAGTTAAATCTAATAACATTGGTATTTCATTATTTCTAGTAGATATTTTATCATTATATCACTGGGATGATGATACCAGCTGTTGTTAGACACGAATCGCCAAGTGAAGAACTGCTCTATCGCTTTTAATTGAATTTACAGGTTTTTCGCTAAATCTTTTAACATCGGCTAACATTACTTCAGTTGATATTTTATCATTATATCACTGGGATAATGATACCAGCTGTTGTTAGATACGAATCGTCAAATGAAGAACTGCTCTATCGCTTTTAATGGAATTTACAACAAAGGAGAATTGAAAATTTTAGACGAATATAACATTTAAAATATTCTTCGGTAAATCTTTTAACATCGGCTATCATTATTTCAGTAGATATTTTATCATTATATCACTGGGATAATGATGCCAGCTGTTGAAAGATACAATTCGTCGGATTCAAAACTGCTGAACTATTATTCATTAAATTTAAAGCGAATGTGTTATACTTCAACAAGTAATGTATTTGTATTTTATAATTTGGTTGAAAATATTATTTATTTCGTTTTTATTTTGAATGTTTCACCTATAAATAATTCGTTATTACAATAAAAAAAGGTTATCTGCACATTCATGTCTACATAAATCGCACAGTTATCTCTCCACAGAGGCAATCTGCACTTTCGTGTCTACACAAGTTGCAAAACCAACCCTCCAGCTAAGTAAGGCCTTGAAAACAATAGTGTCTACCTTTCCAGGCGACATGTTTTAACATCATCTGTCACTGGGAAAGTAACACTGTTATTTCTTGACGCCATCGTCAGTCCAAAAGAAGATCATCAACGTAAAATCCTGATATCCTAGTCCTAGTACCCTGTGACAATATGCTGAGTCGGATCCTATTTCAGTTGTGATATTATTATGTGCCATTGTGATTTACACTGTGTGTAATGTAAAATGAATATTTTTTGCATTCGTAATATTATACTGCTCCGTGGCTCAGTTGGCAGTGATGTGGACTGAGTAAGCGTGTGCACCTGGTTTCGATTCCCGGGCGGGGCGAATATTGATATGATGAATATCGATGTTTGTTTCCCGTCTGGGTGTGATGTTCGTCTCTGTGTGTGTTTCGGGCACCCTAGATACAGGTTCTTCCTAGTAAGGGGCTCTGAGTGTGATGTGCTATTATTATTATTATACTAATTGTGTTATTGTTTATTATCAATTGTAATGTATCTGTGAGTGTGTGTGTGAAATAATTTTTATATCTACAGCTCGGCAACGGTGTCTTGACAGGGAACCATTTTTATTAACCGACTTCAATAAAGGAGGTTATCAGTTGGACCTGTATGTATGTATGTATGTTTGTCCGCGATTATCTCGCGTTTGGGTGAACCGATTTTGATGCGGTTTTCACAAAATTATTTGTTACATTCAGGCGAAGGTTCTAGTACCTATTTTAACCGACTTTAGAAAAGAGGGAGTTCTCAGTTTTATGTAAGTGTCAATTTTGAAGGCGGGTCTCTTTTGTTTAAAAAGAAATTATTCTACATATTAATTTGTTGCTATAAAGTCCTCTTGATCTTCCTAATGATGGCGATGGTTTCCTTAACTTTTTACGACAGGAAACAGTATTTTTAAAGTATTACCTTGCTAGTGAGGCACTGGTTGAAGTCCGCCTTCATATTACTGACGGAGACCCGGTCCTGCGGCCGCTTGGGGCCGCTCACAGATGTCACCACAGTCGACAGATCCAGCTCTACTATCTGTACAAAAAAAAGGAAACACATCAAACCATGGCTCGTTTGGGGGCCTCTCCAGGCGACCATTGTCGTAAGGCAAAACAAACATTTGTTTGCCTGAGACGTTTGGTGGGCACCCTGAACTACCTCGCCTCTCCCAAAATGGGATACTTTACCAAATAAGGTATCAATAGCGATTAGATTAGATGTAGTCTAATTAACTTTCAATAAGTGATATCTTGTATCCTATCAATATATATAAAACTCTTCCGATACTGACTGACTGACTGACTGACTGACTGACTGACTGACTGACAGACAACGCAGAGCCGAAACTACTGGGCGTACAAAGCTAAAATTTGGCATATAGGTTCCTTAGGGAGTGTAGGTCAACACTAAGAAAGGATTTCCCGAAATTCCCACGGGAACGGGAAAAAACGGTTTTTTTTGTGTTTATCAGAAATCTGCGCGGGAAATACGGCGGGGCAGCCTCTAGTATTGAATAAAGAATTAAATTATTTGATATTTGGTTTGATTTGACATGCTTGAAAGATATTTATACTAAACGTATTTTTAAAGGTTTTAAATATCTTTACTGGAGGTCTACTTCTCTTATTAATTGTATGGTAATCCAATCTAAAATGACATACGTCAAATAACTAAAATGCCCTAACTTTTTATGAATAACAAGGTAACATTATACTCAAAATTGAAAATGTTAAACCCCCCCCCGACCAAGTCAGATCCCCTCATCAACTTTTAAAGAGCTAATCATCTTCAAAAATGCATGGCCACCTTATCATATTTTTTTCAAAATCATTAAAGTAACACGGTACCAAATTTCAAATCGACAGGACATAATGGAAGGTAGTTAGATCCCCTCATCCACTATTTCAGAGCTGATCATCTTCAAACAGCTGATCAGGTCATGGTTACCTTACCATATACTTATATATACTTTATATTGAAGTAACACGCTACCAAATTACAAATGGAAGGTAGTTAGATCCCCTCCTTAACTATTATACAGTGTGTCCGGGGAAGTTATAACATAATTTTAAGGGTGTATTCTATGATCAATTTCATCATCACTCTAGAAACTCACTCACAGATCATTCACTTTAGAAAAAATTTTTTTTTCTAGAGTGGCGCCACTGTTTGCGTAAAACGACTCTTAATTTAGGTCTTGTACGAAGGCTAAGTTGGTAGGCTACCAGAATAACTAACAAAAGAATTAAATCAGAATTAAATTATTTTTTAATAAAAGTGGGTTAAACTGAAATCTTAAATTAAAAGGTAAAAGCGAAGGGTCTTTTTGGTAGTTGATAATTTCTGAAGTAATAGACTTAGAGAAATAAATCTAATACCAATTTGGAGAACAACTCAAAAGCTAACAATAAAGCACAAAAAATAAAAAAAAGTATCTGCATTTTTTTGTGGTAACTTGGAAAAAACCATAAAAAATGCACAAAAAAAAAATTTTTTTTTGGTTTATCATCTTTAAAAAAAAAAAGTAAAAGCAACACTTGGTTATTTTGTTAGTAACTTAGGTAGCCTAACTACTTAGCCTTCGATCAAGACCATAATGAAGGTTCTGTGAGCCTTAGATCTTTAACTGTGAATTTAAAAGTAGGCGGGGTCGACTTTTGCAAAAAAAAAAAAAAACATCATACTGAGTGGGGGGTGAGGCTGCGACCCGCCATATGGGGTGTTTTCATCGATGAAATTGATCATAGAATACACCCTTTTAAAATCTATACCAATATTATAAAGAGGAAAGATTTGTTTGTTTGTTTGTTTGTTTGTAACGAATAGGCTCTGGAAATACTGAACCGATTTTAAAAATTATTTCACTGGTAGGAAGCTACATTAACCCCGAGTGTCATAGGCTATATTAGATTTTCAAAAAAATTAGGGATCCTTACCTAAACTCAAATAATATAACCCAAGGTGCAATATTTTTTCCGTTGTTTACATATTTTGACAGGTGGTTTGTTGTTGTTGTTTGTTTTTTATTCGGCCATTCTGGGCAGTCAAAAGAACATAGTCTATAGAGCCAAGTCTTTTGTAGTATCTTATATTCTATGGCGTAACGAAGTAAGCCGGGAAAGCTCGTTATGTTATAACTTACCCGGACACACTGTATATTACAGAGCTGATAATCTTCAAACGACTGAACGATTTTCTTTAAACATGGCTAAAAACAATCGGGATAAATTTATCTATGCCCCAAAAAAAAAAAAAACATAAACCGGTACACCCGTTTGGGAGCTAAGATGCAACAGACAGGTACACAAAAAGATCGACAGATACACACGTTCAATTTAAAACATTCCTCTTTTTTCTTAGGGGGTTAAAAAAAAAAGTGTTTAAAATTAGATTGGTTTAGCCGTTTTCTCCAGTTATATGGTAAGGGGTGATATTGACTGCTCCGTAGCTCAGTTGGCAGTGATGTCGACTGAGTAAGCGTGTGCACCCGGGTTCGATTCCCGGCGAGGCGAATATTGATATGATGAATATCGATGTTTGTTTCCGGTCTGGGTGTAATGTTCATCTCTGTATAAGTTACGGGCACCCTAGATACAGGTTCTTCCTAGTTAGGGGCTCTGAGTGTGATGCGTTATTATTATTATTATATTATTCTGTTACTCACTTCAGAGAAAACTGGATCTTCGGCTGGGTCGGCGTAGTTCCTGAACATTTTTGCTGCCTTTAAGTAAGTTCTTATTATATTGATCTTCTCTTCGGAACGGTCTGGGAACAAGAAGAACATTTTTAAAGAAAAGGGGCTGGAGGTTACTTGACTATGGAACCCTAAAAACGATAGAAAATGCGAACATGGCTGATTGATTGATGCGTATTTGTTAATGATTGCTTTATTGAGTGTTTTGTTTCTCTAATGGTTGATAGTAGCTAAGTTTATTTTTTGATTGATTAATGCGTCTTGTTATTGATTGATTGATGCGTATTTGGTACTGATTGATTGATGCGTATTTGTTATTGATTGATTGTTGCCTATTTGTTAATTGATTGATATAAGTTAGGTTTCTTTTTTTAAGTTTGATGCTTGTTATTTTAGCTAAAACACAACTTACTAGTCTGCGTCAAATATCCCAAAGCCCCCTCGTCGACGGGAAATAAGGCGACAGTGGCGCCAAATTCGGGACACATGTTGGCGACCGTGGCTCGGTCTGCGATGCTCAAACTCTTCACTCCCGGGCCGAAGAATTCTACGAACTTGCCCACCACGCCTAGAGAGCGGAGGTGCTGGAATACAAAGTTGGTTTTTTTTTAAGTATGGTTAGCTGAATCACAATTGAAATTTGTTCCCGACGTGTCAAAAACATCCTGTATAAACCCTGGGTCAGATGTTTTTTTACATTTAAATCGAATCAAATCAAAATTCTTTATTCAATATAGGATACAAGATATCACTTAATGAAAGTCAATTAGACTACATCTAATCTAATCGCTATTGATACCTTATTTGGTAAAGTATCCTATACTGTGAGAGGCGAGGTAGGTCAGGGAGCCCACCAGTTGTCTCAGGCAAACAAATGTTTGCCTTGCCTTACGACAATAGTCGCCTGGAGAGGCCCCCAAACGAGCCCTCCTGTCAAATGATTCTACTCCCTTTCGCAATGATTTTACAGCGTAGAGAAGAAAGGGGTAACAAACTCTACTTTACAATATCTCTATTTTTTTTGTTCTTTTGTGACATTACAATACAATTAGGCGACAATACAATGAACATTATACAGATTATTTTTTCTCATAATATGCAATAATTTCGTTCGATTTTCGACTACGGCTGTAGTCGCGTGTTCCTGCTACAGGACATCTGAAAGTTTAGAAGCTCTCAACGTTTGGCGCGTCGTGAAAATGTTCGTTCATTAACCGACTTCAAAAAAGGAGGTATTCAGTTTGACCTGTAAGTATGTATGTATGTATGCACCCTTAGTTGGTTAAGATTTTAAGAAAATATTATATTAGTGTCGAACTGTTTGTACTTATTTGAAATAATCAATGAAAACCTATAAAAAAAAATGTATGCATGTTTGTCCGAGATTATATCGCGTTTGGCTGAACCGATTTTGATGCGGTTTTCAGAAATGTATTTGTTGCATTCAGGAGAATGTTTTAGTACCTATTTTAACCGACTTCGAAAAAGAGGAAGCCCTCAGATTATGTATGTGTCATTTTGTTGAAGGCGAGTCTCTTTTTGCAAAAAAGAGTTAAGAGAAAAAGAGAAATTATTACTGTTTGTATTGCATCAGAAATAAAACGTATTTGTATCTCTAAATGAAAATGTTACTTACCCCTTCTTGTTTATTAAGTAATCTCTTTTTTTTCTCTCTATAGCTTTCTTTTAGCTAAAAATCAGCGCGAATGAAAATGAGTATAGGATGTGATATGATACAGGATGTTTTTGCTTGAGTCGAAAAAAATGGAAATGGTAAAGTTAAATAAATATGTAACAAATTGTTTCTTTTCAAAAATAAAGAAACGTTAATCTTCCGTTTAATTTTCTATTTGCAGTTTTCATAGCACTTTCATAAAATAAAAATAAAATTACACCCTGTATTGTATAACTTACCTTAGTAATAGTAAGAACTAGATCCGTAGAAGTGACCAGTGGGTTCAAATCTCCTACCAATCTGTAGCCAACCACTTTTGGCACCAACATACTGATGGCTTGGCCCAACATTACTGCTTCTGCCTCGATTCCTGAAAAAAAAAAAACTTATGTTCTTAAGACAAACATGAACCGTGTGGTGGTGGCATAGTATCCCTCCCATCTTCCCCCCCCATTTCGCCAGAATAAATAAATAACGAAAAAAAAAATGAATTTCGCGCCACACTAACAAAGAAACTTTATACAGGATGTTTCTGACAAAAAGGTAATACATAAATAAATTCAATTTATACAGGGTGTTTCTGACAAGACGGTCATAAATCAAAGGAGGGATTCTGCTCACCATACCTAACAACTTTCCCAAAGCAACATGGTCGAAATCTCAACAGAAAAATCAGCCGTTCCGTAAATTGACCTTGTCACCTGATCAAACCAATGTATGGAACAGCTGTTATTTTTTTTGAGATTTTGACCTATGTTGCTTTGGGAAAGTTGTTAGTTATGGTGAGCAGAATCCCTCCTTTGATTTATTACCGCCTTGTCAGAAACACCCAGTATATTTAATAAATAATTTAATTTATAACCGACTTTTCAGCAACACCCAGTATATTGAGATACCTAAAGGTAGACATTGTGGATACTGCATGGCTCCGACTCAGCATATAGGTACGACAAGAATGTAACAATGCTGTTAACACAATCCATGACAGATGATTGATTGACACAAAATACTGATTGAGACCGAGACTTACCACCAACGCCCCAGCCGACGACGCCCAAACCATTGATCATGGTTGTATGACTGTCTGTACCGACCACGGAATCCGCATACAAAATATCGTCCGTGAACGCAACTCTTGCTAGATATTCTAGGTTCACCTGAAAAGTATGCATGAATCGTTAAGAGCCAGTTTACCGCGATGCTAGCGCCATTCTCTAAAAACATACAAGCTCTATATGAAATATCTTGTATATTAATAACTAGCTTACCCTTATCAAATTGTTGTGTTACTAAATATAAAATCCTAGCAATTTTTATATATTTTCTCACCATTTAAAAATTTAAACCTTCCCTGGATTCCCTTCATTAAAAAAAAATCGTTATACGCTCGTAGATGGCGTTATATAGCGTAATCTACGAACAATAATACTCAAGAAGCGTAACTAGCCCAATACAAGGCCCCACGCAATGCACACGGAAAAGAAGCCCCGGTGGGCGGGGCTTAGGTTACGGACACCATGCCGCGTCAGTTCCTAGTGGCACCTTGAGTCGATGGGCTGCAGCGTCGGGAGCATATTACTGTGTTTTTGGGTATTTCTGACCATGTTTTATCTTTACAAATATGCCGTAGAAGCCATAAAGACAAAAAAATACTTATAACACCTTTAAACAAATATTTTGTAAAATAACACTTGACCGCCATCTAGCAGCGATAATATGTACCAGCCAAAAGCAGGGGAGCTAGCTCGCTGCTTTGTCGACAGACGCGAGCGAAGCGGCCATTGTCTATAGGTAGTGTTGCAATAGGAGTTACTGTGTGAGCGTAAGTGGAACCAAAATCGAAGCGGTTTTGTAGGAGAGTTACGCTGAGTATTGTTGTTCGTAGGGCGTAATACACGTAAGTAATTTAAATCAGTTCAAATTAACCTGAAAAGTTCAAAACAAAAAACAAAACAAAAGCTATTTGACTGGCGCATGACGAGTTCCAGTTTTATTAGGAGCTTTGAATAATTCATTTCAACTTCAGCTGTAGATTTTTGTAAGCGCCATCTGATTGTTTGTGTCGCCAACTTGTTTTTTTTTTCTTTCTGAGATGTCAAATTAAAAACCTTGCATTCAAAACTAAAATCATTAACATTCTACAGTTTTAGCGAGACAAACAAACAGCAATATTGAGATAAATTGGGGAGGCATACGCCCAGCAGTGGGCTGATATATCTCACAGAAAAAGAAGAGGAAGATATAGTGTTTTTTTACCTGATGAACAATACCAGAGCCGGGTGGAACAATCAACATATTGTCAAACGATTGGGCGCCCCACTGTAAGAAAACACAAAATAAAATTAGACAGAACAATATATCCATTTATAGTTTAATAGAAAAACTAGTCGACCCGGCGAACTTCGTACCGCCTTACCTATTACTATGTTGTGCATGTATTATACTTATAAACCTTCCTCTTGAATCACAAAAAAAATGCATCAAAATCCGATGATAAGTTTTAAAGACGTGGTAAGCGACTTCATGTATTGAAGCCATTAGGAAGTTATAATATACTGAGTGTATCTAACAAGGCGGATAATTCCAAGGAGGGATTCAGCTCACCATACCTAACAATTTTTGGTTCTAAATCTCAAAAAAAAAAAACAGCTGCTCCATACATTGGTTCAATCAGCTGATGAGGTCAATGCTTTCGACCCATGTCGCTTTGGGAAAGTTGTCAGGTATGGTGAGCTTAATAACTCCTCAAATTTATTGCCTTGTCAGAAACTTCCTTTATATGCTCATCAAGTAATAACTTGCCTTCAAGAATTGAAATCTCTCCTTGTTCCTTTTAAACTCTAATTCTTGATTCTTGTTCAACGCATCAGGCCTGAAAAAAAAAATCTAAACTAAGGCAAATATCAAAAATGTGGCACAGTATGACACTAGATCATTTAGCCTAGTATTTTTAGGGCTTTGTTGTATAGCTTTTAGGTTGAAGATCAAAGAAAGCTACAAATTGTTGCTAAAAGTGGCCACTTTTGGCAACAATCTGCGGATCATTTTGTTTTTTTTTTTTTACTTAGGACTACTTTACCGTGCTCAAAAAATACTAAGCATGATTATTTTAGTGTCATGCTTTTGATATTTTCTTACATTTTTGATATTTTTGTAACTAAGTTTTTTACAAATTCACTCATAAGAGTGCAAATATTGGAACCAAGTTTAGGGACCTAGCCAAAAAAAAAGTGCAACGTTACGGCTGAAGTGAGACACAACACTCATCATATCAATATTTGCCCCGCACGGGAAACGAACCCAGGTGCACACGCTTACTCAGTCCCTATCACTGCCAACTGAGCCACGGAGCAGTCAAGTCAAGCAGTCAACATTTAAGGGCATGTAATTCAAGTATATTGAAATTATTTTTAGTATTTGACATTTTATATACAACGAGCTTTTCCGGCTTACTTCGTTACGCCATAGAATATAAGATACTACAAAAGACTTGGCTCTATAGACTATGTTCTTTTGCCCGCCCAGAATGGCCGAATAAAAAACAAACAACAACAACAAACCACCTGTCAAAATATGTAAATAACGTAAAAAATATTGCACCTTGGGTTATATTATTTGAGTTTAGGTAAGGATCCCTAATTTTTTTTAAAATCTAATATAGCCTATGACACTCGGGGTTAATGTAGCTTCCTACCAGTAAAATAATTTTTTAAATCGGTTCGGTATTTCCGGAGCCTATTCGTTACAAACAAACAAATCTTTCATCTTTTTAATATTGGTATAGATTATACATTTAAAAATTTGACATTGTTTACATAGTACTTAAATAATTATGTAACTACTTATTATTTTTTATATAATTTTTGTACAATATTTTGACGAACACATTATATACTTTGACATTTTATAATACAACTTTGTATGTAATATGAATATGATAGTGTGAAATAAATTAATCTTATCAGTTACAATACTCACGATCTAGAGAAGTCGACCTGCACAGAGTGATCAATGACCAGGTCGGCTGGACAGATCGGGTTGATCTTGTCGGGGTCGCCGCCGAGGGTTTTGACCGCGTCCCGCATCGCTGCAAAATCTACCACTGCTGGCACTCCCGTTAGGTCCTGTTAATGAATTAGGTACTTTTTAGGTCATTGATAGAGCTTTTAGATTAGACATAGAAATCTAAAGTGTTGCTAAAAGTGGCCACTTGAGGACTAAATCAGTAGATTATTTAGGTCTAAAAACTTCAGAACACTGCCTTAATAATACTAAGCAAGATTATATCCCTATAGATATATTTTTTGATATATTTTCCATTATTCAAAAGATCAAATATTTTTTTTTAGTGCTTTAGGTTATAATTACTAGAAGTTATATTTTTTTAGGTTTACCAACTTAAGATAAAAATGGTTCTGTACCTATAGAAAATTTATAAATACGAATTCACTACGGCAGAAATCCTAAAGAATGTTTTGTAAATGATAAGTTTAAACTACCTATCTTATCAATCATTCATAATATAGAGTCAAGGTTATTCTTGTAACGTATTTCTGTGTTTGTGATTTGAATATTAATTGTTATTAACCGCCTCCGTAGCTCAGTGGCGTAGCGCGTCGCGCCTTTGATAAGGGCACGGCAGGTTGAGGGTTCGATCCCCGCAGAAAACACCACATATTGATTTCTCACAAAAATCACGTTGTGGTTGTTTTCGGTTGGATAGGACATTGCAGGCTTGAATCACCTGATTGTCCGAAAAGTAAGATGATTCCGTGCTTCGGAAGGCACGTTAAGCCGTTGGTCCCGGCCGCAGTAGTGGTCGCTATAACCGCGGCGACAAGCTGGCCCCGCCTCACGTTGGTAATAAAGCATAAAATCGGCTAAACGTGGGTCCGGCTATTGAGCTGGTACCTCTGCCTAACCCTTCGGGGAATAAAAGGCGTTCTTATCTAGTGGAATACTGTTTCACAATTTTTTTTTTATTTGCCTAGTTTAAAGATAATTTTTTTCGGGTGGCGCTACTTTAGCTGGGCTATGCTTCTTAAGTATACCTGCAGTATAACCCGGGCGGGTTTGAAAGCTATTTCAACTCCCGCATCACTTTTCTGGTTCGTCTCCCAATCGAGGACGCTCTGGACATCCTTTTCCAACACCTGGAAATTGTCACAGTTCCTGACGCACGACTCCAGGAGGACCCTGATGCTGTAGGGGAGACGATCTGGAAATAAAATTATAGATGTCGTAGTAAGATTTGATAATTAGGTTTTTTGCAAAAAACCTAGGGATTTTGCGAAAACACGGATAATTTGATATAAACATTACTTTTTTCAATCATCCTAACATAAAGTAGTTTTTTTTGCAAAAAACCTAGTAAAATTGAAAACTTTGAAACCTTCCTATAATCTGATTGGCTAGATTTATTGCTTGCTGGTAAACTCTTATTCTGATTGGTTCTCTGTAGCGTCAAAGGATATTTTAACGAACCAATCAGAATAAGAGTTTACCAGCAAGCAATAAACTAGCCAATCAGATTATAGGAAGGTTTCAATTTTACTAGGTTTTTTTTGCAAAAAAACTCCTTTATGTCAGGATGATTGAAAAAAAAGTAATGCTTATATCAAATTATCCGTGTTTTCGCAAAATCCCTAGGTTTTTTGCAAAAAACCTATACTACGACATAGATAACGTCACAAGACTAATGAACTCTAAGGCCTCCTTTACGAAGACGCGGCGCGTTGTGCGTTGCGTCGTGCGGGCGACGCTGCGGGCACCGCGGGACGTTTCCTTATACGATATCGAACATAGGCCTATGTTGACGTTATGATGCGAGCATCGCGGCGGTTCCCGCGCAGGCGCCCGCGAACTCGTCTCCGTAAACGGTCTCATACATTGCTATACGTTTGATTTAATCGCAGCACGCCCCGCACGACGCCCCGCGTGATCCTAAATGCGGCCTAAGCAATAATAAGCTCAAACCCATCATGACACAAAATGACAAAAATACAAACATAAAAAATAAATTAAAAAATTACCTAATAGAAAAATGTTACTACTCTCTACAAGAATTCTTAGACGACAAGGATTAAATAAAAATTGTTAAAACCTTTTCCCATTCACTTTATTAGTTTCTATTTTGTTTTTTTTTTTTCATTGTGTAAGTTAGTATTTTTTTTTTAAGCATAAACTATTATACTCAGTAAGAGACTGCAATAACCTAACCTAGTGTGATATACTTAGTGTAAGCTAGTATTTTTAAGTTTTTAATTATTATTTTTTTGCTGCGCCCTTACGGGGTTTATGAATGTTTTGTACATGTTAACTGTGTAAATTATTTCATAAGAGCATTAAATAAATCTTATCTTATCTTATCTTATCAATATTTTAGACCGATTCAGTGCCGATGCGGTGCGTTTGGTTGTATGGCGCACGGACGCTCGTTAGTTCTCATGAGTGAACGCGTAAATTGAAAAAGTCCAAACGTTCATATGACAAGCGTTCAACGCGCGTTTTGACAACGCGCATTTACAACTACATAACAACTTATTCAGGCCGTCATGTGGACTGAGTTATGCGTGTGCACCTGGGTTCGATTCCCGGCGGGGCGAACATTGTTATGATGAATCTTCAGTTGTGGGGGTAGAGAAGTGCTTGCACTTAGCTCGCGAACTTGGAGCCATTGTGCATAAGTTATGATGAATATCGATGTTTGTTTCCGGTCTGGGTGTAATGTTCGTCTCTGTATATGTTTCGGGCAACCTAGTGAATCCTGTTGTATTAGACGAAATTGGAACGGGCGTAGTGCAACTGACACTTAATATCAATCAATATTGACATATATACTGTCAGTCGAACGTAATCATATTATTACCGTATTAAGGAGCAGACTACCCTTTTTGGTCAATTCCAATCTATTGCGATACTACTGTTATAGTTATAGCAAAATTGATTACTAGCTACCAAACATGTATTTTCTTGCGATTAACGTCCTATTTTTATTCTACTTTTATTCGATAGTTGCCGTTTTGCGCGATGAGACTAAGGGCCCAGGTCGTCCTGAAATCGTGCGAAATTTTAATCATGAATTAATCATAGACGAAAAGAGAATCGTAAGAACTTTACTAAAGAAATGTAAGAACTCTACTGACTGAACCATGGCGGTCGCGGCAACGAGCGTTCAACGCCTGGCAAGCGAGTGGCATATGAACTCTATACAAAAACTTAGCGCGCGTTAAACGCTTGTCATCTGAACGTAGCCTAAGCATGTTTCCTCATGCAGCGATTCGATACAGAATTGCGTCGATAGGCGATATCGGTGCGATATCGAAAACGTCGCGAGTCCTAAGGGTGTTTCCTCAAGCAGCGATATCGATCGTTCGATAAAAGTTCGATAAGCAATTGAAATCGCTCGTACATCCGAATGATGCAATTCTGTATCGTCGCGATATCGAGCCCAGCCCCCCCTACATACGGGACTGGGCTCGATATCGCGACGATACAGAATTGCATCATTCGGATGTACGAGCGATTCATATTGGCTATCGAACTTTTATCGAGCGAGCGATATCGCTTCTTGAGGAAACACCCGAATATGAATAAATAAACATATAATGTTCTGCTGCTAGAATGGTCTGCGCTTCTGTGGACTGTTGAATGACTCCAATTTGTTAAAGGATTTTTTCCAAATGAGGGCGCCACCATCGGTACCACCAAAGTGCGGTGTTGTAAAGTGGCGGGCGGTCTAGGTCGCCGTAACACTTCCGGTTTTTATGTATTCCAAAATAGCTCTTGTTCTTTGGTAATACAGTCTAGGGCGCACAAGACCATTGACTAATCTGTTACACTCTCCTAGACAGCCACTACCCCACCACCACACAGCCAGTTAAGTTTATAAACTTACCATATTTTGGCCCCAATGCTGCGACATCGTAGTATTTGAAGGTCTTCCCGTTTACCTTCAGCTCCTTCAAAAGGTGGCTGTATGGGTTTTTGGCTGAAACAAAGACACAAACCATTAAAAAAACAAAAGCATCAAAAGACATCGACTGGGGGCGCCACTAACGTACCTGACGTTGGTAGTTAAGTACATATACAGTGGCGGTCTAGGACGGCGTAACAGATTTGTCTGGTACTGGACTGTATTACCAAAGTACAAGAGCTATTTTGAAATACAGAAAAACCGGAAGTGTTACGCCGTAATAGACAGCCACTGTACTTACCTAGGTACAGTGGCGGACTAGGAGGGCTTAACAGATTTGTCTATGGTTTCGTCAGCCCTAGACTGTATTACCAAAGAACAAGAGCTATTTTGCAATACAGAAAAACCGGAAGTGTTACGCCGACCGTGTCCGCCACTGTACCTCACCCTCCATTCAAAACATAAAGCCATTTGTCTCATATTTTGACCAAGTGCAGGCTTAAAATTTACTACTGAGAACTGAGAGAGAAAAGTGTGTATTGTGGGTGTGAAAGGGCCTTGATTCAGTCGTGCGGCACACGCACAAGCAATCAATAAGGGCATGTCAAGCTATGCTCAATGTAG
This sequence comes from Euspilapteryx auroguttella, assembly GCA_951802225.1. NCBI lineage: Eukaryota > Metazoa > Arthropoda > Insecta > Lepidoptera > Gracillariidae > Euspilapteryx > Euspilapteryx auroguttella. The sequence goes on from OX637668.1 coordinate 1,467,407, forward strand.
TGTTTCTCCAAGGCTACAACATAATAAAGAGTACTACGTATACAGGATGGACATTCCCTGCCTCCCTGAGTAAGTGTGGTACACCCACACTTGGTTACCTCTCAGTACCAATAGCACAGCTCATCTCAATCACACAAGCTTTGTAAGCATGCATGTACAAGGATTTGGGTTGTGGTGCATGAAGCAACATTTTTTTTTATACATTGTAACTTTGATTGTCTAAGGTATACACATAAATTATGTTGCTGGCAAAGTTGTTGGTAGGAACTTTAGTGTTGTGTTTGCAATTCCAGTTGCAAATGATGCCACTGAGAATACTTAAATGTTGAATACGGAAATCTATTAATTAAACACAAAAATAATTTAAGTAAATAACTTACAATTTCCCTGATTTCTCTTTTGATATTTTAGAATAGTATGGCATCTAAAAAATATCTTGATATTTCTAAATAACATTAAATTAACACTCATTTAATTAATAAAATTTGATCAGGTGCTAATCCATGATTAATTCTGGTTTAAGTTTAAAAAAATATTAAAATTTCATATTTATAAGTAAGTAAGTACAGATAGATCAAAGTTGGAACTATCTATAAAAACTTTACTCAGAGAATTGATCTAAATTTCATCAAGTTTGGTTCAGTAGTTTTAGTATATGTTATCTACTAATAAACTTGATTGTAAGTGTGATTAGATAGATACTAGAGGCTGCCCTACGGTATTGCCCGCGCAGATTTCTCTTAAATACAAAAATCCCATTTTCACCCGTTCCCATGGGAATTTCAGCTAATTATTCCTTAGTGCTCCCCTACACTCCCCAAGGAATCCACGTGCAAAATTTCACCCAGTTACGCCCAGTAGTTTCGGCTCTGCATTGTCTGTTAGTCAGTCAGTCAGTAACAAAGTTTTATATAATATTGATTTAGAAGTGTTTAGTAGTAAGAATAGATAATAGGAATAAATTAAATATTCAATGAACTAAAATGCATATTAATTACAAAATAGGTGTGTAACAAATAAAGAGTAAACTATAATGATACAATGACCTTGATTCTAAAACCTGTATTGCTACTATCAGAACTCAATTTATTGATTAATTAAACATGATTTAGACCACTGGTCAAAAGGTTAATTAATCTTATAACTGTGAATAGCAATCCATGCTGATTGTAACTTGAAAAAGATTAGAATCTCACAAGTTTTGGTTCGAGCGAGTGCTATATTTATTTTAACTAAAAACGTAAACAAATCCCAGTCCTATCATAACAAAAGGTATGTCAAAAGGTTCTGCCATTATTGGCGGGCATTTTTGTTGAAATACAGATTAGATAAATTTAAATAATAGTGTATTTTTGTCGAAAAAAGGTTGAATTTCATACCGGCCATAGCTCTTCCTTGACAAGTCACGTAAAACTAGTGAGAGAATGAATGAATTGAATGAACAATATCGTATAATGAATGAATGAAAGGTTAAGGGTCTGTTTCATAACGAACGGCCAACCCTCAAGTCTAGCTATAAGCGAAAGAGTTAGTTATTATTATTTTCTCGAATCTACTCGACTATGGCAAATTTAAATAATATTTAATGATGGTTTATTTTCTAAGCAGCAGAGGCTAGTTTATTGGTTCTGGTGTTCATAGACCTAGGAAAAAGCTACGATAATCGTAAAATCGATTAAATTAGATTATTCGTTCATTCACTACTTCCGGTGTTTCAATATATGCATTTGCATAATAGAAATTGTCTTCAAATATATGTCTTTTACTTCTAAGTGCTAGTAAGTAACGAAACGTAATAACCTAGTTTAAAAAAGCGCGCACAATCTGGTGTTGTGTTGTGTCGAGGTTGTGTCAGTCAAAATTAAAAATTTGTTTGTTGTTTGTGGTGTCGAAAAATCCGTTGATTAGCGCTTTTGTGCGTGATTTTTTAAATTTATCTTATTTATTTTACACTTTACTACTTATCATGGCTTTATTTGACTTAAATACAATAAACGACGCGCTGAGTGATCCAACACAGCCCCGTAGTGGCGTCGATTTTACCGGGAAATCGTTAAAATTGGACACAGAAAAGGATGGTAAGTTTTTATGAAATTTCTAAAGAACTAATTGCTGATAGTCGAATTTTAATATCAGAACTTGGATCTTATCAAAGTAAATTATTCCTTAAATATGGTTTCTTGATTTTGCTTTGTCTAAACAACGCTAGAAACACGACACAACATAACCTCAAATTTTCTCATTGTTGTTTATTATTTACTAGTCGACCCGGCGAACTTCGTATCGACTAACCTATTACTATATTGTTCATGTATTATACTTATAAACCTTCCTATTATCTATCTATAAAAAAACCGCATCAAAATACGTTGCTAAGTTTAAAGATTAAAGCATACTTACATAGGGACAGACGCGGGAAGCGACTTTTTTTTTAATAAGTATTGAGTATTGATGATATTGATGATGATGATTTAGAACAGCATCCAAAAAAGTTACTTGATTTGGCGAAATCAGTCACAACTTATCAATACTCGAATTGAGCCTTGGCTTTAGTAGTTCCTGCCATGAAACATCAATTGTCTGCTTCTGCTGCCCATCCTTAAGATGATCCCTTAGTTGATATAAACATTGTGTGAAGAGATTATATAGTAAATCGATAGATAAATAGACATGCACAATTTCCAGCGGAACCAATAACCGAAGCGATAAACAAAGCACCAGAGCTTCACTACCTTACCCTGACTGGTAACACGTTGGGAGTGACCGCTGCACAGGCAATAGCCAAATCTCTGGAGACGCACCCAGAGTTCCAGATTGCAAGATGGTCGGACATGTTTACTGGACGAATGAAGACGGAGATTCCTCCTGCTTTGGTATTACAAATTTCTTTATTCTTAAACTAGTTGACCCGGTGAACTTTGTGCCGCCTAACCTATTACTATGTTGTGCATGTATTATACTTATAAATCTTCTATTAACCTACTATGTAGTGATAGTGATATATGTGAAACTTTAAAGTGAAACCTTCATAGTTCAGCTGGCAGAGATTTTGACTATGAATTTGGAGGTCTGGGTTCTATTCCTAGCATGAGCAACTGTTTTTTTCTGGATCAGATTGTTTTTGTAAGTATTACGGGTAGATTAGATAAAGTTCCTTATTTTCTACTGTAAATTCAATTTGGGTTGCCTGGAATAAATGGCTGCTTATTGCTCTCTTTCTGTCCATTAAATATTTTAAATGGTTTTTTTTTATTGCACGGCCCCCAACCTCGCGCATTTGACACACTCTAGTGAAGTTGTAGGTGCAACAGAATATGGTTTTGTCGTCGACGTTGCTTGACTGCAGCCGACCGTGTGAAGTCGAGTCTCAACTGCATGCTGTTGAGTTGAGTATGTCGAAAGTGTGCGGGTTGATGCGATTCGGTCCATCTGGAATCCTTAGTATTTTTTTTTTATTTTGTCAATGAAGCATTTTTTTATCATTATCTTTCTTTTTCAGAGTGCACTAGGAGATGGCATGATAACAGCGGGTGCACGTCTCACAGTTCTGGATCTCAGTGACAATGCTTTTGGACCAATTGGTGTGGAAGGACTCGCTAAGCTGCTGCAGAGTGAAGTGTGCTCGCAGTTGCAGGTGAGCTGGCATCGGAAGCTATGTATTCTTGGCCTGGCTTGCTAGAACAGGAGCAAGTGGCGAGCTTTACTGAGAGCCCTTTGTCCCTGATGAGAGATAAGAAGACGTAATCATCATCATTTACAAATAGAATACCTGAGCCATAAAGAGAAACATAGAATGTATACCAAATTCTTTTGAAAATATTAAACAGCCATACTCGGCTCTACTACAAAAAGAGTTAAACCAGGTCTAAATCACTAGACTAGGTTTAAATCACTAGTTCGTCATACAAATTGGCGATTTTAGACCGGTCTAACTTTTTTGTGGTAAAGGGGACTAAGTCTAAATCTCGTCTAAGTTCTATAGAAGTATAATCATACAATTATGCTTCTATTCTATTACGATTGGGTCAAGACCGTAACTTTGATCCTATAGAAATAGTATCATTACATCTTAAGACGCTATATGAGTTTTGAAGGTTTTTTAAATCTAGTAATTCTCTTAATCTGTAGGAGGTAAAGATCTGGAATTTTAATATAACCTTTTTGAGGATATAACAAAGTTTTTTATAATTGAGAAACACTAGTGGAATCAAAAAACCTCGATACATTATTTCGTCAAAGATAACCTTTCCAAAAAACGGGAATAGCTAGTTCTTTGAAATGACTTACTAGTTTTTGTTAAAACTACCTAGGAATAATGATAATAAACAAAATTAAATTCTGGTAATTCAGTAAATTCTCATAATTAAAAAGATATTCAATATTTACTACTTTTTCCAATAAAATGTAGTAACCGATGTGGGCGACTGACATATAACTGTACCTTGCCCTCAGTATGCTATATCAAAGAGATAGACTCTGTTCATTCGCTCGTTCCATTTATTTGTCGTAAATCGTCTTAAAGGATCAAAGATAGGAGACTTGTAATTTTTGACCCAATCGTAATAGTAGAATAGTAATAGAATAGAAGTATAATCGTAAGTTTAAGAGATTAGCGGCCCTGAAGAGAGCCTGAAAAGTGATCCACTAGCAATCTAATGCCACCTAACATTAGAAAAGAATGCCTAAAACTATAAATTCTCATGGATAAGAACATCGTATATTTGCAAAAAACTTTTTTGATTTTGTAATAATAATAATATATATAATAACACATCACACTCAGAGCCCCTAACTAGGAAGAACCTGTATCTAGGGCGCCCGAAACACATATAGAGACGAACATCACACCCAGACCGGAAACAAACATCGATATTCATCATAACAATATTCGCCCCGCCCGGGAATCGAACCCGGGTGCTCACGCTTACTCAGTCCGCATCACTGCCAACTGAGCCACGGAGCAGTAATTTTTTTTTTTTTTTTACAATTGTTGAATCCTTTCACTTTTACCAACCACGACATTTTGTATTTTCATATCAACCCTTTGTTTCCAGGAGCTGCGTTTAAACAACAACGGCTTAGGTATAACGGGTGGCAAGTTGCTGTCGTCTGCGCTGAGCTCTCGGCCTCCCCGGCTCAGAGTGTTTGTTGCTGGGAGGAACAGGCTTGAGAACGATGGGGCTAAAGCTTTGGCTGCTGTGTTTCAGGTGAGTTTAGTCTAAGAAAGAGATAGAGAGTGTGTGCGTGGTACCCGGGGTCCTTCCCAAAAGCGCCAGGACGGCCGCCGGGGGGTTTTAGTGGGTGCGAGCCCCACATACCCCCGGCGCTCCCCCGAGCTCCCCCGTTGCAAAAAAAAAAAAAAAGATCAGGAATAGTAGAAAAACTATTGAAATAATCAAAACAAAAGAAAGAAAGTTAAGGAACTAAATGTAAAATGATGATTCCTCATCGCCTTTCCTATTCTAGGTAGGCAAAGGGTCGGCCATAGGCCTATGGGCTATGACTCTTTCAGAATTGGCTGGTTAAGCTGTGGCTTATACAGCCAATTCTTAAAGAGTCATATTAAGGTGGTAACTCCCGGTATGGTGCGAAATTTATTTTATTTCGCGTTTTTTATTTATTCTGGCGAAAGTATTCATTTTTAATGAATTTGCGTATGTAAAAAACCATCTCCCACATTGTAATACAACGTTTTTGGAAGACAGACCTACTGATTTTGTGTCTAAGGACATAATTCGATTTTTGGCCTTTTAGTCAAGTTATATTTGAATTTCGCGCCATACCGAGAGTTACCACCTTAAAGAACTCAGGTGAATTTGTCATACTCAAAGAAAAAATAAATGAAGTCTAAAAAAAACAGAAATTACACAAAAACAACTCTATAAATTTGTACAGTAGCGGACACGGCCGGCGTAACACTTCCGGTTTTTCTCTATTGCAAAACAGCTCTTGTTCTTTGTTAATACAGTCTAGGGCTGACGAGACCATAGACAAATCTGTTACGGCCTCCTAGTCCGCCGCTGTACCATACCAATTTAACTCTCTTTTTCCTGTTACAGCGAATGGGTTCCCTACAAGAGGTGTCGATGCCCCAAAATGGTATATACCACGTCGGAGTAACGGCTCTGTCGAACGCCTTCAAGCAGAACCCTAATCTGAGTACTCTCAATTTGAATGACAACACCGTCGGGCCCAAAGGCGCTGAGGCCATAGCGCAGGCTTTGCCACTGTAAGTATATTCTTTACTAGTCGACCCGGCGAACTTCGTACCGCCTAACCTTTAACTTTCTTGTGAACGTATTATACTTATAAACCTTCCTCTTGAATATACCGGGTGTTTCTGACAAGGCGGTAATAAATCAAAGGAGGGCTTCTGCTCACCATAAGTAACAACTTTCCCAAAGCAACATAGGTCGAAATATCAAAAAAAAAAAAACATTTGTTCCATACATTGGTTCGATCAGCTGGCGGGTTCAATGTACGGGACAGCTGATTTTTGTTTTGAGATTTCGACCCATGTTGCTTTGGGAAAGTTGTTAGTTATGGTGAGCAGAATCCCTCCTTTGATTTATTACCGCCTTGTCAGCAACACCCGGTATATTACATGATATCTATTACAAAAATCCGTTACGTAGTTATAAAGATTTAAGCATACATAGGGACAGACGCGGAAAGCGACTTTATTTTATATGCTATATATTGATTGATATTAATTTTCTTTATGAAGGCGGTAACTCTCGGTATGGCGAAAATTCAAATTTTTTCGCTTTTTTATTATTATTTTTGCAAAAGTATTCATTTTTAATAAAGTTAAAATGAATTCGCGTACGATAAAAACCATCTCCGTGCATAAAATAAAGACGCTCCCGCGTCGGTCCCTATGTATGCCTTAATCTTTAAAACTACACAACAGTTTTTGATGCGGATATTTTTAATAAATACATTGGCTGGTGGTAAATCAAAAAATAGGAGTAATTTTTAATTATAAAGTTTTTTGTTGTTGTTTCAGATTAAAAAATCTAAAGCATGTAAACTTGGGCGATTGTTTGTTGAAAAGTAAAGGCGCATCCACATTGGCTAAAGCATTTAAAGAGAACGCAGTTATGCTTGAGGTGAGTGTGAAAGTCGCCTTACTGGATACAAGTGTTTTCCTGCAGCTCCAACCTCCTTACTGTCTGTGTAAGAAACTCTAAACGAGAAAACTGCTGGACCAATTTTGAAGAAACTTGTTGCATGTTTTAAGTTTAAGAATGCGAACTCTCGAAATCCGAAAACATATTCAAATCGGTTTAGTAGTTTTGCTGTTTAGCGCTTACAAACGGACACACAAACAGACAAAAATAGACAAAATAAATAATTATCTATTATAACAATTTTAGCCGAGAGTTAATACGTCTCTGTATGTGTTTCGGGCATCATAGATACAGGTTCTACCTAGTCAGGGTATCTGAGAGTGTTGTGTTTATATAATAAAAATTTATTAATATTACAGACACTTGACATGAGCCATAACGAGATAGGCAGAGAGGCATGCATGGAGGTTGTTGACTGTATAACGTCGACTGGCGGCAGCAAAGGACGGCTCACTAAAGTTGTTTTAGCTGGTAAGTTTGTCATTGTCATCAGTCCACTGCTGGAAACAGGCCTCTCACGCTGATTGTTTCAAGTGTTATAATTGTGCAGGGTATTGCTTTAATCACCACGCTTGGCACAGATTAGATAAAAGTTAATATGTATTTCTTGCTCTTGGCTTGGATATTATACTTTACTAGCTGACCCGGCAAACGTTGTTTTGGCATATAAATAACTAGAGACTGCCCCGCGGTATTTCCCGCGCAGACTTCTCATAAACACAAAAATACCGTTTTTTCCCGTTCCCGTGGGAATTTAGGGAAATCCTTTCTTAGTGCTCACCTACACTCCCTAAGGAACCTACATGCCAAATTTCAGCTTTGTACGCCCAGTAGTTTCGGCTCTGCGTTGTCAGTCAGTCAGTCAGTAACGGAAGAGTTTTATATATATTGATTTTAAGGCGTATGAAAAATAGATGTTAGCCGATTCTCAGACCTACTCAATGTGCTCACAAAATTTCATGAGAATCGGTCAAGCCGTTTCGGAGGAGTGCGGCAACGAACATTGTGACACGAGAATTTTATATATATACTAGAGGCTGCCCCGCGCTTTCACTCGCGCAGATTTCTCATAAACACAAAAATCTATATTTTTCCCGTTCCCATGGGAATTTCGGGAAATGCTTTCTTAGTGCTCACCTACACTCCCTAAGGAACCTACATGCAAAATTTCAGCCCGCTACGCCCAGTAGTTTCGGCTCTGCGTTGTCTGTCTGTCAGTCAGTCAGTCAGTCAGTCAGTAACGGAAGAGTTTTATATACTGGGTGTTTCTGACAAGGCGGTAATAAATTAAAGGAGGGCTTCTGCTCACCATAACTAACAACTTTCCCAAAGCAACATGGTTCAAAATCTCAAAAAAAATACAGCTGTTCCATACATTGGTTCGATAAGCTGACGGGGTCAATGTACGGGACAGCTGATTTTTGTTTTGAGATTTCGACCCATGTTGCTTTGGGAAAGTTGTTAGGTATGGTGAGCAGAATCCTTCCTTTGATTTATTACCGCCTTGTCAGAAACACCCTGTATATTGATTTCAACTTTTATAAGTGTCTTAAATGTTTGCAGGCAACAGTCTAGGCGGCGCCAGTATGAAGGACGCGCTGAGGCTGAAGCTCGGCGCAGCGGCCGCGCTGAGCGACGGCGAGGCCAGCGACGAGGAGTGTACGTGGCTGCCGCGTCTAGTCGACACAGTGGCGGACACGCTCGGCGTAACACTTGCGGTTTTTCTGTATTGCAGAATAGCTCTTGTTCTTTGGTAATACAGTCTAGCAGTGGTAACATGACGAAAATTTGTCGACTTTGTCGTATCTATCTGTCATACTTTTGTCGATCGTCTCCATACACTTTCCCGCATTTAAATGTCAAAAGTGATTAAAAGTGACGGAACGACTCGACAAATGGTCCGTCATGCTGCGGGGGTAGGGCTGACAAAACCATAGACAAATCTGTTACGGCCTCCTAGTCCGCCACTGTACCGCCCAACCTATTACTATTCTGTGCATGTATTATACTTATAAACCTTGCTTTCCATTAATATTTACAGTTACTTAAGTAAGTACATTATACTATACATATTTACAAAAAAAGGAAGAAAAAACTATAAAAATTAAAAGAGCCTATAAATAAAATATTACCTCCAGATCTTACCTAGTACCTTCCTCTTGAATCACGTTATCTATTTAAAAAAAAAGCACCAAAATCCGTTGCGCAGTTTTGAAGATTTAAGCATACATAGGGACAGACGCGGGAAGCGACTTTATTTTATACGAGCTGTCCCGGCTTACTTCATTACGCCATAGAATATAACATACTACAAAAGACTTGGCTCTACAGACTATGTTCTTTTGATTGCCCAGAATGGCCGAATAAAAAAACAAACAACAACAACAAACCACCTGTCAAAATATGTAAACAACGAAAAAAAATATTGCACCTTGGGTTACATTATTTGAGTTTAGGTAAGGATCCCTAATTTTTTTGAAAATCTAATATAGCCTATGACACTCGGGGTTAATGTAGCTTCCTACCAGTGAAATAATTTTTCAAATCGGTTCAGTATTTCCGGAGCCTATTCGTTACAAACAAACAAACAAATCTTTCCTCTTTATAATATTGGTATAGACTATGTATTGTATACTATGTATTGATATTGAAGTTTCTCTTTGTATATTTTTCGGGCACCCTAGGTTCTACCTAGTTAGGTTCGGGTGCTGACTCTTTCGGGCTCTAGTTAGGGTCTCTGAGAGTGTTGTGCTATTAATAAACAAGTTGACCCGGCGAACTTCGTACCTCATATTATTTTGTGCATGTATTATACTTATAAACCTTCCTCTTGAATCACTCTATCGTTTAAAGCGTTATAATAATCTCTTGCAGACGTGACAGGCTCCGAAGAAGAGTCCGAAGAAGAGGAAGAAGAAGAGGAAGAGGAAGACGAAGACAGTGCGACGGAAGACGCTCAGCACTTGGACGCTAGTAAAGAGAGTCGCGACACCAGCTTGGATGATTCAGGTAGGTTAATTAAGACTAGAGGCTGCCCCGCAGGTTTTTCCCGCGCAGATTTCTCATAAACACAAAATTCCCGTCTTTTCCCGTTCCCGTGGAAATTTCGGGAAATCCTTTCTTAGTGCTCACCTACACTCCCTAAGGACCCCACGTGCCAATTTTCAGCTTTCTACGCCCAGTAGTTTCGGCTCTGCGTTTTCTGTCAGTCAGTCAGTAACGGAAGAGTTTTATATATATTGATAACATGCCACGCCCCTCCACATTTGAATGTATTTTTGACTGTACCTACAAGCTTAAAAACGCATGTGTGCTAGGGATGATCGATTTTGAGAAAACATCAATGTTAACATACATAACAACAAGGAGGTTATCGGTTTGACCTGTATGTATGTATGTATGTTTGTCCGCGATTATCTCGAGTTTGGCTGAACCGATTATGATGCGGTTTTCATATAAGTATCTGTTACATTCAGCAGAATATTTAAGTACCTATTTTAACCGACTTCGAAAAAGAGGAAGTGCTCAGTTGATGTATGTGTCAGTTTATTGAAGGCGGGTTCCTTTTTTGTAAATAATTTATAATTTATTTTTTACAAAAAAGGAACCCGCCTTCTACAAACTGATACATCAACTGAGCACTTCCTCTTTTTTGAAGTCGGTTAAAAAGAAATTATTGTTGATTATTTTTTTAAAACTTTGCATTTATCTGTTTGGCACCATGGAACCTCATCCTGATCCTTTGCTCCCTCAGGTCTCCAGGAGACGGTTACCGACGCAGCGCGATTCCTCGAAAACCCATCCCTGAAGAACCTTAGGAGCCTCGGCGCCAACGCTGCTGACGTCATCGACGTTCATTTACAGGTAACTTGTTATTTTTACATTTTAACCGACTTCAAAAAAGGAGGTCATCAGTTTGACCTGTATGTATGTATGTATGTCACGAATTTAGTAACTCAGCCACGAGTTGTGTAACTCAGCCCCGAATTTAGTAACTCAGCCACGAATTTAGTAACTCAGCCACGAATTTTGTAACTCAGCCACGAATTTAGTAACTCAGCCACGAATTTTGTAACTCAGCCACGAACTTTGTAACTCAGCCACGAATTTAGTAACTCAGCCTCGAATTTAGTAACTCAGCCATGAATTTAGTAACTCAGCCACGAATTTAGTAACTCAGCCTCGAATTTAGTAACTCAGCCACGAATTTAGTAACTCAGCCACGAATTTAGTAACTCAGCCACGAATTTAGTAACTCAGCCATGAATTTAATAACTCAGCCACTAATTTAGTAACTCAGCCTCGAATTTAGTAACTCAGCCACGAATTTAGTAACTCAGCCACGAATTTAGTAAGTCAGCCACGAATTTAGTAACTTAGCCACGAATTTAGTAACTCAGCCACGAATTTAGTAACTCAGCCACGAATTTAGTAACTCAGCCACGAATTTTGTAACTCAGCCACGAATTTAGTAACTCAGCCACGAATTTAGTAAGTCAGCCACGAATTTAGTAACTTAGCCACGAATTTAGTAACTCAGCCACGAATTTAGTAACTCAGCCACGAATTTTGTAACTCAGCCACGAACTTTGTAACTCAGCCACGAATTTAGTAACTCAGCCTCGAATTTAGTAACTCAGCCATGAATTTAGTAACTCAGCCACGAATTTAGTAACTCAGCCACGAATTTAGTAACTCAGCCACGAATTTAGTAACTCAGCCACGAATTTAGTAACTCAGCCACGAATTTAGTAACTCAGCCACGAATTTAGTAACTTAGCCACGAATTTAGTAACGCAGCCACGAATTTAGTAACTCAGCCATGAATTTAGTAACTCAGCCATGAATTTAGTAATTCAGACTAAAATTTAGTAACACAGCCTCGAATTTAGTAACTCAGCCACGAATTTAGTAACTCAGCCACGAATTTAGTAACACAGCCTCGAATTTAGTAACTCAGCCACGAATTTAGTAACTCAGCCACGAATTTAGTAACTCAGCCAAGAATTTAGTAGGTAACTCAGTAACGAATTTAGTAACTCGGCCACGAATTTAGTAACTCAGCCACGAATTTAGTAACTCAGCCACGAATTTAGTAACTCAGCCACGAATTTAGTAACTCAGCCACGAATTTAGTAACACAGCCACGAATTTGGTAACACAGCCACGAATTCAGTAACTCAGCCACGAATTTTGTAACACAGCCACGAATTTAGTAACTCGGCTACGAATTTAGTAACTTTTATTTTATTTTATTTAGCTTGTATGTATTTATTTTTGAATAACTTCAGGCTATAAAAGATCCGGCAGACAGGATCCAGTCCTACGTGGAGGCCTCTTTCAAAATCTCAGGCCTCTCGAAGGACCCCCAGGCTTTCTCCACTGCTAAGCAGATGTACACCATTTGCGTGAAGAAGGCGGGCGAGGCCCACGCCATGCAGTGGGTGCTTGCTAACAATATGCTCGTCGGTTTGGGACTAATAAAGGTAAAATCTATACTTATACTTATTACTACATACTACAAAGTATAAAACAATGTTGCTTTCCGCTGTCTGTCGGTATATATGCTTAAATCTTTAAAACTGTGCAACGGATTTTGATGCGGTTTAAAAAAAAAGATAGAGTGATTAAAGAGGAAGGTTTATACCCTATTGGTAAAGTGCGAAAATGATAATATTATAAATTAGAAGTAACTCTGCCTGTCTGTTACGCGATCAAGCCTAAACTACTGATGATTAAAATTGATTAGCTTAGAACCACGAGACGGACTTATGATACTTTTTTTTTTATCCTAAAAATCCAACGGGAACTGAAAATTTTATCTTTTTGATTTATTCTATATTAATGTTAAAGTGATATGTATTTGTTTTGGGCACCCTTTTTTTTTTTTTTTTTAGGCGGGGAAACTCCTAACGAGTACCCTGCAGCCCCGGGGGGAGTCGCAGGGTTATGTGGGGTTCGCACACACTAAAACCCCGCCGGTGTCCATCTCGGCTGTTGGCAAGGAGGTCAAGCAACAAGGGTGATCTTTCGATCGTTATGTTCAACTCCGCGACCCCCTCCAGCATTGGCTGATTAGCCTCATCTCGGGGGGACAGGTGGTGGTAGTCCCCCCTGAGCGCGGATGGCTCTTCCTACGCTCGACGGCGGAATCGGGACACCGCGTTCCGCCGTCCTTCTCGGGGCCGTTATATGACTACACGAGGCCCCCGCCTCGTGCACCCAACGACCCCGGGGGCCCCTCTTAGTCGCCTCTTACGACAGGCAGGGGATACCTGAGTCATATTCTTCGGCCCGGTACTGCAGGGCGTGTTTTGGGCACCCTGGAACAGGTTCTTCCTAGTAAAGGTCTCTAGTTGATGTTTTACGATTTCCTTTTTTTATCTTTACAGTCAGAAATCAAGAACCACAAGATAACCTGGGACCTCCACGGAGCCTACGAGGTGCTAAGCTCCGTTTTACACGAGCCGTTTTTCCCGCGCAGTCTGAAAGAGACCCTTATATTCTTTGTACAGAGTAAAAAAGACTTTCTAGAAAGAACTTATGGAGTTAATGTATCTAAATTGTTAGCGTAGTGTATTTGGTTTTATTTTATAAATAAATTGGAATACAATTTAAGGCTTAATTGAATTCGTTTTATTGTCTACGAAAGACCCATAGCAGATATTCAATTCAATTCATATCTACTTTATATTTATACGAGCTTTCCCGGCTCACTTCGTTACGCCATAAAATTTAAAAGATACTACAAAAGACTTGGCTCTATAGACTATGTTCTTTTGACTGCCCAGAATGGCCGAATATAAAACAAACAACAACAACAACAAACCACCTGTCAGAATATGTAAACTACGGGAAAAATATTGCACCTTGGGTTACATTATTTGAGTTTAGGTAAGGATCCCTAATCTTTTTGAAAATCTTATATAGCCTATGTCACTCGGGGTTAATGTAACTTCCTACCAGTGAAAGAATTTTTCAAATCTGTTCAGTATTTCCGGAGCCTATTCGTTACAAACAAACAAACATGAAAACAAATCTTTCCTCTTTATAATATTGGTATAGATAAAAATTAATCGTGGTTCGTTAGTCTCGCTAAAACTCGAGAACGGCCGGGCCTATTTAGCTGATTTCAGTTTTTAAATGTTCGGTATAGTCCAGGGAAGGTTTACAAGGTGAGAAAATGTGGAATAATAGACGGGAAGTTAGTAAACAACAAATTACGTTTTCCCTATAAAATTGTAAGGCGCGATACGATGTTCGCCGGGACAGCTAGTTATTTATTCAAAATTTGTATAAACAAAATTAATCAAAATTCTGCAGAACCCACATTTGGGTTTTTCTGCTGAAAATAAAAGCCTAAATAAATCCAGTACAAAATTTTATCAGATCTTTTATTCTGGGTTTCTTTTTGTGCACCAACCAAAGATTCACATTTAAAGGTGGTAACTCTCGGTATGGCGCGAAATTTAATTATTTTCGTGTTTTTTATTTATTTTGGCTAAAGTATTGATTTTTAATAAAGTTTTAATGAATTCGCGTATGTAAAATACCATCTCCCACATTGCAATACAACGTTTTTGGAAGACAGACGTAACTAGACCTATTAAAAATTAAAACTTTCGCCAGAATAAATAAAAAAACGCGAAATTTTTTTGATTTTGTGCCAAACCGAGAGTTACCACCATAGAGAGGAAAGATTTGATTGTGTGTTTGTTTGCATCGAATAAGCTCCGAAAGTACTAATCTGATTTGAAAAATTCTTTTACTGCTGTGAAGCTACATTATCCCCGGGTGACATAGACTATAGAATATTCTCAAAAATTTAAAACGCAAGGCGGTACGAAGTTTGCCGGGTCAGCTAGTTTTAATATAAAAAAAACACAGTTCTGTAATAAACTTATTTATTTTAAATGACTACATACATGCTTCCGTTTCTGAGAATTTTAGGCAGAACTACTTAATATTACTTTATATTATATTTATTTATACAGTTATTGGAAAAACTTAAATTTTCATTGGACAGCGTTTCGCTGCTTTGGGCGACGCTGCGGGCTCCGCGGCGGGGGCAGATGCGATTCCTTATACGATATCGAACATAGACCTGACGTTATGACGCGGCTGTGCCCGCGTCGTCGCCCGCCAACGCGTCTCCGTAAACGGTTCTCATATATTGCTATTCGTTTGATTTAACTGCAGCACGCTTGTTGGCGCTGGTTCGAAAAATGTATACTTAGAAAATACCTGCGTGGACATAGACGCTTGTTCCAGCGCGAATGTCAGCGCAGGTATATTTTCTATACATTTTTCGGACCACACCAACGAGCGCTTGTTACACCAGCGTTGTACAGTGGCGGACTAAGAGGCTGTAACAGATTTGTCTATGGTTTCGCCAGCCCTAGACTGTAATACTAAAGAACAAGAGCTATTTTGCGATGCAGAAAAACCGGAAGTGTTACACCGACCGTGTCCGCCACTGTACGAAAATGCACCCTTTCGCTTGTTTAATTGTTATTTCCTTCTCGCTTATCTCAGCATGATGACGTGGGCTTGTGTCAGTCATTTGGTCGGAATTATGAATGTATTATTTTATATACCTCAGAGTATAAGGAAACCGCCTCTACGTCATTAATCTGAGATTTTAACAAACTAGAAAATTAAGGCGGTAACTCACGGTATGGCGCGAAATTCAAATTTTTTCACGTTTTTTAATTATTTTGGCGAAAGTATTCATTTTTAATAAAGTTTAAATGAATTCGCGTACGTAAAAACCTATTTCCCACATTGTGATATATCGTTTTTGAAAGACAGAGTTACCGATTTTGTGTATATTCAAGGAACTTGTTTTTTGGCCTTTTACCCCTTAGACACAAAATCTGTAGGTCTGTCTTCCAAAAACGTTGTATTGCAATGTGGGAGATGGTTTTTTACATACGCGAATTCATTTAAACTTTATTAAAAATGAATACTTTCGCCAGAATAAATAAAAAACACGAAAAAATTTGAATTTCGCGCCATAGCGAGAGTTACCACCTTAAGGTGACGAAAAACAAAATGTTTCGCGAGATTTTGTGACATATCCACATTGAGTAAGTCATAGAAGAGGCAATAGGAGTTTAAAGCTCAGCTCACACCTAGCGAAGCGCCTCGAAGATACAGAGGATAACAATGTAAACTAGGCTCTATCTTCTATGGCACAGGGTTGAGGAGCAATCGCGTGCAGTTTGAACGATTGACTACCCTCAAACGCATTTAAATTATGCACAGTTTATGTGCGCACGACGCGATGAGGTTTAAAAATGTTTAAAACCACACAATTATATACTTCTATTCTATTACTATTCCACTATGACTCTAAATTACGATTGATTGGGTCCAAAAATTGCGAGTCTCGTAACTTTGATCCTGTAGGAACAGAAGAATGATGATAGGATCAAAGTTACGAGACTCGCAATTATTGACCCAATCGTAACAGAGTAATAGTGGAATAGTAATAGAATAGAAGTATAATTATAAGTTTAAGAGATTAAACCAAATTTCAATTGTTATCTTTTCGATATAGTATAAGTATTCGCCGCGCGAATGTGCGCTGAGCCAAAAGGACCATTAATACATAAACACGAAGAAGGCAGTGGTTTTCTTACATTTACATGTATTTTTAATTATTTTACAAATTATTTATGTAATGTAATTGTATGTTAACCTATTTTATAAATGTAAGTCTCAAAAAAATTTTTTAATTAGTCTGGCTTTTTACAAAAAGACATGCACAGGTACTTATTAGAAAAATGGAGGAGTAATTTAGCTCACCATACCTTACAACTGATCCGGCTCGAAGGACCAAATCTTGGAGGGGCAGTGTTCCAAGAGTAAAAAATATATAAAATGCGTGCGTGAGTGTGTAGCGTTGAATATTGTTAATAAATCTAAAATAAATATCAATTATAAATAATACGGTTAATATTTTAAAAGATCGATTTCATAAAAGTCCGTTAACAACCAATGAGCTGTTTTTGTTAAAAAAAAATTGGCAATATTTGTAACGGATAATTATTAAGTATGGTGAGCTGGACACTTTTTATTAAAATCAAAAACATTTAGCTAAGATCTCAGGTACGACTAACCTATAAAATAATTTTAATTTCTAAAATATCTAATGATGTGTTTTCATATTGCTTTAAGATTTTTTTAAGAATAATAAATTAATCATACAAAATAAGTAAAAAATTAATGAAAACACGCTTTTCTACTTGCCAGATGTACAGTCAGAGTCACGTACTTTTTCAGTGTAAAAACTGTAGTTTTTTTTGTATTGCAATTTGCAAAAATGATTCCATAGAAAAAGTGTTACGCTGAACGAGTCCATGACTGTACAGTGACGTTTGACTTGTATAAACTAGGGATGTTCCGAATGTTGAATTTTAGACGCGAATGCGAATGTTAGGCATGCGAATGATGCGAATGCGAATGCGAATGCGAATGTTGGACAAGTTCAGTGAAAAGTGACTATGTATAAAAAAATCATCACGTTTATTATGCAATAATTATAATTTAAAAAAAAAGTGGACTTTCTACGAATACAACAAACATAAACATACAATCAATATACTTATTTCTTAGCAGTTATTGTAAACCAAAAAGCAAGATTTACGCATACACAAAATCGGTAACTCTGTCTTCCGAAAACGTTGTATCAAAATGTGGGAAATGACTTTTAGATACGCGAAGTCATTAAAAATTTATTAAAAACGAATAATTTCGCCAGAATATATAAAAAACGCTATTAAATTTGAATTTCACGCCGGACCATGACGTATCCCCATAAAGTTATTCATCTTCACACAAGGAACTTGGTGATAATGGCGGCACATTCGCATTCGCATCACATTCGCATTCGCATCACATTCGCATCTTTTTGATGCGAATGCGAATGTTGAAGCGAATGTTAAAATGATGCGAATCATTCGCGAATGCGAACGTTCGGAACATTCCTAGTAATAAACGTCTTTAAATCTAGGAAGCGTAATATTGCACACAAAACTCAATAAAATTAACTAAATCTCTTTACCTATTTTATTTTCTAAGTAGGTAAGTATATTAATTTAAATATCACTAACACATTATTATTGCTATTTTATTTTATTATTATAATTATGTTTAGTTCTTAAAGGTAGTTTACAAAAGAAAAATTACGTTTATATTTATTAAAGGCAAAAACTTGAGTAAAATATAATAAAAAAGGTTTCTTTTTAAGGACGAAAAAATATTATTACAAAATTTTTACTATGCTAAACACTATTTCTAAGATATTAGTAAATTTTTACAACGTTTATATAAATTAATTTAGTAGAAAAACACTGTTTTTTTTTTTTATAGAAAATGCACAAAATTACAATTTAAAAATGCATTAAAAATGATAGAAATTTTGCAAAAAAATTTTTCAAAACAGAATTTAATTTAAACTAAACCAACATTGAGAGCAGATCATTACAAAATTACTCAGTTTATTTCAGCAAACGGGAACCATACAAAATCTTCAAACAATAAGATGTTTGCGTTTTGTCGCGGATTTAGGTAGTGGTTATTGCGCCTTTAAAACACATTATTTTTAAATATTGAATTATTTGAGTAACGTCATTTAATTTATTTACGACTTAAAAGACTAGATTTTATTACTAAAGTCTTTCACAACACGTTTTCTATGCGTTTTAAGTTAAGTTATTTGGTATCGACTTTAAATTATTTGGTTTATCCGTTATGCAACTACTTATTTCTGCTTATATTATCTGCTTAAAGCTACTATGCTATCCAAATTATTTGAGTTCCAGTTTCATCAAAATCAAGAAAATAAATTTAATTCAAAACAACGAAAGCTTGTAACTGTATCCAGAAAACACGACTTGAACTGATATATTTCTACAAAACGAACCCATTTTCAAAATCCTGGCATCCGATTGGTCGGACGACGAAATCTGTGATTGGCTCACACGTAAACCAGGAGGGTATACAAAGCGGCGACGCTCAGATGCAAGCTCATTCGTTTTCTGTACGCCGTGTTGAACATTGGTGTTAGCTCGTCCGCATGAGCTGGGTGTGATCCGCCTAATGTGTGGAACTGGAAAATATCGCTAACCTGTAAACAAGTTGCACTTATAAGTAGGTACATATCATGAAATATTATTGAAATACTCTTCCTCTTCACACCTGGGAAAGAGGATTGAAAATCCCAAAACTCACCTCGTTCCATCCATATCTATTCTTAGCCTGGACAATAGCTTCGTAGACAGCACCAGGCTCCAAACCTTTCAGCTCATGGGTGACCTGATGAGTGAGGGTCGAAGATGGTGCCGGAGCCGGGATCACCACGTCGTGCCACCGGCCCGGCTGCTGGAATGACTCGTTTATCTGTGGATAAATGTTAGTTCATCTTTACAACCCATCGACGCCCACGGCTGGGTTTAGGTATCCCCTACAGATTGCCACAAGGACAAACAGTGTGAAGGGAATTTGCCATAATCGCCACAAGGAGTTCGGCGATCGCAGTGTGGCTCTTTAAGTATTGCAACGAAGAACGCTGGTGCCCGTCCTTCGGCTGTATACTTTGTCGCAGTTTACGACACCAATGGGAGGAAAAGAGATGGGTTGGTAGTATTATATGTCGCCACCACACGGCGATAAGTAGTCAACCAAAATATCATAGTACTCACAGCATAAAAAAAGCAGTCAACAGCGAATTTCTGAGTGTATGCGCGGGCATCACTAGATGTACATACTTTAGAACAAAGTCGCTTACCTCTGTGTGTGTCTGTCTGTATATTTTTTGTGTATTTTTTTTAATTTTGGTGTGTTTAGTTTGAGCAAATAAAAATTTCTTTCTTTCTTTCTTTCTTCTTTCTTTCTATGTAAGCTTAGATGTTAAAAACTACGCAACGGATTTAAATTTGTTATTTTTTTTAAACAGATAGAGGGGTTCAAGTGGTGCTTAACATAGTATTATGTTCCGCGCTACAAAGTTCTCCGGGTTGAGTAGTAAGTCTCATTATAAAAGTCAAACAAAAATATAACGATACTCACAGCAAGCTGTCTATAAAGAAGCCTCAGCTCATCTAAAGGCGGGTAGCTGTCGACCGCAAACTTCAGTGTGTAAGCGCGGGCGGAGCGCGCCGCGGGGCCGGACGTGAAGCGAGCGGGGCCCGGCCGCCCGGAGACTTCAACGTGCTGCCGAGCCCGTCCCAGGCTGTTGTCTGCTACACAACTGGAGGAGAAAATGTTTTATCAATCAAGTGATTTTATTCATAATGCCTTCCTACAATGACCACTATACTGATGCCCGGGTGACAAGATGTAAGTTTTTCAAGTCTAGTTTTACATTAGCTTAAACCTACCTTTCCTCCGTAGTAATTACTATATAAAAATATAATTTTCTGAATACGCGAAGCCAGAGTTAAATCATTTCAAAACTAGCTTACCACCTGCTGCGTAATAAAATTATATATTTTTCTAGTAAGAAAGACTTGTTTTTTATAAAATCTGTATAGGGCACAAGCCACTGGTGTCCTTTTTCACCTCAGAACAACTTATTAAATAACACGTCATTACACTCAGAGCCACTAACTAGGAAGAACCTGTATCTAGGATACCCGAAACACACACAGAGACGAACTTCACACCCAGACATACATATTCCTGAACTATTGAACTCTTGTAACAAAGCTTTCGTACCTGTAATTCCCAAAGTCCTCAGGCTGCACATTGGCGATGTGCAGCGTGTGATTGTTCCCCCTGACGGACATTGTGACACGTTCGGACGCGCTCAGCGGGAACGAGTTTTGATACCAAGACACCTGAAAAACAAATTAATTATACTAACTGAAGTCTAAAGGAACGCCCCGGACGGGCAGCAGCGTCCTTCACGGAAATACTAGAAAAGTTTACCTACCCTGAAACACATTTAAGTTATGCACAATTTATGTGCGCACGACGCGGTGAGGTTTAAAACACTCGGGGGAGAGACAGGGGTATGTTGATGTTGGGCCCGCACCCACTGAAACCCTGTAGGGCTCACTCCATGGTAGGTATCGTATAAATAAATGAAAATTGTAGCTGCGTTTCAATATCCATACATACTTAGTATAAAACAAAGTCGCATCCCCGCGTCTGTCCCTACCCTATGTAGATTTGGATGCGTTTTTTTTTTTTAATATTTATAGAGTAATTTAAGAGGAAGGTTTATAAATATAATACATGCACAAAATAGTAGGTAATGTGGAACGAAGTTCGCCAGGTCGACTAGTCAATATATATAAAACTCTTCCGTTACTGACTGACTGACTGACAGACAACGCAGCCGAAACTACTGGGCGTAGCGGGCTGAAATTTTGCATGTAGGTTCCTTAGGGAGTGTAGGTGAGCACTAAGAAGCGGGATTTCCCGAAATTCCCACGGGAACGGGAAAAAACGGGAATTTCGTGTTTATGAGAAATCTACGCGGGAAAAACCGCGAGGCAGCTTCTAGTATACATATAAAGTAAAATCTAACGAGCTCCTGTTGTAAATTCCCACAGCGTTAATAGCCTAACGTCATTCCCGTAAAGCTTTCATTGAAATTCAAAGCGGAAGACAAAGGCTGAAATTCACTTACCGTCTTATTCATAAAGATACAGTACATTTTAAGTAGCGTTACTGGAGGTCTACTTCTCTGGTTTGTTGTATGGTAAATACGTGACATCCAGTCTAAGTTGACATATACGTCAAATAACTAAAATGCTCTTTGACTTTTTATGAATAAGAGGGTTAAAATCGTTCCCGCAGTTAACTTTCGATTTCAACACAGTGTGCATAACTAGAAAATAATAGTTCAATGACTACCACTACACTACTAATACCGACCGATGGAGTTATGAGACGAGACGGCCCGTACAGTGGCGGACTAGGAGGCCGTAACAGATTTGTCTATGGTTGACTTTATTACCAAAGAACAAGAGCTATTTTGCAATACAGAAAAATCGGAAGTGTTACGCCGACCGTGTCCGCCACTGTAGTAGAATCATTTGACAGAGGAGGGCTCGTTTGGGGGCCTCTCCAGGCGACTATTGTCGTAAGGCAAGGCAAACATTTGTTTACCTGAGCCAATTGGTGGGCACCCTGAACTACCTCGCCTCTCACAGTATAGGATACTTTACTGTAAGGGTTGGGGAAGGTTTTTAACAGAAACAACTTAATAACTTGAAAAATAGCTGAGCGCGAGGTGCGTACGGTGGGAGCTCGCTGAACTAACCGCCATTACAGTATAACCCGACCCAATGGCAAACCTACGTAATTGTGTGAGGTGTGGAAGCCTACCTAACCATTTAATTTATTAGGTGTGTACTTGCGCTATAGCCCCAGAGCCCCATCACTGCATCCCGCTCGCACACATTCTCGCTCTCAGGTTTTTATAATTGCATAGATAATAGTAGCGACTAGTAACAAATTATAAAACACGAAATACAAAATACAATACTAATTTCCACCGCTAACATTCCCCGCCCCGTGCTTCAGCACTCTTCTAGTGCGACGCGGGCAATGCGAGTTGCAGGCCTTCTTCGTAGTACGCCGGTCTTCGTTTTCACGGCGACGTCTCTTACGCGACCGTCTTTGCCTGGCATAATTTTCTCGGTGCCGGCCAACGGTGTTCTCAAGCGGGCCGTATAGGTCTAGACCGCAGTGTGAAAACGGCCTTAAATGACGTACAGATCGTGCCTCGGGTTGTGTTCTGCGTATTTTGCCTTGTTTTATCTTGTTCGCCGCCGTCTTTTGGTTTCTGCGGGCTGCTCGAACATGGAAGTGTCTTGCTATGAGCCTGGTTATGGGTTGTCGGCCATCTAGCACCGGATTTTTCGTTTCCATCTCGGGCGTAGCTTTTATTCTACTCTCAAACTTCAAGGGATCGGGAACACAAGAAAAATTATCAGGTTTCGCCGTTTTAGTGTTAACGAACTCTACGTCAGCGCGACCGACTTCAGGCATGGAAATGTCGGTTGGCCACAATTCTTGTTTTTGATTGAGAAATCTCGGTCCCTGAAACCACTCGCCTTCAAACGCGGTGAAGTTACGGTTTTCTCTCGTGGCCAAATCTGCTACATTCTGCTTCGTAGGGACGTAGCGCCACTCGGTGTCTCGACTCAGTCCGTCAATTTCTTTGTGGTAGTCACTGGGCATTGCAGGAAGCCATTTGATATCCAGGAGAATTCGGGAAACAATAAGGTCCGGGAAACCAAACTGGAGCTCCAGCATTGCAAAAACTTTTTCGCGTGACCACGCACTAATTAGTAACACGAAAACAGCATCTCTGGCCGGCCCGTGCAGACACTTGCGCAATCTCCACAGGTTTTCCATGTCACTTGAATTACACACTTCGGTTGACTCCTGATATGCTCGATGAAAATTGAGCCACTCCATCGGGTCCCCAGAGAAGC
Organism: Euspilapteryx auroguttella; assembly: GCA_951802225.1. Lineage (NCBI taxonomy): Eukaryota > Metazoa > Arthropoda > Insecta > Lepidoptera > Gracillariidae > Euspilapteryx > Euspilapteryx auroguttella. The sequence goes on from OX637668.1 coordinate 1,490,997, forward strand.
TAGGGAGAACTCGTTGCGTGCAGAGTCGACTCATCTTTGAGTTGGTTCCTCCAGCCGTGTTAGCGGTTGTCAAATCCTTGAGAGCGCAGGCAACATGTGAACTGTATTGTCGGTACCGGCGGGCGCCGAGGGAGGCGGCGGGGCCGGTGAACATACCTCGTCCTTATGGATTCCAGCTTGCAGGACGGGATGCGACTCCAGTTCATGGTGACTGCGATTCAACCACTTTTTCACTTCACTATGGGAGGAGGTCCTTTTCGATTGTGAACTGTATTTTTCTAGGTCAGCTAGGTCAGCGGCTAACTTTTTATCAATAAGTTCCATCTGAATGCGCGCCTTAGCTTCAGCAGCTTCCAGTTCCAGCCTTTTGCGGTGCGCCGACACGGATGATGCTGCGGATTTCGACATCGTTTTTGACTTGGACTTTGCCCTGACGACCGGGTTCGCGATGGCGGCGGCGGTGGACGTGCTGGGTAATCTGATTTCAGATCTACCTTCATCCAAGTTGATAGTCTGGTTGAAAAGTAATTTTCTCTTTTCCAGCAGCACCTGGGTATCCGAATGGCTCAGTTGGCAGTGATATGGACTGAGAAACGTGTGCACCCGGGTTCGATTCCCGGGCGGGGCGAATATTGATATGATGAATATCAATGTTTGTTTCCGGTCTGGGTGTGATGTTTGTCTCTGTGTGTGTTTCGGGCACCCTAGATACAGGTTCTTCCTAGTTAGGGGCTCTGAGTGTGATGTGTTATTATTATTATAATGACAGTCTTCCGTCTTCAGTTTAGCCTTAACTAATGTTTCATCAGGCTGAGGCAGTTGTTCTGTGCCTTGCACAGGCTTTTCCTTCTGAGCGTCGGTTCGCTTCGTCATGCTGCGTGTGTTCACCATGGCGTGAACGGGCGTTCGGTACAACGATGACATTCAGCAGATGCGGCTCGATGGACCAGAATGTAAGGGTTGGGGAAGGTTTTTAACAGAAACAACTTAATAACTTGAAAAATAGCTGAGCGCGAGGTGCGTACGGTGGGAGCTCGCTGAACTAACCGCCATTACAGTATAACCCGACCCAATGGCAAACCTACGTAATTGTGTGAGGTGTGGAAGCCTACCTAACCATTTAATTTATTAGGTGTGTACTTGCGCTATAGCCCCAGAGCCCCATCACTGCATCCCGCTCGCACACATTCTCGCTCTCAGGTTTTTATAATTGCATAGATAATAGTAGCGACTAGTAACAAATTATAAAACACGAAATACAAAATACAATACTAATTTCCACCGCTAACACTTTACCAAATAAGGTATCAATAGCGATTAGATTATATGTAGTCTAATTGACTTTCAATAAGTGATATCTTGTATCCTATATTGAATAAAGAATTTGACTTTGACTTTGACTGTACCATAATAATTTCGAACGGCTTCTTCGAGTTCGAAATTCCAAATGCCAAAGCCGCTGGCAAGTCTTCCTCCAATCTCGGAACAGCTGTAAATAGTTACCTCGGCGGGAGGATCAGCTAGGACAGTGCAGAGCAGCTCGGCCCTGAACCCCTCTCCCGTATGCACCCAGGACCGCTCCACTGTTATTTCTGGTGGGTCTGTAACCAAATGAAGGAAACAGTTAGTGTTTTTATTTATAGACTAGCTGTTACCCGTGGTTTATTCAAATTTAATTGAAATCGCTCCAAACGTTTAGCGGTGAAGAAGTACAAACATACACACTCACGAACTTAAAGCGAGACACAAGAACAGCAATTGATTCCCTCTGTCCTGTGAGAAAATCTAGTAAAAGTAATGTCACTTTATATTTCACAAAAAATATTTTTCAACAAATTTACATAAATAAGTAGTGTTAAAAATAACTAAGACTTACAAAGAACCTGCAGCGTGAACTGCGTGGCCAGTGGTGGTCCGACACCATTATCGACGGTGCAGGTGTAGACCCCCCCGTGCTGCCTCTCCAGGCGGGAGAGCTGCAGCTGCGGCCCCTCCCCCAGGCGGACCGACGAGTCGTTCTGGAACAACACAGGCTGGACCTAAATGAGGTATCCTAATCTATCCTTTAACAAGTTTTTGCTTGTTAGATTCGACCCTATTCTCGCGGTTGTGATGAAAAGAATTTCATCCAAAGAATACTATAACATAAACACATGCTAGGCCTAAATGACTGCTGACTGCTCCGTGGCTCATTTGGCAGTGATGTGGACTGAGTAAGCGTGTGCACCTGGGTTCGATTCCCGGGAGGGGCAAATATTGATATGATGAATATCGATGTTTGTTTCCGGTCTGGGTGTAATGTTCGTCTAGCTCTGTGTGTGTTTCGGGCTCCCTAGATACAGGTTCTACCTACTAAGTTAGTGGCTCTGAGTGTAAATTATTATTATTATTTTGTAACGCTTATACAACTTAAACATATCTTTCAGCCAACCATTTAATCCAAAGCAATACTAAGTAAGAAGGTATAAGTAGTTTAAGTAATCTAGCAAATAATTTTTTGTCTTTCTTACCTCTTCATTTATAATTGTCCGCATAATAAAACATGGAATTGTTATTCTTAAGGTGGTAACTCTCGCTATGGCGCGAAATTCAAATTTTTTCGTGTTTTTTATTTATTCTGGCGAAAGTATACATATTTTTAAAAGTTTAAATGAATTCGCGTATTTAAAAAACCATTTCCCACATTGTAATACAACGTTTTTAGAAGACAGACCTACTGATTATGTGCCTAAGGACATAAAGGCCAAAAATCAAGTTAGGTCCTTAGACACAAAATTAGTAGGTCTGTCTTCGAAAAACGTTGTATTACAATGTGGGAAATGGTTTTTTACATACGCGAATTCATTAAAACTTTAATATAAATGAATACTTTCGCCAGAATAATTAAAAAACGCGAAAAAGTTTGAATTTCGCGCCATACCGTGACTTACCGCCTTAAATGAATCGATCAAAGGATTCGTCCGCGCCGGAAACCTGCTTATCAATGAAAGAACCCTAGGCGCACGAAGTTCGCCGTGATAGCTCTAGTAATGGTACAGTGGCGGACACGGTCGGCGTAACACTTCCGGTTTTTCTGTATTGCAAAACAGCACTTGTTCTTTGTTTATACAGTCTAGGGTTGACGAAACCATAAACAAATCTGTTACAGCCTCCTAGTCCGCCACTGTACAAATCCGTACACCAAAATATAGTATGCAGAACATTTCGTGCAGAACTTCGTACTACATACGACGTACTAAGCTATTATAGCGTAAGTACTTATTGGTTTTATTTGCTTGGAGTGTCTCGACCAAACAAGCATTTTTGAGCCGCACTCTGCACAAAACTTTTGTGAACAGTTTACAAAATCGGTAGATATGTCGCTTCAAATATCTTGGAGTCGTCGTAATATAACTTGGGTATGTCTTACCATCTTATGCCAGACCACACCAGGCACCGGATTTCCGGAAGCCCGGCACTCGAGCACAGCAGCGCCCCCGCGCCTCGCGGCCGCGTGCCGAGACTCCGGAGCAGGCCTCACGGATGGTGGCACTAGCACCTCTACCGTGTGCACTTGGTCTCTTGCTACCCTGTCTGATATCTGGCAGACGTAGTCGCCTGCGTCCTGGGGAAGATATATGAATAAATTGTTAGAATATTATGTTTTTCACAAAAAAGAAACCCGCCTTCAATAAACTGATACATACATTAACTTATTTTTCGAAGTCGGTTAAAATAGGTACTAAACCCTTCTCCTGAACGTAACAAATATTTTTGTGAAAACCGCATCAAAATCGGTTCAGCTAAACTCAAGATAATCGCCGACATACAAAAAAACATACATACAGGTCAAGCTGATATCTACCTTTTTTGAAGTCCGTTAATAAATCCCTATATCGCTTTAGTCTCGGCATAACGCGTGAACGGTTGGACAATTTTCGATAGAATTTATTTCTTGTGTGAGCTATCATTTGTAGTAGGAGAAGATTCTAGGTTCTATTATACGAAAAAATAAATAATAATAACGCATCACGCTCAAGGCCCCTAACTAGGAAGAACCTGTATCTAGGGCGCCCGAAACTTATACAGAGACGATCATTACACCTAGACCGGAAACAAACATTGATACTTATCAATACAATGTTCTCCCCGCCGGGATCGAACCCAGGTGCACACGCTTCTCAGTCCACATCACTGCCAACTGAGCTACGAAGCAGGCAATAACAAATAGATTACTCTTAAAGATTTGGCGTCTGTTGGGTTAATTGATGTGCAAGTTTCTCTTTATGTCTGTGTGTTACGCAATCACGCCTAAACTACTGAACCGATATGGCTGAAAACTGTTAGGTAGAAGCACGAGACGGAAATTTGAAACGATTTTTTTCCTTAAAATCCCAAGGGAATGGAACCTTCGGCTTCGGCACTTCTTAGGCCGTTTCCTTCCAGCTTATCCACAGGTCACAGGTGATATTAGCAAAGGAATTGTCTTATTTCCTACGGGAATTGAAAAAAACGGTAATAAAAACCAGGCTAAGCAGCGACCCGCCCCGCGACTTTCTTCCCCTAGCAAATAATTGAATTTTAATAACAAACATGGTCGTTTTCCTTAAGAGCCATAGCACAGCTAAAGTAGCGCCACTCGAGAAAAAAATAAATATCTTCTAAACTAAGGTAAATATAAAAAATGTGAAACAGCGTTCCCCTAGATAATTCAGCCTAGTACTTTTAGGGCATCGTTGTATAGCTTTTAGGTTAAAGACCACAGAAAGAAACTGATTGTTGCCAAAAGTGGCCGTTTTTAGCAACAATCAGTTTCTTTCTGTGGTGGTATGCCTCTTAACTTAAGGGCTTACACGGTGCGAACTAGCGCCACTTCCGATAAATATTTAATATCTTCTAAACAAAGGCCGAAATCAAAAATATGCGTCTTTGACTCCCTATATTATCTTGCTTAGAATGTAAAGGGCCCTGTTGTGTAGCCTTTAGTTCAGAATCTAAGGAAATAAACCGTTTGTTGCCTAAAGTGGCCACTTTAGTTTCATTAAAGAATATTTCTAAGATCATTATCCTAAAAGCTAAACAACAGAGCCTTAAAAATTCTAAGCAAGATTATCTAGAGAGTCAAAGACGCATATTTTTGATTTCGGCTATGGTTTAGAAGATAATAATTTATTTATCGAAGTGGCGCTAGTATCGCACCCGTTCGCCCCTTAAATCAGTTTAACGAGTATGCATTAGTGAACCGGCCGGCACAGCGAAAAATACTTATTACAGAAACATGCGAAATCCATATTTATTTGACAGTTTTATTACAGTCAATGCCCAGCGCAGATGAAGGGAAGCGCGGCGAACTAAGATACTGAAATTACGTTATCTTAAGAGGAAAGTATAGCAATGCAAAAATATTAAGAAAAACTCATGCTGTCGCCCCCTAAACGCAACCATGCGACAGAGAGAGACATAATTTTTTGATGAAATTTGCGTTTCGGGGGAAAACGTTTTTCACTACCTAAATCTTATCAAATCCCAATGATTTTCATGTCCATCGCTTCAGCATTCAATAATCTAGGTTTGTAAGTTTTCCTTTTTTTTTTTTTAAATATGCATTGGTTTCGTAAAACAAATAACTTTATTCGACCAATTTTTTTTTATCATTAAATCTCTGTATTTCAGGGGCCTATAAGTCGGAATCTATAGTGAATTTTGATAAAGGGAAAACGTACAAATCTAGTTTTTTATGGTGTTAGAAACATACTAAAACTTCATGGCTATTGGAAAATAATAAGTAGTGGAAAAATGTTTTCCCTTTTTGTATGGACGCGTTCGGGGTATACGGTACTCTTAATTCTATTGCACTTCTGAGCATCGAGCGTTTTTTTGTTTTGAAATCGGTGCCATTGAATAGGCACCTATGCAAAAAACAGACAATCAAAACTTTCAATTTTATGATATTTTTTATCAATATATTTAAATGTCTTCCGTTACTGACTGACTGACTGACAGACAACGCAGAGCCGAAACTACTGGGCGTAGCGGGCTGAAATTTTGCATGTAGGTTCCTTAGGGAGTGTAGGCGAGCACTAAGAAAGGTTTTCCCAAAATTCCCATGGGAACGGGAAAAGCTTTGGATTTTTGTGTTAAAGAGAAATCTGCGCGAGCGAAACCGCGGGGCAGCCTCTAGTATTAGATATTTTATTTTCAAAAGTACCTAACCATCCACCAAAAGGTAAGCGTACCAACACCAACCCGTATTTATGCACCAATTACCGTAATTTCGAATAAATTTATCGTTCAAAAGCTATTTAACACCCCTCGAGCAAGCGAACGACCCCAAGCGTAACATAATATTATACTTTTTGAAAGCAACTTTGTGTATTATGAAATTAAATAAACAAATGAATTACGTATCACGCTCGGGGCCCCTAACTAGGTCGAACCTGTATCAAGGGTGCCGGAAACACAACCAAGACCGAGGTACAGTGGCGGACACGGACGGCGTAACACTTTTGTCTATGGTCTCGTGCGCCCTAGACCGTTATTGCAAAGAAAAAGAGCTATTTTGCAATACAGAAAAACCGTAAGTGTGTCAGCCACTGTACAGTCACGGACACGGTCGGCGTAACACTTCCGGTTTTTCTGTATTGCAAAATAGCTCTTGTTCTTTGGTAATACAGTCTAGGCCTGACGAAACCATAGACAAATCTGTTACGGCCTCCTAGTCCTTGACTGTACAAGGTGGTTGATCTAATAATATTTGCTCTGAACGGGAAACAAACACGGACCTCCAAATACACGTCAATTATAGAGCTTTTAGTGGTAAGGCCGCTTTTTAAATTATCTCGACGTCATTTAGGTACCTTCTTATCGTTCGTTCTTAGGTACGTTTTTATCTTCTTATCAATACATAGTATAAAACAAAGTCGCTACCCGCGTCTGTCCCTATGTATGCTTATATCTTTAAAACTATCCAACTGTTTTTGATGCGGTTTGTTTTATTAGATAGTGTAATTCAAGAGGAAGGTTTATAAGTATTATGCATGCACAAAATAGTAATAAGTTAGGCGGTACGAAGTTCTCCGGGTCGACTAGTTTGATTATAATAAAGAAATACCCCTTTTCATCCCTTTTTTTTGCGACTTCGTCGTCGGTGCAATTTCAAACCGCATAATCCCAATTTTCCTACTTTGTGGGATTTTCGGTATTCTCCAATGGCCATGAAGTTTTAGAATAAGAGCCAGTTTACAGCGATGCTAGCGCCATTCTCGGAAAAAAAAAATCTTCTAAACTAAGGCAAATATCAAAAATGTGGCAATGTATGACACTAGATAATGTAGCCTAGTATTTTTTGAGCACAGCAAAGTAGTCCTGAGTAAAAAGAAAAAAAAAAATACATTTGTTGTATCTATCATCAAAACCACTAATTTCCTTTTATAACAACTGTTTATTGGTTATTTTCCGTATTTTCTTATTATAAAATCTTAATTATATTTCCCCAAAAACCATTTTTCTTGCACTCCCTCCATTTCTCCGCCTCTTGATTGATTGCCTTCCATCAATCAATCAATATCCTGTCACTCGTCTACAAGTACAGACTGTTCTCGAACAGTCTCAATCATTTTAGAGCACAGATAATAAAAGTTTAGTATAAAACAAAATGTAAATATTCCTAAAGTATGCCGTCGCTAACAATCGGCCATCCTGATCCGGTGTCTGTCCCAGACACCTGATGCACAGCATCACCGATAGAATACAATTAAATATCTTATTAAGTATAAAAATGTCACGTTCTCTATCGACGAGTATCAACTGTCTACCAAAGTATAATTAGATATAACCAGATTAACAACTGAATTACTTACTAATTTTAAATGAGTTTACAACATAGAAACATTAAGTAGCGCACACTAACGTCATCTAGTTAACAGTATTCATTAAGATACAATAGATTCAAAATAGCTTTACTGGAGATATTCTTCTCTGGAAACCTGTATGGTATAATCTGACATCTAGTCTAAATACGTCAAATAACTAAAATGCTCTAAATTTTTATGAATAACAAATTAATGTAGGTACATATATAGTATAAACTAATTCTAAAAGTGAATAATATTTTAAATTCAATTTATAACACAGAAACACAGCTAAAATATAAAACAGAATAGATAAACGGCAATTACAATAAAAAAATACCTAATAAAATTAAGTAAAACTTGAAGTACTTTCATTAAACAGGTATTTTACCTGTTTGAATTACAATAATAAAAAAAAAAACAACTTGAATAACAAATTTAATGTTCGGCCATCTGACTTATTGAATGTCCTCATTCAAAGATTATAACAGAAAACATTATCTAAAAATGTGTATCTAACTTAAATCAAATCATATATTGAATATCCTCATACAAAGATTAAAACTGAAAACATTGTCTAAAAATTTGTACCAACTTAAATCAAATCATATATTGAATGTCCTCATTCAAAGATTATAACAGAATACATTGTCTAAAAATTTGTAAGTACTTAACTCAAATCATTTAATGAATGTCCTCATAGATGAGAACACTGTCTAACAATTTGTACCTAACTCAAATCATTTATTTGCAAAATGCTCTACATTTTACCATTTATACATCGTACATAAGCGGATAAACCTGATTAGGTTTAAACTTAATGTTTTATTTTTTATATAGTTACATGCATTTAGCTGTTAAGAAAAACTTATTTGTTTATCAGTAGCAGCGAGTACAGTCTATACTAAACTATAACAAGAATTGCTCAACTTTATAATGGGAGAAAACGTGAATTAAGGAGTAAAAAATACATAGGTAAGTTTATACATTTTTAATAAGATACCTCCCCAATACAGGGATCTCCCAATTTCAATTTTCAAACGCTGGCTAAACAAATTATTACAGGAAAAAAAAACTTATTATAGTGTTAAACAATTTCTCAACGATAAACTTTGAAATCACATTTTAAATCAATAATAATAAGAATATTTAAATTAAAATTTGCTGACATGTACATATATTTATAAGCTCTCTAAGATTTTTATTCTATACATAGTAGTTTTAAGACTCAATATTTGCACACTGACCTATCAGTAGAATATGCAAGATCAATTTTATATTTTTTTAACAACTGTATAATACTCATATGCAGGCAAATAAATGACATTTCATTTCATTTACAAATCGCAAAAAGTTGTATCTACAATGTGCAAGTCCCTGTAATATGTTGCTCTTGAACAGCGCGCTCAAAACATCAATAGCACGCTCAGTAGGTACATAAGCAGCGCCCTCAGCACATGAGCAGCGCGCTCAGCACATTAGCGGCGCGCTCAGCACATAGTAGGCGCGCTCAGCACATCAGCAACGCGCTCGGCACACCAGCGGCGCGCTCGGCACATAAGCAGCGCGCTTAGCTCTCCACTTGAATCAGACAGGTCTCAGCTAGGGGTGTCTGTATAATATACAAAGATAGTGTCATTAGTAAACTCTAAATTACCACATTGATTACCGCTTGCGTTAAGGGTTAAAAACAATATTAAAATACCAAATACGCTACGGCCTCGGTTACAGTAACCACCGCTTGCGTTTCGAATTCATTTATTCACATTTTCAAATACGCTACGGCCTCGGTCACCATAGTAACCACCGCTTGCGTTACTTCATTATATCACATTATAAAATACGCTACGTTACCACCGCTTGCGTTACGACTTCATTATATTCCATTATCAAATACGCTACGGCCTCGGTTACCGTAGTAACCACCGCTTGCGTTACTTCATTATATCACATCATCAAATACGCTACGGCCTCGGTCACCATAGTAACCACCGCTTGCGTTACAACTTCATTATATTCCATTATCAAATACGCTACGGCCTCGGTTACCGTAATAACCACCGCTTGCGTTACTTCATTATATCACATCATCAAATACGCTACGGCCTCGGTCACCATAGTAACCACCGCTTGCGTTGCAACTTCATTATATTCCATTATCAAATACGCTACGGCCTCGGTCACCATAGTAACCACCGCTTGCGTTACGACTTCATTATACTACAACACCGTATACTACACGCTACGGCCTCGGTCACCATAGTAACCACCGCTTGCGTTACGGCTTCATTACACTACAATACCGTATACTACACGCTACGGCCTCGGTCACCATAGTAACCACCGCTTGCGTTACGGCTTCATTACACTACAATACCGTATACTACACGCTACGGCCTCGGTCACCGTAGTAACCACCGCTTGCGTTACGGCGTCATTACACTACAATACCGTATACTACACGCTACGGCCTCGGTCACCGTAGTAACCACCGCTTGCGTTACGGCTTCATTACACTACAATACCGTATACTACACGCTACGGCCTCGGTCACCGTAGTAACCACCGCTTGCGTTACGGCTTCATTACACTATATTACGGCGTCATTACACTTTACTTAATACAGTTCAACATTTTTTTATTTTATTGTTATGATAATCGTCATTTATGCTGTTGTTGGTAGTTTCCCAAGAAATTGGACGAGATTAAATCGCTTATGGAGAATACAACATACATATAATAAACAATTTGCAGATTTACTCGCAATGTACAGTTAATGAGTCTCGCTATACACTGTTGATTGATATCGACTTAACAAATGCAATATATTTTCTAAATTAAAAAAAACATTACTTTGAATAGGCAGCCTTATTGCTGAGGGGGATTTATTACGGGCAACCCATATCATACCAGTTTTGTCAGAAAACTCGTACCGCTCGCTTGCTTAGGGAGCTACGGTCTCAAAGATAGATAGATAGACACTCTATTACATTACATTACATTAATCCAATAATAATAAATAATTTGATTGCAATGGGAGGCCACATCGCTTAGAGAGAGATCTCTTCCAGGCAACCCATGTCATATCATACCACTCATGTCCGGGAACTCTTACCGCTTGCCCACCCAAGGAGCTACATCTTCATATTTCGTACCGCTTGCCCACGCAAGGAGCTACGGCCTTGCATCAGGAAACTCGTACAGTGGCGGACACGGTCGGCATAACACTTCCAATTTTTATGTATTGCAAAATAGCTCCTGTTCTTTGGTAATACAGTCTAGGGCTGACGAAACCATAGACAAATCTGTTACGGCCTCCTAGTCCGTCACTGTACCGCTTGCTCGCACAGGGAGCTACGGCCTCACATCAAGAAACTCGTACCGCTTGCTCGCACAGGGAGCTACGGCCTCACATCAGGAAACTCGTACCGCTTGCTCACACAAGGAGCTACGGCCTGAGATCTTATAACTCGTACCGCTTGCTCACACAAGGAGCTACGGCCTGAGATCTTATAACTCGTACCGCTTGCTCGCACATTAAGCTACGGCCTGAGATTATATAGCTCGTACCTCGTACCGCTTGCTCACACATCAAGCTATGGCCTGAGACCATAAACCTCGTACCGCTTGCTAAAGCAAGCAGCTACTGCCTCTTACGTATTAACTGAGTTCTGCAACACAACAATTTCATAATTTATATAAGCTTAATCAAATTTGAATTTTGCACGTCTAAAAGCAGTATTCCTTTTAAAGCACAACAGTTGTCTTATTTCTGAAAACATCAACTTTAATAACTGGTCCACATGTGAACCAAACACTTCATTCAACTATATTAAATAATAAACAACTTGGTCACCAAAGACCATTATTGACAAATTATGGTCATTAATAAATTATTAACTCATTAAAACAAAACAACAATAATCGATAACGCCCTTGTATGCAATTAAATGTCATGTGGACATAAACATAATATGTATGTCCATATTAACATATCCTTGGAAATAGATAAGTCCATTCGTAAGCAAAATTCAGATTGCTGATCTCTAAAAATAATTATATTCTTAACTAATCTTTCCTCTTCATATATTGGTATAGATAAAATATTCTTAAATATTACTCTTTTATATATCTTGTTATTAATAAACCAATTATTATGCAGTACCTTTTCCAAAACTAAAATAAAGTAGATGCATAAAAAATGTACCATTCCCACATAATTAGGAGTAGGTGCCAAAATCTATATAAAATAGAATATATATGAGTAAGAAGTTAAGTAGGTGTACTTACTTACAATCATTTCAGAAAATCTATATATTTTTTTTTTTTTTTTTATATACTTCCAATTACATGATTGGGTAAAAGTAAAAACACTGCAAATACAAATATTTATAAATTTTCCATACCAATAACCGATAATACCAGTTAAACTGCAGAATAATATTTTCTATAACTCTCTACCATTCCAACTTTTCCGAACAAACGGAATCATTGTACCATTTGTCTTGTAGGTTTATTGCTTATTGAGTTATCGGTATATTCACGAGGATTATATAAGCAATCATTTATTCCTACATTTTTTTATCATTATATATCAACTTTAGTAGTAGTATTCATATACACATCAAACTTTTTTTAATTTTCATTTTTATAGAAAATATATATATATATTTTTTTTTTTACTCAATTGATGAGAGTCAAGACTTGATTGAGCATCCTTTATTAAGTATATGTAAAATAAATAAAGCGTTGAACTTAATCAAACCTCTTCTTTAAATTACAAGGCAAACTTACATTTGTGCCAAAAAACAAGCACCTCCGCCTGAACAATTTATATATATACATTGTTTTGAATAAAATAGTAATTCAAATTGTAAAGAACCAATTGTCATATTTCAGCTCGAACCATAAATGGATTCTCCATGTGTTCAGAGACCATGAACTATTAATCCATTTAAAATCTAAACCAAATTGTTACTTACCTCACTTCGTAACTATTTACTTGACTCGCTTAGTAATTATCATCCAGCAACCAATTCAACAAGGATCAAACATTACTTTCATAGAACATTACTTTTACAGAAAAACCAAGTTGCCATTTTAATTTCTTTTGGGTATTATTTAACTACGAAATTCAATCTTTAATTTATTTTTCTTCAATCAGTTATTCATTTTAAGTTATTATTATTTTTATTTTATGTGATCTATTGTTATACTCAACTCAACTCAACAAGCAGTAAATGCTAAAACTTCGTTCAATTATCATTGCTTTATCTCTTGAAAGAAAACCTTGTCCCATCTCCATGTATACTACTAATTTACAAACAACTCGCTATCAACGTTTGCTAGCAGCATTAGAATTGCTGAAACAAATCTCATTAGTCTTCATTATTCTGTGCCACAGATAATGCACCTCTTAGGGACGCAATGATATCTCATAAAACCAATAATATCAAATTATCAAAGCTAAATATGTTTGTCACACCGGTATTAAGTATATTATCGATATAATTTTATCAAAAATGATAATATTTTCCAAGAGTTTTCATTGTTTAATGATCAAAATAAAATAGAATACTTTATTTTCTTTATTGCAACGTGTTTTTTTTTTCTATTATTATTTACTTATATTAAATACTTAAATTAATTTTATTTTTAAAATAAAATTATTAATTTAGGGCACCCCCTACTTAATATTAACACAGCCTTGCATTTAATCCCTACAAGGAGTGATAGGGTCGATAATATCATATTGAAGCTAAATTATCAATATTTATATAGATATCTAATCACAGATACCATTGAATATCATTATTTGCATCAATATTAGAACCAACTTGCAAACCAAGAAACGCCCCTCTTGTCACCCATCAGGCCTGACCTTACTAAGACAACTTTCGACTTCATAACTCCAATTTGTATTTAAAAATAAATAATAAACACTATCGCCCTTTAAAACGTTAAACCATGCAGAATCCACAACATTATTCATCACTTCTGTCGGGAATCGAAGCCAGTGCTCCCGAGTCACAGTACCTAGCATCACTGCCACGTGAACCTCGAAGTTACAAGAATCAAGAAATTTTTAGAAATTCTCCTTGATTAGCATATAACTAGTTTGTACAGTCATAATATTCTTTATCTCTGCTCGTTATTGCTGCTTGGGTTGCCTAAAAGAAATCGCTTTTAGCGATAAGGCCGCCCATTGCCCTTTGTAATATCAAAATTTTACAATATGTATTATTTTATGTTATTAATTCTGTGTTTATTATGGCAATAAAGCGTTTTCATGTTATGTTTATGTTATTGAAATGTTAATAATTTTGAATATACACACAAAGCATTTCTAACTATAGGATTCGCCATCATTTTATTATAAGTCAAGATATTAAATTACAGACAAACAATATTATTGTGCATGTCACTATTTAGTTAAAATAATGTTTATATTTCATTTTAAACCTGGATAACTTTATATATATAACACTGTGTTGTATAGTAAGAGAAAACATGTTTTTTTTTTTTTTATTGTGTTTTTGTCTAACAGTAACATTTCTGCTTCACAATAAATTAATTTACTAAAATAACAAAAAAAAATGTAAGTAATGTAAGTTTAAATTTGAACAAAACTTACAACTGATTCATTAAGCTGTATAGTACCTTACAGTATTATCTTCCACTGCCAACCCATTATTTTTGCTATCCATATAATTTTTAAGAAATAAAGTCTTAATTCTTATTAATTTGTTGCCAATTTAAATACATGCCTAATTGAAATTGACATCATTTAGCAACAACAGTGCTTGGCTCGCACTTCCCAGTATTAATATCTATTTTAAATACTTAATTTTTCATACTATGCACAGCTTTGTATATACATATTGCTTAATAATTATAGTATGGAGGATACATAGATTATCAATATCATTTAGTTTGTAGTAGTGACATTTATTTTCCGCAGAGTACTAAATCAATGAAATATCTCTTGATATTTTAATTTTTGTAATTAAGTTTAAGCACCATTGTGCGCAATTTCCATCATGCCCCTCACGCCTAGTGGACTCTTTGCATTGTTATTTTAGGATTCATTGTACTTCATATTTGACAATTTTATTTGATAAGCATGTTTTAAATTAATATATTATAATATAACTAAGATAATTGACTTTCTCGCTAGATAAGCAGTTTTGCATAGAGTTTAGATAACTTCTTTTCCCACTTTTATTGGTTTTCTTTAGAAATATCTTAGCCACAAAGCATCAATTTAGTACAGTTACTGCCAATATTTCAAGGACACAACGCGAGCTGCTTATGCTCTCGTGCAACACATAAAATTCCTAGATTAGCACAATGTACCTAAACAATTACTTTTTAGGTTATTTTGCCGATAAGAAAAAACTCTTTCTTGCGTTTATACTGTAAAAACTTACTGTTTTAGTTACAATACAACTCTGAACGAAACCGATTTTATTATTCTTATGACTTTTTTTTTAGGTACCTATAATTGAGTACCTACGATCTATACACAAAATTTTCACTCACCTGTTTCTCGTCGGATGGTTTACCTTGGCATAGGCTACGTAGATAATTGCACTTCTGAAATGTTGTATCTATCATCAAAACCACTAATTTCCTTTTATAACAACTGTTTATTGGTTATTTTCCGTATTTTCTTATTATAAAATCTTAATTATATTTCCCCAAAAACCATTTTTCTTGCACTCCCTCCATTTCTCCGCCTCTTGATTGATTGCCTTCCATCAATCAATCAATATCCTGTCACTCGTCTACAAGTACTGACTGATTCTCGAACAGTCTCAATCATTTTAGAGCACAGATAATAAAAGTTTAGTATAAAACAAAATGTAAATATTCCTAAAGTATGCCGTCGCTAACACATTGATGACAAAAGTGGCCACTTTTAGCAACACTTTGTAGATTTCTTTGGTATTGAACCTAAAAGCAGCTACAGAAGTGCCCTAAAAATACTAGGCTACATTATCTAGTGTCATATAGTGCCACATTTTTGATAATTTCCTTAGTTTAGATTTTTTTTTTTCGCGAATGGCGCTAGCATCGCTGTACACTGGCTCTTAATGTGAAAGATCAAAAGCGTATTTTCGATTTAATTGGGTAAACATGAGGGAGGAAGTCGAGAGAGATTTTTAGGGAAATCCTCGACGATTAGAAGATACATTTAAATCAAATTACTTTTGAAAGTACTTCTATGTCCCTAATGGAACTTTTTGACGACGCATTTAGAGCAATATTTGGTTGAAGAGTGTCGGGTATAACATTACAGATTACCTAGGCTTCGAACGCACAGGCGGATTTTTAACCACGAGGAAAAAAACCTTGGATAGGTTGTTGTTTCATTTTCAACCTTATTCTTAGTCCCCGAAAATGCAGGTGAATTTTTAACCGCGCGGAAATAAAACCGCAACAGCGATTTTTTATCCGCGTGGTTTTTTATCCGCTGGTGCGGACACTTCCATAGCATTCAATATGTTACATAAAAACCGCGCGGAAAAAATCCGCTTGCGCGTTTGAAGCCTACGACCACACCTCGGCGACTTCATAGAAAAAGCGCGTTGCTTCGCGCACAGCCGAAACTCGTGTACGTGCACGCGCACATGCTTGTGTGAGTGAGATAACACGTGCTATTTTGTACTGAGCGCGGTAGCCTTGAGGTAACCGAGCGTGGGGGGACCGCACTTGCTGAGGGAGGCAGGGAGTGCCCGTACTGTATTTGTAGTACTATTTATTATACTGTGCTAGGGCTAAGCACAAATCTGGAGAGGATAACGATTTGAACTGGTCGCTAAATTGTATGGCATTCTTTTCACCAGGATGCTTTGGTGTTTTGGCGACTTTTTCGAGGGTGTATTGTATTGGCAGGCGGATACTGATTAAGCCCTGTAGGTCCGGGCGTAAGAATAGGTCTACGGTATGCCCTGCCTGTCGTAAGAGGCGACTAAAAGGGGTCTGTGGGGTCGTGGGTGTGAAGGGCGGGGGCCCGACACACTCATCAAACGTCCCCGCGATGGGCGGCGGCACAGCTTGTGGCACTGTGCCGCCGCAGCTCCAAAGGCGAGCCGGGGAGGGAACAATATGCCCTCCCCGAGCACGAAGCTGATATTAGCTGAGCGTGGAAAGACTTCGGACGCTATAATGCGTGGTTCCCGGGGTTCTTCCCAAAAGCGCCAAGACGACCGCCGCGCCGGGGGGTTTTAGTAGGTGCGAGCCCCACATACCCCCGACGCTCCCCCGAGCGTCGGGAAATGCGATAGGCATTTACCATCGTTACAAAAAAAAAAAAAAAGGGGGGTTGCTGATTGCAGTATACTCATCAACTTCTTCTTCGTCCTTCGGCTGTTCCCTTAGTCGCCTTTTACGACACCCGTGGGGGGAGATGTGTGTGGTATCCTATTCCGCCGCCACACAGCGACGTTATCTTTAACTATTACTAATAGTTAAAACAAAGTCGCTCGTAACTGTAAGAGGTAGGTAACTAGCTAATTAAGCTAAAATGTAAATTTTGCATGTCAATATATGTGTGACAAATTGTGTTGGTTTCCCTAATTATAAGATCCTATGTACCACAATTTATGCAAATAAATTATCTTTATATTTAATGGTTTTTGATTCGGTTTTTTTATAGCTACAGTTATTCAAGTCAAGAGGAAGGTATTGATCATGTGCGAGTCAGTTTAAAACGGGATGCTTATGGAAAACTATCTAGCGGGCTAAGCGCCATTTTAGCTATCTCACTAATATTATAAAGGCGAAAGTTTGTGTGTGTGTGTACGTTTGTTACTTCTTCACGTCTAAACCGCTGGAGCGATTTCAATGCAATTTGGTATGGACCTAGCTGACACCTTGGTATAACACATAGGCTACTTTTTACTGCGATAATGAACCACGGGAAACACTGCTGGGCAAAGCTAGTTAATATATAAATCTTACCTGTGGTCCAACATCAGTGATCTGCAGATTGTATCCGTCGACCAGTCGAAACCTCTCGTCTCTGGTCACCATGAGGCTGGCAGCCGTCAAAACTGCTGGACCCCTTCTCCATAGAAGAACTAGGGATCCTGGAACCCAAGACGGAATACGTAGAATAAGGGTATTATACTGGGGAAGGATAAAACGTTTCAAAAGGCTGAAGCGATGACCACTTCAAATCAACCAAAATAAGGTTTGTTCAATAAAGGATCTCTTATTTATAAACTATAGTAGGTACCCTAATAATAACGCATCACACTCAGAGCCCCTAACTAGGTGGAACCTGTATCTAGGATGCCCTAAACATTACACCCAGACCGGAAACAAACATCGATATTCATCATAACAATGTTCGCCCAGTCGGGAATCGAACCCAGGTGTACACGCATCTCAGTCCACATCACTGCCAACTGAGCTACGGAGCAGTAAAAAAAACATAAAAATTTAAAACATATAGTATCCTAGATACTGCATGAGTCGAGGTTCTTTGTCGTCTCTTATTGCCTGGGCAAGCGAATTTGAAAACAAAATTCCACAGGAGCACAGACCATCCCGAACAACAGAACACTCTGTGGAAACAGCTGTCATTCATGCCACTCGAGACAGACTGCACCCTGCCCACCCTCATCTTAGTCAAATGATTCTACTCCCTTTCGCTAAGACTTAACAGAGTAGAGAAGAAGGGGTAGCAAAGTCTTATACAATCATGACAATACAATGGTAACGACTCTAAAACGAGAGAGATAAATTGTAAAGTAGAGTTTGTTACCCCTTTGCTATGCTGTAAAATCATTGCGAAAGGGAGTAGATTCATTTGACAGAGGAAGGCTCGTTTGGGGGCGTCTCCAGGCGACCATTGTCGTAAGGCAAGGCTGAGACAATTGGTGGGCACCCTGAACTACCTCGCCTCTCGCAGTATAGGATACTTTACCAAATAAGGCATCAATACCAATTAGATTAGTCTAATTGACTAAGTGATATCTTCTATCCTATATTGAATAAATCATTTTTGACTTTGACTTTTGAATAGTCTAAACTTACCTAGATTCTGTACTTGGCAAGGCAGAAGAAGAGTGTCTCCTACGACTGTCCTGAAGGAGTGACCGCGCGAGAGAAACCGTGGCCCGTCATCTGTTAGGCAAACAAAAAGGAATTAAAATCATCAAAAATTGAGGTTTTCAGTTTGACATTATGCATGTATCTACGTATTTATCCTTTTTTATGTTTGCCAGCGATTATCTTGGGTTTGGATACAGAGTATATAATACTTGTTTGGATGTGTTTTTCATTCAGCAGAAGGTTTAGTACCTATTTAACCGACCTCGAAAAAGAAGTAGTGCTCAGTAAATGTATGTGTTAGTTCATTAAAGGCGTGTTCCATTTTTAAACGACTTCAAAAATGAAGGTTCTCACCTGTATTGTAAGGTAGGTAATGTATGTTCAAAATAAAAAGTATTTTTTTATTACGTTTAATCAATAAATTCAATTCTATTTTCAAAGGCTTCATAAAATTATTTCACGCGGATCTGTCGAACTCATGAATAGGACTTAGGAAAGTTAAGAAAACCTGTACATGGTTTAGACAAGGCTATGAAATATTGGGATTTCAGAAATCAAGAAATTTTATTAAAGGAATTTTCGAAGGATTTCTTAGGTTCAGAGTTGAACAATGATCTCTTTCAAGAAGAAATTTGTGTAGTAAGGAACTGGAGTTTTCTGTATAATAATATTCTTAAACATCATAATCTTAGCCGAAAGAGGTCCACTGCTGGACATAGGCCTCTTATCCAATTTTGGAAAAAGGCTACAGATCGTTACAAGGACTTTTTTGAATTCTGAATAACTTACGGTTTTCGGAATCGGCCTTTATATATTTTTACAAAAACGTGACTTTGTATCATTTAGACATACTGTTGTTCTTAAAGGCAACAGCCCTTGATGCTGAACTATAAAATAAAATAGTGGCGATAACAATATTATAGATCTGCAAAGGTCGCAGTGATACTGGGCTGATAAAGCCCTGCATAGCCACCAATCAAATAAAAATTAAAAAACTGTATCATTTAAAAATAACTCTGTGGCCAAGCAATCGAAACGAATAAGTGGGTTGGCGATAGCGGTATGGCTCGCCATGTTTTGCTTCTGACGTGAAAACTTCTATATGAAAACTTGGTGTTTGTGTATCGAGCGTGTAATTGTGTTTTCCCGCCCAAACTTGTTTCAACTTCCGGAAGTGATAAATATGGCCGCCCTGCGCCGGAAGCGGCGGCGCCGGTCGTTGTTTCTCCTTCATTTCCGGCTCTCTCCCTTTCTAATAATTATTCTTTGTTATTTAAACTGATTTCTGATAAGTCGTTGTGGTAATTTTCTTAGGTGGGGTAGCGAGCTTTATCAAGTATATAACTATACTAGTCGACCCGGCGAACTTTTTACCGCCTAATCTATTACTGTCTTGTGCATGTAATAAACTTATAAACCTCATCAAAATCCGTTGCAAAGTTTTAAAGATATAAGCATAAATAGGGACAGACGCGAGAAGCGACTTTATTTTATACTATGTATATATATATATATATATATTGTCCTCCCTTCGGCCGTTGTTGATCAGGCTGAAATACGCGTTAATTGTTGATCCACCTTTGTCCGCAGTTTACTAGGGAACTATTGCGGGTATCGTTTTATTTTTGATTTACATTTATTCACCGACTTGTAACGCACTACCAAGGCTTACAGAAAAGTCGCTACCTTGACACCAACTGGCACGGCACTTGTTGATCCTGAAACGGCTTTTTTTTACAAGAGAAATAATGCTTTGTTGATCTATATAAATCATTTATGAGCAACATTTGCCGTAAACTTTTAGACCGATACTGCAGAACGGCAACGTTGCACAAGTGAGACAGATGTTCAAGTAAAGCGAAATAGATACTGCGCCCACGATTATTGTGTGCGCTTCGCTCGGGCGGGGGGGCGCTCGTCTGTCTCAGTTAGAATGTGGTGTTCGTTCGAAGCTCAAATCAAGAGGGCAGGCAAAATTACTTATTTGTAACTACAATGTTTGTAAAACTAAGGAACAGTCGGCCACAGATCAGGTTACCCTATTTAAAAGTAAAATAAACTGTATTGCAAGGGATTAGAGTGCTAGGCAGGGTATAACCTGAACTGTGGCTGATCATTCTTAAGTACAAGTAAATTTTATAACCCCCGAACGAAAAATTCAGAGAGGGGTGTTATAATTTTAACGTGTGTCTGTCTGTCTGTCTGTGTATCTGTCTGTGGCATCGTAGAGCCCAAACGGCTGAACCGATTTTCGTTTAGTTTTTTTTGTATCATAGATAATTTCAGGCCGAGTGTTCTTAGCCATGTCTGATGAAGATCTGATCAGCGGTTTAAAGATGATCAGCTCTTGAATAATGGATGAGAGGATCTAACTAGCTTCCTTATGTCTGATCGATTTGAAATTTGGTACCATGTTACATCTATGTTATAGAAAGTATTTGGTAAGGCAACCATGACCTGATCTGCCGTTTGAAGATGATCAGCTCTTGAATAATGGATGAGAGGATCTAACTAGCTTCCTTATGTCCGATCGATTTGAAATTTGGTACCATGTTACATCTATGATATAGAAAGTATATGGTTGGTAAGGTAACCATTACCTGATCAAACGTTTGAAGATGATCAACTCTTGAATAATGGATGAGAGGATCTTACTAGCTTCCTTAGGTCAGATCGAGTTGATATTTGGTACTATGTTACAGCTATGATATTGAAAGTATATGTTAAGGTAACCATGACCTGATCTGCCGTTTGAAGATGATCAGCTTTTGAATAATGGATGAGAGGATCTAACTAGCTTCCTTATGTCCGATCGATTTGAAATTTGGTACCATGTTACATCTATGATATAGAAAGTATATGGTAAGGTAACCATTACCTGATCAGCCGTTTGAAGATGATCAGCTCTTAATTAATGGATGAGAGGATCTAACTATCTTCCTTATGTCCGTTCGAGTTGAAATTTGGTACCATGTTACATCTATGATATTGAAAGTATATTTTAAGTTAAACATTACCTGATCTGCCGTTTGAAGATGATCAGCTCTTGAATAATTAACTACTACTAACTAGCTTCCATTTGTCCTATCAATTAAAAATTTGGTACAGTGTTACTTCAATGATATTTAAAGTATATGTTACGGTAACCATGATATTTTTAAGATGATTAGCTCTAGTTCTACTTAGGTTGATGAGGGGTCTGACTGGGTCGGGGGTTTTTAAATTTTTAAATTTGAGTTATTAAATTTGTAAATTTAGGGTGCAATTTCATTTGTCACGGATCAGTTAAGGGTGTGTTCTGTCAATTAAACTGAACAACTTTCCCAAACGAACATAGGTCGAAATATGAAAAAAAAAATTGGACCTCTACACAAAAATTAACAGCTGACAGAGGCATCCTCTACGGGAGCGAGGTGTCCAAATTTTTTTTCATATTACGACCTATGTTCCTTGGGGAAAGGTGTTCAGTTTCATTGACAGAACACACCCTTAACGGATCCACCACTAATAAAATTTCACCGTATATAATAATAATGTATCTTTTTTGAGTTTTGATGTTTTGTTGATTTTTAAATTTTGAAGGTCAAATAAATTTATAAACAATATGTGAAAGTTGTTATAATGGTTACTCATCTCTCTCACTGGAGTGAGTGAGAGAGATGTATTCGTATCCTAGCTAGACGTGGGCGCCGCCTTAGCGCGGCCGTACACGGTCAGAAATTTCTGTCAGAAAAATCGGATCTCTCTTTCGCACTCCTGAGTGGAAGAGAGATAGAAGAGTTCGCTGTCTCTCTTCCACTCACGAGTGCGAAAGAGAGATCCGATTTTTCTGACAGAAAGGACAAAACAAAAAATGTACAGCCGTTCACAGATAAATTACCTCTAGTTTTGAGGTTAGGTTTAGGTTTGCCCAGTAAATCCTCTGAAACTCTGAATCCTTTTTGACACGATACCAGATGAAATAATTACTAATACATACATTCTAACAGATCTGTCAAAGATCGCTGTCACAGATCGCGCAGATGTGGGCTACCCCTTAAGGGTGTCACATACCTGCGCGGGCAGCTCGCGGGCAGTGACAGTGGCCTGTCAGAATATATGGAACTGTAAGATCGGCTTATCGATGGTCGCGGGCAGTTCCATACTATATGACAGACCGACTGTCACTGCCCGCGAAATGCCCGCGCAGGTATGTGACATCCTTTACTTGGAAACAAAATATTTTGACTGTAGACTATAGACTTTATATACTTAGGACTGTAGACTATTGACCGGAGACCGGAGACCGCAGAACGCTGACTGCAGACCGTTGACCGGAGCGTAGACCGTAGACCGGAAACTGCAGAACGCAGACCGTAAGCCGTAGACCGTAGACTGCAGAACGCAGACCGTAGACCATAGGCCGGAGCATAGACCGTGGACCAGAGACTTCAGAACGTAGACCATAGACCGCAAACCGTGGACCGGAGACTGTAGAACGCAGACTACAGAACGTAGACCGTAGGCCGGAGCGTAGACCGGAGATTGCAGAACGCAGACCGTAGACTGCAGCGTAGACCGGAGACCACAGACCAAAGACCACAGAACGCAGACTGTGGACCACATACCGTAGACCGCAGACCGTGGACTGCAGACCACAGAACACAGACAGCAGGTCGCAGACCGTAGACTTTTAGTGTGTTTGTGTTTGTTTGTATGTGTACGTATCGCGTTAACTATCAGCTGTAATATTCCCGCGGAAAATAGGAATGAGAAGTTTTCCCGCGGTAAAAAGTAGCCTATGTTCTTCCATACCATTTTTCATTAAAATCCGTTCTGCTGTTTAGGCGTGAAAGAGAGACAGACAGACAGTTACTTTCGCATTTATAATATTATAGTATGGATGTTCAGACACGCGATTTCACTATTTTATTATATGTATAGATTTGTCATAAACGCATGAAAAATATTGCCATACTTTATAAAAATACTAGAGGCTGCCCCGCGGTATTTCCCGCGCAGATTTCTCATAAACACAAAAATCCCGTTTTTTCCCGTTCCCGTGGGAATTTCGGGAAATCCTTTCTTAGTGCTCACCTACACTCCCTAAGGAACCTACATGCCAAATTTCAGCTTTGTACGCCCAGTAGTTTCGGCTCTGCGTTGTCTGTCAGTCAGTCAGTCAGTCAGTTACGGAAGAGTTTTATATATATTGATTATTTTTTACAATCTACCTAATAAGTTTTAATAATAACTCAAATTTAAAAATTTAAAAACCCACGAACAAGTCAGACCCCTCATCAACTTAAGTAGAACGAGAGCTAATCATCTTAAAAATATCATGGTTACCTTAACATATACTTTCAATATCATTGAAGTAACACTGCTAGCTAGTTAGATCCTCTCATCCATCATTCAAGAGCTGATCACCTTCAAACGGCGGATCAGGTAATGGTTACCTCACCATATACTTCCTATATCATAGATGTTACATGGAACTAAATTTCAAATCGATCGGACATAAGGAAGCTAGTTAGATCCTCTCATCCATTATTTAAGAGCTGATCATCATCAAACGGCAGAGCAGGTCATGGTTACCTTAACATATACTTTCAATATCGTAGATGTAACATGGTACCAAATTTCAACTCGATCGGACGTAAGGAAGCTAGTTAGATCCTCTCATCCATTATTCAAGAGCTGATCATCTTCAAACGGCTGATTAGGTAATGGTAACCTTACCATATACTTTCTATATCATAGATGTAACATGGTACCAAATTTCAAATCGATCGGACATAGGGAAGCTAGTTAGATCCTCTCATCCATTATTCAAGAGCTGATCATCTTCAAACCGCTGATCAGATCTTCACCAGACTTGGCTAAGAATACTCGGCTTGAAATTATCTATGATACAAAAAAACCTAAACGAAAATCGGTTCAGCCGTTTGGGCTCTACGATGCCACAGACAGACAGACAGACAGATACACACGTTAAAATTATAACACCCCTCTCTGACCCCTTAAAAAATATATTTTTTTCTGACCTCAACAAAAAAATATACTAATTTTTATTTGGAATACTCTTACATAGTCCTGGCCAAAATTGAAATTCTCCTCTATAGTTATTGACGTTCATTCATAAACGTGTTGTGACGTTGTACAAAGCAAAGAAACAAAGTGGCAACAACGCACATAAGAAAACCACCAATCATAAGAATGGTGGCCTCTGATTGGTACATTTGAATCAGATCAACATTTGATGGAGCGGATTTGTATAAAGAATGTTATGAATTGATCGCATTTGTGCTCTTATAGGGACAGCGATTGTTGATCCGAGCGGAGCCACATTTGTATGCAGGGTCATAAATTAGATCAACAAAAGCTGTCGGGATCAACAATTGCCAACGGATCAACAATTAACTGATGCTACAACCCGAATAATCAACATTTGCCGAGAAGATATATCTATATATATATATATATATATATATATATATATATATATATTGATGATATATTAATGATGATATAGAGGTACACTGGTACAGGATTGTTTTTAATAAGGCAGTAGTAAATTAAAGGAGGGATTCAGCTCACCATACCATACATAGCAAATCTCCCTACCTAAGCAACATAGGTCAAAATCCCAAAATCAAAATCAGCTGTCACATTGATACCGTCAGCTGATCAAACAAATTTATGGAACAGCACTTTTTTTTAACCTCTCAGTAGGTCCGGTAAGAATAGGTCTACGGTATGCCCATGCCTGTCTTAAAAGGCGACTAAAAGGGGTCTTTGGGTGGGTGTGAAGGGCGTGGCCCCGAGATGGGCGGCGGACAGCTTGTGGCACTGTGCCGCCGCAGCTCTAAAGGCGAGCCGGGGAGGGAACAACATGCCCTCCCCGAGCACGAAGCTGATAGCAGCTGAGCGCGGGAAGAACTTTCCAAAAGCGCCAAGACGGCCACCGGGGGATTTGAGTGGGTGCGAGCCCCACATACCCCCCTACGCTTCCCCGAGCGTCAGGAAATGCAATAGGCATTTCCCTCCGTTACAAAAAAAGTAAAATACTTACTTCTATTATTCTGTGCGTAGGCCAAAGCAAGGAATGCAGCCAGATAAAGCCAGTGCTGTGATAACTCCATGTTGGGCGGTCAATCAGACACATTTACTGTCTTCAGATGATTTTGACTGCATCTGTGGACAAGAGAGAGAATTTATGTTAGAGTAAAGTAAAGTAAAAAATGATTTATTCAATATAGGATACAAGAATTAATATTGATAACTATTTTGGTAAAGTACTGCAAGAGGCGAGGTAGTTCAGGGTGCCCACCCATTGGCTCAGGCAAAAAAATGTTTGCCTTGCCTTTCGACAATGGTCGCCTAGGTAGAATTTTAGGTATGATACATTTAAAGGTAATATTATTGTTATTATTTTGATTAGGGCTCGGATGGTTGTCGGTTCGAGCCCCGTGGAAAACACCACATATTGATTTCTAACAAAAATCACGTTGTGATTGTGTTCGGTTGGATAGGACATTGCAGGCTTGCTTAACCCGATTGTCCGAAAAGAAAGATGATTCCGTGCTTCGGAAGGCACGTTAAGCCGTTGGTCCCGGCCGCAGTAGTGGTCGTTATAACCGCAGCGACAAGACTTTTACGAAGGACGGAAGCGATGGTGACAAAATTTAAAGTCTGAAAAGATTTTAGATAATAGTTCCTTGCTCAAATGTAGGTATGTGCCGCCCTGGGTATCGAACCTTGGACCCTCAGGGTGGGAGGCTACCTCTGTTGTATTAAAGATTAAAGTTCAGTAATAATTCAAGATAACAATCAAAGTCGAGCTTTGGTACCTCGATCCATCAAAGTGACAAAGCTTTGCAAAGTTACCATTTCAAGGGTCGCTTTTGCACCTAACAATGAAAGAGCCTTCGCTCTAGCCCTTTACTAGGATAAATAATATTGAAGACAAGTATGCGCTTCGCGGCTTCGCCAGCGAAATTTTCAGTTTTGGTTAGATTTTCGATATAAGAAATACAAAGACATACAAAAATACACCCAGAACCAGAAAGAACATATCTGGCGTTAAAACATTAAATTAAATAACATACTATAATCTCACGCTTATATTCACCGAAGGGTTAGGCAGAGGCACCAGCTCATTGACTTTTGATGCGATTATTTTTAATAGATAAGATAAGACAGGAAGGATTATAAGTATAATACATGCACAACGTAGAAATAGTCTAATACCATTTGAAGTTTGCCGGGTCGACTAGTTTAACAATAAAAGCTAAATCCTATGCAACAACATACAGTAATATTTCTATTTACATCACAGATGTCGCTCAGCGTTCCCCTATCTGCTAAACTAATACGCAATTATTGATGCGACTTGCATTATTCACTTTGAAGTACGCACTCTTGACCATGTGCTGTTATCGTACGCAATTTGCCAACTAAATTATCTATTGCTATTCTAGTACCTATTTAAAAAATCAATTCCTGTTCATTTGTCTGAGTTATGGCTACGCCGACTAATTTTGTTTTTGGAATAATAATAATAGTTGTTGTAGGTTGTAGTTCAAAGGTGAGAAAAAACGGAAAAGTCTATTCCAAGCGGATGAAGTCTTGGGCTCAGCGAAACAGCGAACATTGTACAGTGGTGGACACGATCGGCGTAACACTTCCGGTTTTTCTGTATTGCAAAATAGCTCTTGTTCTTTGGTAATACAGTCTAGGGCTGACAAAACAAACAAATCTGTTACGGCCTCCTAGTCCGTGACTGTACCGAATTTCAATTTATAATACACGGTTACTTTTTTATCGTGGAGGAAAATTTTGCACCCGGTGGTCATAGTTATACAGGACTGATTCCTAAAAACAAAATTGAAAATAATGAAAAATAAGTAATTTTGTAAAAAAAACATTGTGTAGCATGAGAACAATGACCTACGGTGTCTTAGCTGGTGCCAGACGAGTCAGGGGGTGGAAGGCAATGCGCAGGGGGATGAACAAGGAAGCCATCGGTCGTAATAAGTTTTTTTATTTTTTGAAATTAAAAAAAAAAAAAAAGTCACATGGTTTATCGTGAAAGGCGACAGGGCTAAGGGAGCACCCGAAGAACTTGGTTATGTACGTTCCGTCTGTATGTATACGAAATTGGATTAAGAAAAATGCAATCGCAAAACGCTCCTTTTAGGCCCTTCGCACATTGGGCAAGGTGCTGCGCAGATACAGGGTTAAAGAGCAATAGCCCATGGTTATCTCTATATATAAAAATCAATTGCTGTTCGTTTGTCTAGCTAAGACTTGAGAATGGTCGGGTCGGGCCAATTTATCTTATTTTGTTGAAATGTTGTTGTAATGTTATTGTAGTCAAAGGAAGGTTCAAACATTGAGAAAATATTTGGAAACATCACGATTTAACGCGGGCGAAGTTGCGGCCACAGCTAGTTTTTTTTTTTTATTATAATAATAACATATCACACCCAAAGCCTCTAACTAGGAAGAACCTGTATCTAGGGTGACCGAAACACACACAGAGACGATACATCACACCCAGACCGGAAACAAACATCGATATTCATCATACATAACAATGATGGCCCCGCCGGAAATCGAACCCAGGTATCAGTCCACATCACTGCCAACTGAGCTACGGAGCAATCGTCAATTGTCTTGGTATATTCGCTGCGCCTCGCCAGATTTGCACTGTGTCTACTAGGTCCTTATTTCCAGTTGATTGATTCCCGCCCTTTACACCCCCTAACAAATTATGAGGCTGTGCGCTTACTAAGTAGCGGTAGCGGTAGCGGTAGCGGTAGCGGTAGCGATTTTGACGGGGAGAGGTAAGTAAGTACATCTTGTATATGATCAATATATATAAAACTCTTCCGTTACTGACTGACTGACTGCCTGACTGACTGACTGACAAACAACGCAGAGCCGAAACAACTGGGCGTAGAAAGCTAAAAATTGGCATGTGGATTCCTTGGGGAGTGTAGGTGAGCACTAAGAAGAAATTCCCACGGGAACGGGAAAAACTAGATTTTTGTGTTTATGAGAAATCTGCGCGGGAAAAACCGCGGGGCAGCCTCTAGTTGGTTGATAATTTACAGATCAACGATATTAAAAAAAAAGGGCCTTATTTAAAAGGATTACTTTTAAAAAAAAAAAGTGTGAAATCCCCTTAAAAAAACAATCTTTTTCGCTACAATATAAAAATCAATAATTGTTCGTTTGTAAAAAAACTGGGGCCGATTTAGTAGATTTTGCTTTTCAAAGACGGTCATTAGAACGTTAATTGTATAACGGTGAGAAAATATTAAAAAATTGCGAGGAAAAAACTTAAAAACAAAAAAAAAAAAAAAAAACTGTATGTAGTTGGCCGGGTCAGCTAGTAAAGCTCGTCGTAGATGCGATAAGATTTTATCTGCGCATACAAACTTTTTTATCTGAAGGTACCACACATTACGCAGATGCGGTAATATTTACTTAAGTAAGTACATTATAGATATTTACAAAAAAAAAAGGAAAGAAAAACTAGTAATATTTACTTAAGTAAGTACTAGATGCGGTAATATTTACTTAAGTACATTATAGATATTTACAAAAAAAAAAAAAGGAAAGAAAAACTAGGTATAAAAATTAAAAGAGCCTATAAATAAAATATTACGTCCAGATCGCCGCCACTGGTAATATGACATTATACATTCACTCGAAATCTCTCGAACTGAGCAGACATGCTTTTTGCTAAATCATGTTCGTTTCGTATCTGCGTAGTATGTGAACCGCTTAAGATATAGGTAGATTAATTTGTTATTTCTTTTAACTTATTATTCCGCCCCGCTTTCGCGTTTGCAACCAAACCGCGGTCGAAAGGGGATAGGTGCACCGCAAAGATTTAGTTTTCCCAAAGAATTTCGATTAATAAAACATTATTTTGGTCTCATAGAAAGAGGGTTCCGTAGAATTAAATGCAGGTGATTTTCTTTTAACAGTTCCGCTAGATTAAATACTTAAGAGGCACAGCTAAAGTTGCGCCACCCGCAAAAAAAAATATATCTTCTAAACTAAGGCAAATATCAAAAATGTGAAAAACTATTCCACTAGATAATGTAGCCTGTTGTATAGCTTTTAGGTTAGAGACAAAAAAAAAGGTACAATTTGTTTCTAAAAACGGTCACTTTTGGCAACAATCAGTAGCTTTATTTGGTCTTTAACCTAAAAATACTAGGCTAGATATTAATTTTTTTCGCGTGTGGCGATACTTTAGCTGTGCTATGCCTATTAAACGGCAAGGGGCAGGCACATTTCTGTAATATCAGATGGTTGCAGGGACAGAAGCCGCGCACCGGAAAGCCCAGGGCACAGTATAATGAATAGTACCTATATACAGTATCGGCACTCTCTGCCTCCCTCAGCAAGTGCGGCTCCTACACTCTCTTTCGGTTACCTTTCAGTTAACGCTCAGTACAAATAAAGCAGCGTCGCACGTCTCATCTCACTCACACAAGCATGATACGCGTGCACGTTCGGCGTAACACTTCCGGTTTTTCTGTATTAAAAATTGGTTTTGTTCTTTGGTAATACAGTCTAGGGCTGACGAAACCATAGACAAATCTGTTACGGCCTCCTAGTCCGCCACTGTACACGAGTTTCGGCTGTGCGCGAAGCAACGCGCTTTTTTTATTTAGTGTCCGAGGCAGAGGTTCCTAGGTGTGCCCATGGTAAGCAACTAAGCACGTAAACAAGTATGAAATCGTGTATATTTTATTTATTTTGATCATCATCATCATCATTTCAGCCGTAAGACGTCCACTGCTGGACATAGGCCTCCCTCAAGGCTCTCCATCTGTACCGATCGCAGGTGGCCTGCATCCAGCGTGGACCCGCGGCCTTGCGCAGATCATCCGTCCATCTGGTCGGTGGACGTCCTACGCTGCGCTTGCCGATCCGTGATCCGTTTATTTTGATATTTTAAGGCAATTCGAATACGCAGTGTCAGCTAGTACAGTGGCGGACACGGTCGGCGTAACACTTCCGGTTTTTCTGTATTGCGAAATAGCTCTTGTTCTTTGGTAATACAGTCTAGGGCTGACGAAACCATAGACAGATCTGTTAAGGACTCCTAGTCCGCCACTGTACATATAATAATATTGAAGATTGCGTAGGAATCGTAGTATGCATTACCCTCCCAAGTGTACGTTTCCTTTATTAGATTCGCCACCCTACTTTTACACGCGACTGCGTTTTGTATGGCCTGTCGACATGACCCCTACCCTCGTACGGCACAAAAGCACCAGAAAATCTTTAAAATCTATTAGTGAACTGATTAAAATGTCGACTTATAGCGGGGGTATGTGATTTTAAAACGATTTGCTTACATCTTTATATTTTTGTTTATTTTTATTTATAGGGTTCAAAACAGGCAAATTTTTGCTAACTCTGCAATCATTTTCGAACCTGTCTGTTAATATCATTATGTTAGCCATTAGAAAAAAAATCTATATACTACTAGAGGCTGCCCCGCGGTTTTACTCGCGCAGATTTCTCATAAACACATAAATCCCGTTTATTCCCGTTTCCATGGGAATTTCGGGAAATCCTTTCTTAGTGCTCACCTACACTCCCTTAGGAACCTACATGCAAAATTTCAGCCCGCTACGCCCAGTAGTTTCGGCTCTGCGTTGTCTGTCAGTCAGTCAGTCAGTCAGTAACGGAAGAGTTTTATATATATTGATGATATATAAAAATGAATCATGGTTTGTTAGTCTCGCTAAAACTCGAGAACTGCCTGGCCGATTTAGCTAATCTACTATATATATAAAAATGAATCATGGTTTGTTAGTCTCGCTAAAACTCGAGAGCGGCCGGGCCGATTTAGCTGATTTTGGTTTTGAAATGTTCGTAGTAGTCCGGGGAAGGTTTAAAAGGTGAGAAAATATGGAAAGATGGAGGAGAAGTTGGTAAAAACAACAATTTTAATTTCCATATGAAATTGTTAGGCGCGATACAAAGTTCGCTGGGACAGCTAATAGTAAGATATAATTATACCAGACGAGCTTTCCCGGCTTACTTACTTACGGCTTACGAAGTTCGCTGGGTCGACTAGTTGGTTATATAGATACTTATGTACTGGCTGGTGCCCGCGACATCTTCTGTGCAGGATCAGTTTTGAACTACCTTATATCTTTACGAGCTGTCCCGGCTTACTTCGTTACGCCATAGAATAAAAGATACTACAAAAGACTTGGCTCTATAGACTATGTTATTTTGACTGCCCAGAATGGCCGAATAAAAAACAAACAACAACAACAAACCACCTGTCAAAATATGTAAACAACGGAAAAAAGATTGCACCTTGGGTTACATTTTTTGAGTTTAGGTAAGGATCCCTAATTTTTTTGGAAATCTTATATAGCCTATGACACTCGGGGTTAATGTAGCTTCCTACCAGTGAAAGAAATTTTCAAATCGGTTCAGTATTTCCGGAGCCTATTCGTAACAAACAAACAAATCTTTCCTCTTTATAATATTGGTATAGATATGTCAGCCATATATGACATTAGTAAATTATCTATAGGTTTCTAAATACTAATAGAACAGGTTTTCATTCAACCATTCACCAGGTTGTACGCCCACCTTGTGAAGAGCATGCCTAATCTGCGTTATGTTATGATGTATAGTCTGTCTGTCTATTTGTCTCGCTTTCACGCCAAAAATACTGAACTGATTTAAATGAAATTTGATACGGGTTATTCCGATTTTGATACAATGAAGAACGGTAAAAATTGGAATATTCTGTTTAGAAAAAAAATTGCGCTGGCGAGGCCGCACACTACTTCTAAATAATCTAGTAATAACACCCCTCTGATTTTTTCGTCGGGAATGAAAAATAAAGTTCTTTAATTGTAAAAATATTATAGAATAAAAAGTTTCCTAAAACGCCTAAAAAAACAGTTTTAAAAATTTGGAACAGCGAAAAACTGTGCATATAGATATGAAATTGTCATTCATTATTCATATCAGGGTCCCTCAAGCAAAGCAATCAAACGACCCCCCGCAGCTACCATATTAAATCTCGCTAATTGTTTGATGTTAGAAGGGCAAAAAAATCCTACAAAATGGGGTCGCGAATTAGGAGGAAAATTTGCAAACGGGCGTTTTTTTTTTAATCGTCTATGCCACAACAGAAGCTTGAAGAATACCAAATTGACTTATCATTCATCTAAAGAAAAAAAAAGGTACAGTACAAAAAAGGCTAGATAATTAGATTAATTAGATATACTGGGTGTTTCTGACAAGGCGGTAATAAATAAAAGGAGGGATTCAGCTCACCATAACAAACAACTTTCCCAAAGAAACATGGGTCGAAATCTCAAAACTAAAATCAGCTGTTCCATACATTTGTTAGATCAGCTGGCGGGGTCAATGTACGGCACAGCTGATTATTGTTTTGATATGTCGACCTATGTTGCTTAGGGAAAGTAAAATAATAGTATAATCCAACAAGATACTACAGGGTAAACCTCCCAATCTTGGCCCCTCCAAATTTTTGGCATTAAGAGGCTGAAAACAAGGATTCTTGGCATTCTACAGCATTTAACAAAATCAATCAATATATATATAATACTCTTCCGTTACTGACTGACTGACTGACTGACTGACTGACTGACTGACAGACAACGCAGAGCCGAAACTAATGGGCGTAGAAAGATGAAAATTGGCACGTGGGTTCCATGGGGAGTGTAGGTGAGCACTAAGAAAGGATATCCCGAAATTCCCACGGGAACGGGAAAAAACGGGATTTTTGTGTTTATGAGAAATCTGCGCGGGAAAAACCGCGGGGTAGCCTCTCTAGTTTATAGATAAAATCATTATTTTTTTAAACTAGAAATGTAGTTTTAAGAGATAGTTTAACGCGATGCTAGCGAAATTCTCTAAAAAAAATTATATCTTGTAAACTAAGGCAAATATCAAAAATGTGGCACAGTATGACACTAGATTATCTTGCTTAGTATTTTTTGAGCACATTAAAGTAGTCCTGACTTAAAAGAACAAAATTATACACAGATTGTTGCTAAAAGTGGCCACTTTTATCAACACTTTGTAGCTTTCTTTGGTCTTTAACCTAAAAGCTATACAACAGTGCCCTAACTAGGCTACATTATCTAGTGTTATACTGTGCCACATTTTTGATATTTGCCTTAGTTTAGAAGATATAAATTTTTTTCGCGAATGGCGCTAGCATCGCGGTAAACTGGCTCTTAAACCATGACGGATAAAACTGTGGTTGTATGTAAATAAAGGAAGCAAAAATCTTATCTAATTATTAGCAACACACGCATTGGCAGTTATAATTTTAGTCATGAGAAATTCGACGTAATAATCGATGGTTCCTACAGTGCCAATGATGGGATGGATTACCCTGCATATCTTTCTTACAATTAGATCCATTAAATCAGCCACCAATGTTGCCCACGTTTGCGCGGGCCAAACAACAGCCCCTTGCCGTACTCCGCGGGTTGCAAAATAGCTAGTGCATATGACATTTTGATGATTCGACATTTGGGATTAATGTCATTTGGTAAGTATGTTAAGTGCAAAGAGGTAAAGTTATAAAATGTCATGTTAGTATTAGTCCCAGAGAGCTACTGAATGGCAAGGCACTCCGACAACCGATAGTACAGTATAATAAATAGTACTATACATATGGGCACTAGGATTATTGTTTTAACGTTGGTTCCGAAACCACGTGTTTTGTCAGCAAGCTTTAAAACAATAATCCAATAAACTTATTATAACCGTACAACGTTGCCGGGCTTTAAGCCCACCCTTTTAGTCTAATTTGTGAACTTGACATTGGCAAAATACTCCACTGATCACTGAAGTGAAGTCAAGTCCATTAAATAAAAAAATTGGGCACTCCCTGCCTCCTTCAGCAAGTGCGGCCCCGCGCTCGGTTACCTCTCAGTGACGCTCAGTACTAGCAGCACGTCTTTTCTCACTCACACAAGCATGATACGCGTGCACGTACACGAGTTTCGGCTGTGCGCGAAGCAACGCACTTTTTTCTGTGAAGTGTCCGAGGTGTGTCGACAGTCTCTAAATTTATTGTTACGTTTCTTATAGAATTTTTTCGAATAAATATCTGTTTTTAATTTGAACATGTCAAAATAATATTACTGCAAAGATAAGCGTAATCAAAATGACGAGAACGTGAGAAGATTTCAGGCACGGCAAACATAAAACTTAACACAACATAATCTCACGCTTTTACCTCTTCCCCGAAAGGTTAGGCAGGGGCAGAAGCTCATTGACTGAGATCACAAAACTAAATATCATCACCAGAGGCATCGTGCATCAAGCTGGATCCACGTTTGGCAGCGAACATATAGAAAAAATAATGCAACCGAAAAAAAAAACGATTTTTTTCGGGAAACTGGTTAAAAAATTACCATCCATTTGTTTATCGTCGACCCTTTTAAACAAAGCAAATTAGTTTATTAATTCTTGTATAATAAATTTTAAGACCACCTGGCGTTTTAGTTAAGGGTAAACGTAACCAATGTTTTAATTAAAAAATCCATATTACATACACCAATAATATCGTTAATCGCGAAAAAGTTTACCAGTTTCTAAACTAGCAAACAAATATCAAAAATGACATCCTGTATGACATTGGATATTATCGCTTATACTTTTAGGATACTGTTGTGTAGCTTCTAAGTTTATAAAAGAAAAGTGTTGGTAAAAGTGGCCACCATACCACTGTAAGAAATAATCAGTAGATTATTTAGCTCTTTAAGTGGCTAAAGGATGCGAAACTAGCGCCACTTAAGCAAATAATTGATAGCTTCTAAACCATGGCCGAAATAAAACGTATGCGACTTTGACTCCCTAGATATTCATGCTTATAATTTTTCAAGCCCCTGTTGTTATAGCTTTTAGGTTCAAAATCAAGGAAAAATAACCTTTATAAAACTAAAGTGGCCACGTAGGCGACAAACAATTTTTTTCTTCTATTGGGAACCTGAAAGATACACAACAGGTCTTGAAAAATTATAATCAAGATTATCTAGGAAATCAAAGTCGCATATTTTTGATTTCGGTTAGGTTTAGAAGATATTAATTATTTATCGAAGTGGCGCTGGTGTCGCACCGTGTAAGCCCTTAACTTCTCGCGTTAGAATAGTTTTCGATTAAAACCTGATTTAAACCATGAGCCACAGTTTATATTGCGTTGATGTTCACTAAGAGATGGCATTAAGAGTCATAGCACAGCCATCAAAAATGTGAAACATAGTATTCCACTAGATAATTCAGCCTAGTATTTTTAGGGCAAATCTTGTATAGCTTTTAGGTAAAGACACTGAATCTTGCCAAAAGTGGCCGTTTTTAGCAACACTTTGTAGCTTTCTTTGGTCTCTAACCTCAAAGCTGCCAAAAAATACAACACTGCCCTAAAAATACTAGGCTGCAATATCTAGTGGAATACTGTTTCACATTTTTTATATTTGGCTTAGTTTAGAAGATATATTTTTTGTTCCGAAATGGCGCTAGCATCGCTGTAAAATGGCTGTTAAGAGAACAGTGTTGATGTTCACTGGGCATTAAGGGTCCACAAACCGTACTTTATAAAGAAGTAACTCATGCTTTGTCGGTTATTTAACGCACCGGTCAGTGAAACCATTTATCAAAGTTAATAAACATAACTAATCTTTAAATTAAATCTTTGGGACTTGTTAAAAAATTAAATTTTCACGTTTTTTAATTATTTTGGCGAAAGCATTTAGTAGTAGGTTTATTTTTTTTATTTTTATTTATTTATTTCAACCACAAACTACGCTACCATTACAGATTGCTCTAATTCGGAAACGCAGGTCTTAAATTAAATATATTAACAATCAGTAAAAAATGAAATATAAAAAATATAAAAAAAAATACAAATTAATTATTAAAATTATTAAAAGACTTTCAGCAACCCTTGTGAATTCACTCAGAGAACAGGTAAATATGTCAATTTGGTCATTAACGCACGTAGGTAGTACGTAACAACCTATTCCCCACATTGTGATATATCGTTTTTGAAAGACAGCGTTACAGATTTTGTGTATATTCAAGGAACTTGATTTTTGGCCTTTTACCCCTTAGACACAAAATCTGTAGGTCTGTCATCAAAAAACGTTGTGTTACAATATGGGAGATGGTTTTTTACATACGCGAATTCATTTAAACTTTATTAAAAATGTATACTTTCGCCAGAATAAATAAAAAACATGAAAAAATTTGAATTTCGCGCTATAGCGAGAGTTACCTTACCACCTTAAGAACTTAGATTATGGTTCGGTAGTTTTAACGACGATGAAGTAAGGATACTACAATTACTAAAAATGTCGCCCCAGACGATAACGAACATAGGCCAATGTTTTATACTCTTGAAGCATTGAACGCGCGAAGCGGGCCAAGCGGCGGCTCCCGCCAACGCGTCTCCGTAAACGGTCTCATACTTTTATACTATACTTTTGATCTAATCGCAGCACGCCCAAAAAAAAAAAACATAAAATAACAAAACAACCTACACAATCAAACTTTAGAAACTGCATTTTTAATTACTCAAAGACAGAATTAATGTCAAAATGTCAATTAATGTTAAATTTATTCGCGCGCCCCCGGGTCAGTGATAAAGGAGGTCACGTGACGTGAGTGACGGACACGTGACTTGCGCCCGTCCGTCCGTCCGTCTGTCGGTTTCCGTCCGTGACCTACCGAACCAGTTTTTTAATACCACCCTAACAATACCGATCGAAATTCTGGGAAGTACAGTGTATTCTTTTGCACTGATTAAGCACTTCAACTTAACCTACCCACTTTCAAGTTCTAGGGGCGTTTTTGCAACAAAAACTTATGAAAAGCCAATGCAGTATTTTTACAATAAAATAAAATAATTGTTTTAATAAAAACGTAATAAACTAACATACAAAAATGGCACCTTAAAAAAAAACAAACATTTCAAATCACTGAAATTTCTGAGAGGTCAACGCCCCGCCCCTAGGTCGATGACCTGAGAGTTCATGTCTTTAAATTTTTCAATAATTTTCATCACATTTTAAAATAACGTTGTTATTTTTTTTAGAAAAATCTTTATAAAAGCTATAGGCACCCACTAAATACATAAAACTTCGCAACTGTATAATTTGGTGTAATGTTACAATCTCACAAAAAAAGCAAATAACACTACATTTAAAGGGTCCTAACCTAAAAACATAAAAACCAACAATGATATTTGACCCTAACTATTTGCACCCTCTCCTACCGACCCTTAACAATTTGCACCCTTATAACAAACAACATAAAGCTTATACTCGTACAAAAACGTATTCTGTAATTTGTACTACCAACCGCGCTGTATTCTTAGCATTTGCCACTGCAAATTATATCCTATGGGTAGAAAAATAAGAGTTTTTTTTTGTAATAGATTTTTGATCGTCAAATTAGCACTGTTCCCACGACTTCGGCGCGTGGCCTCTGACATGACTTATGCGTTTC
The DNA here is from genome assembly GCA_951802225.1 of Euspilapteryx auroguttella. Taxonomy (NCBI): domain Eukaryota; kingdom Metazoa; phylum Arthropoda; class Insecta; order Lepidoptera; family Gracillariidae; genus Euspilapteryx; species Euspilapteryx auroguttella. The sequence continues at coordinate 1,529,423 of OX637668.1, forward strand.
TAGTTAATTTGTAATGATATACGGCTTCCGTGGCACAGTGGTTTGCAATGCCCATTGTGAGTTACCATTCTAGAGTTTGATAGCTTTGCTTATTAAGACGCTATATGAGTTTTGAAGGTTTTTTAAATCAAGTAATTCTCGTAATCTATAGGAGGTAAACATCTGGAATTTTAATTTAACCTTTTTGAGGATATAACAAAGTTTTTTGTAATTGAGAAACACTAGTGGAATCAAAAAACCTCGATACATTATTTCGTCAAAGATAACCTTTCCAAAAAACGGGAATAGCTAGTTCTTCGAAATTACTTACTAGTTTTTGTTAAAACTACCTAGGAATAATGATAATAAACAAAATCAAATTCTGGTAATTCAGATTTGATTTAAAAGTAATAATTAAAAATATATTCAATATTTATTACTTTTTCCAATAAAATGTAGTAACCGATGTGGGCGATTGACATATGACCGTCCCTTTCCCTCAGTATGCTATATCAAAGAGATAGACTCTGTTCATTCGGTCGTTTGATTTATTTGTCGTATATCGTCTTAAGGTTAGCAATAATAAATCTTATATTAATATGTGCGAACCATTGGGAATTTTTTCAAATTAACTTGCAATGGTTAAAGCTTTTATTTAACTTGCAATATTGTTGCTTCTGAAAAAATAAAAAAACATGTAGGTACAGTGGCAGACTAGGAGGCCGTAACAGATTTCAAATCTGTTACGGCCTCCTAGTCCGCCACAAATCTGAGATTTGTCTATGGTTTCGTTAGCCCTAGACTGTTTTACCAAAGAACAAGAGCTATTTTGCAATACAGAAAAACCGGAAGTGTTACGCCGAGCGTGTCCGCCACTGTACTTCCGCCACACCGTGTGTGTGTATGTTTTTTCGAGTAAAATCTTGCAATACATTTTTGAAGCAGATAATAATATCTTCAACCGATAGAGCTGAAATTTTGTACACACACTCATTATTTATTCAGAAGCAACAATAAAACAAACATATGCAAGTAGACATATGCAAGTAGAGCAAAGATACATTTCGCGGCAGGCGGCCGGCACGCGGCATGCGCGTGCACACATTTATCTGTTTTGAACAGCCACGCTTTTAACAATGGAGATGGTTAAACTTGTCGGAAGCGATGGGATTGCAAATTTAGCGTTTGGTAAATCGATATCTTCAATACATATAGTAAGTACTAGAGGCAGCCCCGCGGTTTTTCCCGCGCAGATTTCTCATAAACACAAAATTCCCGTATTTTACCGTTCCCGTGGGAATTTCGGGAAATCCCTTCTTAGTGCTTCCCTACACTCCCCAAGGAACCCACTTGCAAATTTTCAGCCCGCTACGCCCAGTAGTTTCGGCTCTGCGTTGTCTGTCAGTCAGTCAGTCAGTAACGGAAGAGTTTTATATATATATATATATATTGATATAACAAAGTCGCTTCTCGCGTCTGTCCTATGTATGCTTAAATCTTTAAAACTATGCAACGGATTTTGATGCGTTTTTTTTAAATAGGTAGATGATTCAAGAGGAAGGTTTATAAGTATAATACGTGCACTAAATAGTAACAGGTTAGGCGGAACGAAGTTCGCCGGGTCGACTAGTTAACTATAAACTCAATTTTAATTTAGGTAAGTATGTAGTGGCGCTGGTCCACGCTGCAAGAACAGTCAAGTCGCAGCTCGTAAGTACTGGCACTCCAAAGTGTCCAAATGTAACTTTTAGGCTGAAACTCACCGTCAGTATTTGGAGGCTACTCGGTCGACGCCCTGCAGTACCGGGCCGAAGAATAGGAATCGTAAGAGGCGACTAAGAGGGGACCCCGGGGTCGTTGGGTGCACGAGGCGGGGGCCTCGTGTAGTCATATAACGGCCCCGAGAAGGACGGCGGAACGCTGTGTTCCGATTCCGCCGTCGAGCGTAGGAAGAGCCATCCGCGCTCAAGGGGGACTACAACCTCTTGTCCCCCCGTGAAGAGGCTAAACAGCCAATGCTGGAGGGGGTCGCGGAGTTGAACACAATAAATAAATAAAAAATAAATAACAATGATCGAAAGATCACCCGTGACCCCCTTGCCAACAGCCCAGATGGACACCGGCGGGGTTTTAGTGGGTGCGAACCCCACATAACCCTGCGACTCCCCCCCGGGGTCGCAGGGTACTCGTTAGGAGTTTCCCCGCCTAAAAAAAAAAGGCTACTCGGTCGAGTATGATACTCGGACAAGTCGTTCCCGAGTACATATTATCCTGGCTCTAGACGAAGTAATAATTCAGTAACTTAAGTTCTCACGAACAATTTTCCTAGTTAGGGTCTTATAAATCAGACTTACTATCGCTGAGCGATCTCTTCCAGACAGCTGAAGTGTAATTTTTCATCAAATTTCATAGTTATCGTTGCCAAAGAAATTTCAAACTCAAACTATTAGAAATACTTAGTGGGAAAGTTTCATGAATTTAAGATATTAAAATATTTTGGAGTGCTCTTCTTCAGTGAAGGGATAAGAATTTGTGCTATTAGTAAAGTTTTGAGTAATGTTTTAAGTACCTACCACCTTTAAAATTTTACATAGCACAGGCACACTCTTCAATACATAGTATAGTATAGTATCAACACATAGTATACAACAAAGTCGCATTCCGCGTCTGTCCCTATGTATGCTTAGATCTTTTAAACTATGCAACGGATTTCGATGCAGTTTTTTTTAATAGATAGAATGATTCAAGAGGAACAAAGTACAAATTAATAGTAAGCACAAAATAGTAATAGGTAAGGCAATACGAAATTCGCCGAGTCGACTAGTAAACATTAAAACATATTTTCTTAGTTTTTTTCTTCTTGTTCTTGTTTATTAAGTGTACGTAGCATGGACCTTGCAAAAACATACGAAGGGAGGGTCCGCGGTTCGTTTCCAGGCGGGGGCGAATATAGTTCAATCTACAAAACAGTGGCCTAAAAATACTAAGCAATATTATTTACTGTCATAAAGGTTATTTTTTTTTTATAATTTGTCATGTAATGGCTTTGAACAATTAATTTTTTTTCCACGATTGGCGCAAGATTCGGTGAAATAGGGCCCTTAAACGTTTCTTTTATAATTTTTTTAAGTACTTTACTTAATCGATAGATTATCTATACCTCTATACCAATATTATAAAGAGGGAAGATTTGTGTGTTTGTTTTTTTGTTTGTAACGAATAGGCTCCGAAAATACTGAACCTATTTGAATAATTCTTTCACTGGTAGGAAGCTACACTATTCCCGAGTGACATAGGCTATATTAGATTTTCAAAAAAATTAGGGGTCCTTACCTAAACTCAAATAATGTAACCCAAGGTGCAAAATTTTTTCCGTTGGTAAAATATTTTGACAGGTGGTTTGTTGTTGTTGTTTGTTTTTTATTCGGCCATTCTGAGCAGATATAAGAACAAAGTCTATAGAGCCAGATCTTAAACTTCTATGGCGTAACGAAGTTAGCCAGGGAAGCTCGTAAAAAATAAAAATAAAAATGTTTATTTCATAAAGTATGCTTCGGCTGACAGAAAATAGCTTAAAAATAACTAAGTTATAATTATAGGCTAAATAGAAAACATTACTCAAAAAGTTTTTAAAAGTAAGTAACTAGTTATGTACATACCATTCCTTGTTCTTCATATGTTAATTCCGTTTAGTATTATCACAATAATATAACTAAAAAAAAACGATTTGAAAAACTTTTCACCAAAAATCGTCACTATCTTTCACTAAGTATACGCAAAACTCTCAAAATTATTGTTCAACAAAGCTGTACAATCTTAAACAAAAAGGATTTACACCAACGTTTAAAGCGCACAGAAGCAAGGAAAAATAAACAAAGCGACCACCCTAACAGGGATCGAAAAACGAACTGGATAGGGAACGGTTGGCAATACACCTTCCCCTTAATAGGATTCCGCACGCAAGGGATCGTAGCGGACCCTTTTACTAAGCCTATAGGCTGTCTAGCCATTTGAACCTGGGTTGAATGAACGAAATCGCTCTAACTAAGCGATAAGGCCGCCCATTGCAATCAAAGTATTAATTTAAGAAAATTATGATGAGTTTACATTGTGGTGTAAGATAATCTTCGTTTAAGTCGAGAGGTATCCACTGTTGGGCATAGGCCTTTCCAAGGATCTTCACAAGGACAAAACATTTGGGCAGGTTTGCCTTAATCGCCACACCTGGCAGGATTTGGCGATCAACGCATGGCTTTTCGAGTTTTTTTAACTAAGTATAAGGAAACGGCTGTCCATTCTTCGGGTGTTACCTTAGTCACCTTTTATCTCCCTTTTACCACCCTCATAGGGTGGTGGTACAGTCAAGTGGCGGACTAGGAGGCCGTAACAGATTTGTCTATGATTTCGTCAGCCCTAGACTGTATTGCCAAAGAACAAGAGCTATTTTGCAATACTGAAAAACCGGAAGTGTTACGCCGACAGTGTCCGCCACTGTACAATGTACATACATATTGATTGATTGTTAAACCAACTTGTCTCTTTCTTCATAGATCTTCTCATCATAGCCTTCGCAGCGCCGCACTGCCCCCGACACGGCTGCAACTCCTACTCATCATGCAACGCACAACCTTATTCTCCCTGCAATAACTATCCTCCGTGCAATCCCTGTACTATATGCCGACCGACACCACACGGCACAAACTAAAAAATAATCACCAATAACAAAAAGTACTAACAAAAAGAAAAAAAATGCGATATTGAAGTAAAAAACATGTGGACTATGATATTTTTAACCGACTTCAAAAAGGAGGTTATCAGTTAGTTTGACCGGTATGTATGTATGTTTGTCCGCGATTATCTCGCGTTTGGCTGAACCGATTTCGATGCGGTTTTCACAAAAGTATTTGTACATTCAGGAGAAGGTTTTATTTCCTATTTTAACCGATTTCAACAAATAAGGAGTGCTCATTTGATGTATGTGTCCGTTTATTGAAGGCGGGATCCTTTTTTGTAAAAAAGGAGCTATGTTCTTTGGTCTTTGTATGTGTTTCGGGCACCCTAGATACAGGTTATAGTTAATCGCTGAGTGTACGTTATACATTCATCAATATCAATACATAGTATTAAATAAAGTCGCTTCCCGCGTCTGTCCCTATGTATGCTTATATCCTTAAAACTATGCAACGGATTTTGATGAGGTTTTTTTTTTATAAGATAGAGGAATTCAAGAGGAAGGTTTATAAGTTTATTACATGCACAAGATAGTAATAGGTTAGGCGGTACGAAGTTAGCCGGAAAAGCTCGTTAATTATTAAACAAACAACAAATTGCGTCGAATATCAAATAACTATAACGTTACGCAATTTTTCATAACTGACTTAACTTATCCCGCACACAAAGAAGGGCCCCGTTCGAATCCCATTATTTTCTATTAGACTCTGCCCACCCCAATGAAGCGGACGGATTTAGGAAATCATAAATATCAATGAATACATACAAACGCAATTATCAATGACACTGTGGTGTCATACAAAACTTAACAATGAAAGACTATCGAAAAAAAATCATACTATAATATTGTTTAACTAGTCGACCCGGCGAACTTCGTACCGCCTAACCTATTACTATATTGTGCATGTAATATACTTATAAACCTTCCTCGTGAATCACTCTATCTATTAAAAAAACCTCATAGCAATCCGTTGCATAGTTTTAAAGATTTAAGCATACATAGGGACAGACGCGGGAAGCGACTTTATTTTATACTATGTATTGATATTGATTATTGTAAGTATTAAGTATGGACGTGTGTTACTCTTTGACGTAAAAATGTCTGAATGGAATTGAATTAAACTTTACAATAAGTAATATAGCTTATACATCAGAATAACACATATTAGGTTACAATTTATCTAAGTATACCAATATTATTATAAAGAGGAAAGATTTGTTTGTTTGTGACGAATAGGCTCCGGAAATACTGAACCGATTTAAAAAATCTTTCACTGGTAGGAAGCTACATTAACCCCGAGTGTCATAGGCTATATTAGATTTTCAAAAAAATTAGGAATCCTTACCTAAACTCCAAAAATGTAACCCAAGGTGCAATATTTTTTCCGTTGTTTACATATTTTGACAGGTGGTTAGTTGTTGTTGTTTGTTTTTTATTCGGCCATTCTGGGCGGTCAAAAGAACATAGTCTATTGAGCCAAGTCTTTTGTAGTATATTATATCTATGGCGTAACGAAGTAAGCCGGGAAAGCTCGTAAAGATATAATGTAGTTCAAAACTGATCCTGCACAGATGAGGTCGCGGGAACCAGCCAGTTCATAACTATCTTTATATCCAACTAGTCGACCCGGCGAAATTCGTACCGCCTAACCTATTACTATGTTGTTTTCCCGGTAATTATTCGAATTTTTATCACCTTGGACTTTAACGAACATAAAAAAAAGAACTGGTAAAATTACCTACGCTTACCACCACATTTTGCGATTCATTTTTATATTATAGAGGTTAAAAATTGATTCTGCCTGTATACCTATCTAATCTTGCTTAGTGTTTAAAGGGCACTGCACCTTGTTGTGTTATTTTTAGGTTAAAAAATTAGGAAAGCCACTAAGTTTTGCTAAAACTGGCAACTTAAGCCAAATTTCAGTAAATTATTTAGGTCTATCAATATATATAAAACTCTTCCGTTACTGACTGACTGACTGACAGACAACGCAGAGCCGAAACTACTGGGCGTACAAAGCTGAAATGTGGCATGTAGGTTCCTTAGGGAGTGTAGGTGAGCACTAAGAAGGGATTTCCCGAAATTTCCACGGGAACGGGAACACACGGGATTTTTATGTTTATGAGAAATCTGCGCGGGAAATACCGCGGGGCAGCCTCCAGTAGATATATAAAATTATTTAGTGTCAATCATGGTCACATTTTTAGAATACATATTTTTGTCGCGATTTGAGCTATTATATAGGTGTAAAGGCGTCTTAGAGCCAGTTTACAGCGATGCTAGCGCCATTCGCGAAAAAATTAATATCTTCCAAACTAAGGCAAATATCAAAAATGTGGCACTGATAATGTAACTTGTGTATTTAAGGCACTAGTGTTGTTAAAAGTGGCCACTTTTAGCTACAATCTGTGTATAATTTAAGTTAGGACTATACTTTACTGTGCTCAAAAAATACTAAGCAAGATTATCTAGTGTCATGCTGTGCCACATTTGTGATAGATGCCTTAGTTAAGAAGATATTTTTTTAAGAATGGCGCTAGCATCGCGGTAAACTGGCTCTTAACTTGTCTGTCAAATCTAAAGAAATTGAATTTACAAAGCAACCATTTTCTACAGGTTAATACTCCAAAGTAAAATGCCATTTCTCACGCGTCATTAAAGAAAAACTATGGGGACGCCGCCATAAACGCGCCCCTTGTTTTTAGAAAATAAATTACAGGAGAATGCATTAGTCAGGTTTGGAGGGACACTATGTTACTTCTCTACGCTGTAAAATCATTGCGAAAGGGAGTAGAATCATTTGACAGAGGAGGGCTCGTTTGGGGGCCTCTCCAGGCGACTATTGTCGTAAGGCAAGACAAACATTTGTTTGCCTGAGCCAATTGGTGGGCACCCTGAACTACCTCGCCTTTCACAGTATAGGATACTTTACCAAATAAGGTATCAATAGCGATTAGATTAGATATAGTCTAATTGACTTTCAATAAGTGATATCTTGTATCCTATATTGTAAAGGTTTTTTGATTTTTGATTGATTTTTGATCCCTAATTTTTTGGAAAATCTAATATATATAGGCTATAGCCTATGACACTCGGGGTTAGTGTAGCTTCCTACCAGTGAAAGAATTTCTCAAATCGGTTCAGTATTTCCGGAGCCTATTCGTTACAAACAAACAAACAAATCTTTCCTCTTTATAATATTGGTATAGATTATACTATAATATTAGAGTTAACATAGTATCTCCACCAAAAACGCATTGGCACCCCCGACCAGGAAATACAAAATGGACTTAATTCGTCTTCAGGCCCACCGCGGTCCCACACCGGCGGCCCTAGCACGAATACCTTTTGTGTATAGTCTAAGCTAACCGCTAATGTTGAAATTCATAACATTTTTATTTCGCTTGTTACCTACTTACCTAATAACTAACCTTGTTTTGATTTTGATTTTGTGTCCTTTAAAAAATACATTATTTAATCACTTAAACTTGCAGAACATTTTCATGAACTAGAGATTAATCGTATTGATTCCTAAAGATACAATAGGTTTAAAATAACTTTACTGGAGGTCTACGCCTCTGGTTACTTCTATGTTTACTACAAGATATCCAGTCAATGAGGACATACGCAGAGAAACCAGGGTCACCGACATAGCCAAGCGGATAAGCTCGTTGAAGTGGCAATGGGCAGGTCATATAGCCCGCAGAACAGATGGCCGCTGGGGCCGAAAAGTTCTCGAGTGGAGACCACGGATCGGCAAGCGCAGCGTAGGGCGTCCACCGACCAGATGGACGGATGATCTGCGCAAGGCTGCGGGTCCACGCTGGATGCAGGCCACCTGCGATCGGTACTGAGGGAGAGCCTTCAGGGAGGCCTATGTCCAGCAGTGGACGTCCTACGGCTGAAATGATGATGATGATGATGATGATCCAGTCAATAATATTTTTTTTTTCTAAAAGAACCCGCCTTCAATAAATTGACAAACGAGCACTTATTTTTTTTCAAAGTCAATTTAAATAGGTGTTAAAACCTTCTCCTGAATGTAACAAATACTTTTGTGAAAACCGCATCGAAATCGGTTCAGCCAAACTCGAGATAATCGCGGACAAACATTCATACATAAATACAAACATACATATGTATTTGACCTGTATGTATATACATACAGGTCAAACAGATAATCTCCTTTTTCGGTTAAATAAAAAACTAAAATGCTCTTTAACTTTTTATGTGGGCAACGCAGCTGCTTCCCCACTTCAGTTCGCATGACGAAATACATGATGATATTGATATATGTATACTGCTCCGTGGCTCAGTTGGCAGTGATGTGGACTGAGTAAGCGTGTGCACCCGGGTTCGATTCCCGGGCGGGGTGAATGTTGGTATGATGAATATCGATGTTTGTTTCCGGTCTGGGTGTGATGTTCGTCTCTGTGTGTGTTTCGGGCACCCTAGATACAGATTCTTCCTAGTTAGGGACTCTGAGTGTGATGTGTTTATCAACAACATTATCGACATCAATAATTGCGAAAGGGAGTAGAATCATTTGACAGAGGAGGGCTCGTTTGGGGGCCTCTCCAGGCGAACATTGTCGTGAGGGAAGGCCAACATTTGATTACCTGAGCCGCTTGGTGGGCACCCTGAACTACCTCGCCTCTCGCAGTATAGGATACTTTACCAAATAAGGTATCAATACCAATTAGATAGATAGTCTAATTGACTTTCAATAAGCGATATCTTGTATCCTTTATTGAATAATTCTTTTTTGACTTTTTGACAGGCTGACGAGGGTGTTTGTTTACACAACTCACACACTCATTTGGAAGGAACTATAATGTTAAGCGTCTTAACTTTTACGAGTCGGAGGGTAGGAAAAGATGCATTTTTTCGGTCGCTACTAGTCGCCGTCATGTTTTTTTTTTTGTGGGGACACAAAATGGCAGACAGCGCGTCATTTAAAATTAATAACGTTGGCGGGTAGGGTAGTAAAGTAAGTATATGCCGCTCCCGGGTTTATCTCGGGTCCCCCGGATTAGCGAAGACGTTGAGCTACTACTACACCAATTTCTTCCTGACTACTTACGCACTTACTATTTTGAATGAAAAATTAACGACAATTTCTGGATCGTTGCATTCGTGCCATATTCGTACCAAAGTGTAGTATTGACTGATTGATACTATTCTATGATATTATTACGTATCCTGTTTGCATCAGCCGGAAATCGAACCCGGACGTCTGAAGTCACGGACAACATCACTACTAACTGAACCGCAGAGATGGTCATTGTAAGAATACTTTAAAGTTGGTCAGGAAGGCCGAGTTCAGGGGCACGCGGGTTGTCTTGCGGGGCGTGCTGCAAAAAATCAAACGTATAGCAATGAGACGCGTTGGCGGTACCCGCGTCGTTCAACGCTTCAAGAACAAAACATAGGCCTATGTTCGATATCGTACAGTGGCGGACTAGGAGGCCGTAACAGATTTGTCTATGGTTTCGTCAGCCCTAGACTGTATTACTAAAGAACAAGAGCTATTTTTAACCGACTTCAAAAAAGGAGGTTATCAGTTTGACCTGTATGTATGTATGTATGTTTGTCCGTGATTATCTCGCGTTTTGCTAAACCGATTTCGATGCGGTTTTCAGACAAGTATTTGTTACATTCAGGAGAAGGTTTTAGTACCTATTTTAACCGACTGCGAAAAAGAGAAAGTGCTCAGTTGATGTATGTATGTGTCAGTTCATTGAAGGCGGGTTCGATTTTTGTAAAAAAGAAATTATGCAATACAGAAAAACCGGAAGTGTTACGCCGATCGTGTCCGCCACTGTACAAGGAAACGCGTCGGCGCCCGCCCCGGCGCCCGCATGACGCCCCGCGCAACGCGCCGCTATTTCCTAAATAGGGCCTAAATGTTGCGACTGTACAGGATGAGGGTCGCTCAAGACCGGTCGCTATGGCGATCTGTAGAGGAGGCCTATGTCCAGCAGTGGACGTCTTACGGCTGAGATGATTAATCATCAATTTAAAATTTTCAGATTCATTTCCGGCAGAAACGACAAGCTCCAACGAAAAAGAAAAAAAAAAGGTAAGTAAGTAATTGAAATCTATAGCAGTAAATATAAATTAAAAAAGGACAAATTAAAAAATTAAAAGCCGAATACAAAAAAGTGTTCATTAAATTGGTTTTCTTTTAGAGCTTTTTTAATTAACGACTAGTTTGGAGTGGCTGTCTTTGCAGATTTTTTTTTGAGACAAGTGCGAAAATGTTGTCCGAGTTCCGTAGAATTTTCAATGAATGTATATGATCGAGCAATAGGGGTGTGAGTCACTGCTGGCATTGACTGAAAATCAGCGCTGTTGATTCAACAACCTTCAGCAAATGCTGAGTCAGTGCCATTTTGCGGCAACTGCGACACACCAAACCATATGCCTAGGCCAATTGTTAATTTGTTAAGTTTTGTATATTTTTGTTTAAATTATTTCTTCGTGTGTATTTTGTTGTTGTTATAATTGTTTCAAAATTTAAATTATTTTTGTTTGTCTTGTATATTTTTATTTATTAATTTTGATTGTTGTGTATACGTGTGTCATAGTTGTGCCAAATAAATGTTTTTTCTTCTTTTCTTTCTTCTTTCTTCAATATTTTGAAATATTTCTGTTGTGCTTTGGATTACATCACCAAAGTCCCATTATTTTATGATTGCAATAAAGAGTATTTCTATTCTATTAGTGTCCATTGCCGTTCAAGATGAAAGGTACAGTGGCGGACTAGGAGGCCGTAACAGATTTTTCTTTGGTTTCGTCAGCCCTAGATTGTATAACCAAAGAACTAGAGCTATTTTACAATACATAAAAACCGGCAGTGTTACGCCGACCGTGTCCGCCACTGTATTCATCATGTGTTTATAGATATGTCGTAGTAAGATTTGATAAGTAGGTTTTTTGCAAAAAAAACTAGGGATTTTGCGAAAACACGGATAATTTGATATAAGCATTACTTTTTTTTCAATCATCCTGACATAAAACAGTTTTTTTTGCAAAAAACCTAGTATAATTGAAAACTATGAAACCTTCCTTTACTCTTATTGGCTAGATTATTGCTTGCTGGTAAACTCTTATTCTGATTAGTTCGTTAAAATATGCTTTGACGTTACAGAGAACCAATCAGAAAAAGAGTTTTTCAAGAGATTTTTCAATTATACTAGGTTTTTTTTGCAAAAAACTGCTTTACGTCAGGATGATAAAAAAAAATAAGTAATGCTTATATCAAATTATCCGGGTTTTCGCAAAATCCCTAGTTTTTTTTGCGAAAAACCTAATTATCAAATCTTACTACGACAGATAGATAGATAGACTCTTTATTACGATCAATCTAACTTAAAATATAACAATATTCTTAAATTAAAACATTGATTGCAATTGGCGGCCTTGTTTTTAAAACCCTCAATTAGACAAAGATATTCTGAGAAAACATGACTCGCACTCCAAGTGTCAAAATGAAACTTTAACCCCCTTACCACAAAAAAGTTAGACCGGTCTAATATCGCTAATTTGTATGACGAAAGAGTGATTTAAACCTAGTCTAGTGATTTAGACCCGGTTTAACTCTTTTTGTGGTTGAGCCGTAAATCGTTCTACAGGATGTTTCTGACAAGGCGGTAATAAATGAAAGGAGGGATTCTGCTCACCATACCTAACAAAAATCAGCCGTCCCGTACACTGACCCCGTCAGCTGATCGAACCAATGTATGGAACAGCTGTAATTTTTTTGAGATTTTGACCCATGTTGCTTTGGAAAAGTTGTTAGTTATGGTGAGTAGAATCCCTCCTTTGATTTATTACCGCCTTGTCAGAAACATCCAGTATACTCCAAATTGATATGCACGCAGACTTCAAGACCGTAAAGCATACGCTCCACGGAGTATAAGATGGCCCGAGCCAGGATAATCAGTACTCGGGAACGACTCGTCCGAGTATCGAATGTCAACCTTAGCCATGTCAACGGCAATAGGCACCTCAAAGAACAAATAATAGGAGGTCACACTGGATAAAACGCATTGGAGTACAGGAAAAATATTTAAAATAGTAGATTAAAGATTTGCCAGACTTGTTAACTTAAAACTCAGACTACTACTTAAGAGGAATAGCACAGCCTAGCACAGCTTCTGATTGTTGACAAAAGTGACCGTTTTTAGCAACAATCAATAGCTTTCTCTGGTCTTTAACCTAAAAGCTATACAACAGTACTCTAAAAATACTAGGCTGCATTATCTAGTGGAATGCTGTTTCACATTTTTGATATTTGCCTTAGTTTAGAAAATATTAATTTTTTTCGGAGGTGGCGCTACTTTAGGTGTGCTATGCCTTTTAAACTAAAGTAACTAAACTACTACGAACTCAGACTTATAAGTGTTTTGAGATTACTCGGTCAAGTTTATCAGACTCGGTTACCAGTCGTTATCGAGTACAGATAATCCTGACCACTCATACTCCGCTGAAATCGAGTAAAAGATAAATTTAACAATTTTATGTTCTACTCGGAACTCCAACTGGACTGTGAATGTTGGCCTGATTTAAAAAAAAACATAAAAAATATAACCCTTTTTATAAAAAGACACCTTTTAGTCACTACAGTATAAAATAAAACCAAATTAAACGAATCGTGGTCGAGTGTAAAACTGTTATTTAAAACAAAAATAACAAGTTTTTTTATATTTTTAAATGAAAACCATTCAGAGGGATATTTGAATGAATGAAGCCTTTTCAATAGTTCGTTGAGTTTTTTGACTAGACTTACAAAAAATATTTATTTTTAGGGCTGTTATTTTTTTTATAGTGAGTTGATAGATTTTATTCGAAATACTTTTTGGTTATCGTTGGCTTTGCTGATAGGTCTGATCGGCAGCATGCCTTGAGAAACGCTTCCTGGCTCGAGTGGAATGCTGGCATGGCATGACGGCTGTCTCCGTACAGTATACAGTGGCGGACACGGTTGGCGTAACACTTCCGGTTTTTCTGTATTTTCTGTATTGCGAAATAGCGCTTGTTCTTAGGTAATTGTAATCTAGGGCTGACGAAACCATAGACAAATCTGTTACGGCCTCCTAGACCGTCACTGTACAGTGGTTTGTATTTTAAAATAGCTCTTGTTCTTTGGTTATTCAGTCTAGGGCGCCCTAGACCATAGACAAATCTGTTACGCCATCCTAGACCGCCACTGTACAGTGACGGTCTAGGAGGCCGTAACAGATTTGTCTATGGTTTCGTCAGCCATAGATTACAATTACCAACGAATAAGCGCTATTTTGCATTACAGAAAAACCGGAAGTTTTACGCCAAATGTGTCCGCCACTGTACGTGCTTATTGCTTTTGTATTTTAATTTCTTATTCTTGGTCAATAAAAAAAATGTTTTTGAAAGCAACTAAATTTGTACTGATTCCCGCTCTAAGCTCAGTTTATGTCTATCAGAGAGGTTGGAAACCGCCGCTATGTCTATGGTCGTAAACCATAGACATAGTAGAAATCTACGCTTCCCTCGTAAACGGGTTTATTTAAAAACTCCACGAAAAGCGCCCAAAATTTTAGAACTACCCTCAAATTGACAATATATTTTTGAATTCTTTTTGTGCAGTGATTTCGTTGAGTGAACATCGGAATTTTGGTGAGTATCAAATTGTTCAAATATTTGCTTATGTATTTAGATTTTGAATTTCTAAAATATCTCGTCAATATTTAGCTTAACATACTTATAATTAAAAATATGAAACTTTCCTCATATGTAAAAAACTACATAATAAAAATTTTGCGACGGGAGACGTAACATAACCTCATTGCTTTGAGTAATATAGGAAACTATATTTTTATTTAAACTCTCAAAAAGCCTTTAACAAAATACATTTTGTTCAATAAGACAAATCAAGGCTATTCCCTTATATTTTAAATTTTCAATACAGAAGCGCAATTATAAGCTCCTTTTCAGAAATTAATTAGGAAACTGAGGACGTTCTTAAAATGTTCAAACCTAGGCTAAGTAAGGATGCACTAAGACTTAGAGATAGGAACCACTACAAGTTCAACTAAATTGGTTTTGTTGGGTAATTGATTAAAGCTGAAGTATTTTCAAAATACGCAAGAAAAACGACCTATTACGGCGGTAGTCAAAATCACGGTTGGACTATAGATAATACACTTTTTTTCTTCTTAAAATGCGCAAAATCATCGTATTTGCAATGGTGATGTACAAATCTTCGAAATGAAAAAAGACTTTTTGGTCGTTTTTGTATGGGCAAAAGACTCAGACGAATTTCGGAGTCACTTTAGTATGGAGTTGGGACTCTTTTTTTATCAGCTACTAATGGAAAGGAAATCACGTCCTAACTTTGTGTGCCATATACGGAGGCATATTTTCTTTTGTAATCTTTAATTCCTATCCGACTTGACTTTGGTAGCACAGGAAAGAGAATCGTAGATACAGAGGGGGGCGGTCTTTGCCCAGAAAACACTGTCCAGTCCAGTCCAGACTACTTTGGGAGTAGAATCATTTGACAGAGGAGGGCTCGTTTGGGGGCCTCTCCAGGCGACCAGTGCCGTAAGGCAACGCAAACATTTATTTGCTTGAGCCAATTGGTGGGCACCCTGAACTACCTCGCCTCTCACAGTATAGGATACTTTACCAAATAAGGTATCAATAGCAATTAGATTAGATGTAGTCTTATTGACTTTCAATAAGTGATATCTTGTATTCTATATTGAATAAAGGATTTTTTGATTTTGATTTGGTTAATAAAAAAATATTTTGTGTCTGTTTGTCCCACCCCATACTATGTTGAGGTTATTCTGGGCTGCCACCACATTTTATTTTTATTTTATTTTTTTAGATTAAGTACATATGACATTCGATCCGAGTGATATCCGTATGCCGATGGGGAGGCCGCCTACTTACAACTACTCCGAAGAAGAGGAATTGCCCAATTTCATTGTAAGTACCATTTTTAAGATAATTTTTATGTATGGTATATAATTTACTAGTCAACCCGGCGAACTTCGTACCGCCTAACCTATTGTTATGTTGCTCATGTATTATACTTATAAACCTTCCTCTTGGATCACTCTATCGATTACAAAAAACCGCATCAAAATCCGTTGGATAGTTTTAAAGATATAAGCATACATAGGGACAGACGCGGGAAGCGACTTTGTTTTATACTATGTATTGATTTTTTACAAAAACTGACCCAAACATAATCTGAGAACTTCCTCTTTTTCAAAGTAGGTTAAAATAGGTATTAAAAGCTTCTCCTGAATGGAACAAATACATTACTGAATCTCCTTTTTTGAAGGGGTCGGGTAATAATTTCTTAATATAAATTTAATAATTTATTTTTTTTACAAACAGGAACCCCCCTTCAATAAAACTAACCCATACATCAACTGAGCACTTCCTCTTTTTCTAAATCGGTCCAAAATAGGTTCTAAAACTTTCTTCGGAAGGTAACAAATGATTTTCTGAAAACTGCATCAGAATCTATTCAGCCAAACGCGAGATAATCGCGGACTAACATACATACATACAGGTCAAACTGATAACCTCCTTTTTTGAAGTCGGTTAAAAAGGGCGATGCTCGGAGTTTCCCTGCGTGAACGAATCAGTAATGATGAGATCCGCAGAAGAACTAAAGTCACCAACATAGCCCAAAGAATTGCGAATCTTAAGTGACAATGGGCAGCACATAGCTGGAAGAACAGATGGTCGCTGGAGGCGAAAAGTTTTCGAGCAGTGACCGCGGACCGGAAGACGCAGAGTAGGCAAACCCCACCACAAGGTGGTCAGTAGACCTGGTGATTGTTGTGAGAGTACATTGGATAAGGGTCGCTCAAGACCAGTCAATATGGATATCAGTCTTTCGGCTAAGGTTGCGAAACTATAGCCACTTCCAATAAATAATTAATATCTTATTAACCATGGCCGAAATCAGAAATATGTGTCTTTGACTCCCTAGATAATCTTGCTTAGATTTTTTAAGGCTCTGTCGTGTAGCTTTTAGGATAATGATCTTAGAGATAAACTCTTTTGAAACTTAGTCGCCACTTTAGGCAACAAACAGTTTATTTCGATCATTATTCTAAAAGCTTCACAATATAGCCTAAAAAAATTCAAAGTCAAATACGTCAAAGACGCATATTTTTGATTTTGGCCATGGTTTAGAAGATATACACCCTGCAGTACCGGGCCGAAGAATAGGACTGAGGTATCCTCTGCTTGTCGTAAGAGGGGACCCCGAGGTCGTTGGGTGCACGAGGCGGGGGCCTCGTGTAGTCATATAACGGCCCCGAGAAGGACGGCGGAACGCGGTGTCCCGATTCCGTCGTCGAGCGTAGGACTGTACTTGTTAGGAGTTTCCCCGCCAAAAAAAAATGGTTTAGAAGATATTATTTATTTATCGAAGTGGTGCTAGTATCGCACCCTACTTATTTATTACTATTATATTTTTTTCCAGAAAGTCATGCTTGGCACCTGGAACGTAGTTTACAGCTGGCCTCCTCTGGAGACACTACGTAAGGTAAGGTTTAGTTTTTTCTTCTTCTTTCTATCACACTAGCTGTCCCGGCGAACTTTGTATCGCGCCTTACAATTTGTATGCGAAAAAGAAGTTGTTACTTTTACTAGCTGCCTCTCAATTTTTTCATATTTTCTCACATTTTGAACTTTCCCTGGACAACTACGAACATTACAAAACCAAAATCAGCTAAATCGGCCCGGCCGTTCTCGAGTTTTAGCGAGACTAACGAACCACGATTCATTTATACATATATGGTGTAGGTGGCGGCACAGAATACATTTTGAATTCAAAATTGAAAAAAAAATCTTTTAAAGAAACAGATCATGATTTTGTTGATTTTTTATTTTGACTAAGTAAGTCTATTTTAGGTGAAAGTTGATAAAAATTACTTATTCCACTTACATACACAGGGCGCCCCCATTATTTTCTAGACTTGTATGCATATAAAAAGCGATCCTGAAAGGCGCGTAGCAGTTAAAAATCTTATCCATATCACTGCCAACTGATCACTTCATTAGATTGATTGAAGACTGACACGCACAATTCCCTATTCTTTCAGTCGGCAGACCACGTGACCTTCATGGCTCCATCAAAGCTGGAAACAGCTGTTTTCAGCTGCCGATGCCGCCCCGACAACTCTGAGTGTCTTGCTCCCATCAAGGTAGGTGTAGAAATGCAACGATATATTATAGAAAATTCGATAATATAGATATTATCAAAGCCACACAATATCGATATTTTTTTCACAACTATCCATATGATATATAATAGACTAGAGGCTGCCCCGCGGTTTTTCCCGCGCAGATTTCTCATGGGAATTTCGGGAAATCCCTTCTTAGTGCTCACCTACACTCCCTAAGGAACCTACATGCAAAATTTCAGCCCGCTACGCCCAGTAGTTTCGGCTCTGCGTTGTCTGTCAGTCAGTCAGTCAGTCAGTCAGTCAGTCAGTCAGTCAGTCAGTCAGTCAGTCAGTCAGTCAGTCAGTCAGTCAGTCAGTCAGTCAGTCAGTCAGTCAGTCAGTCAGTCAGTCAGTCAGTCAGTCAGTCAGTCAGTCAGTCAGTCAGTCAGTCAGTCAGTCAGTAACGGAAGAGTTTTATATATATATTGATGAATACTTTCGCCAAAATAATTAAAAAACGTGAAAAAATTTGAATTTCGTGCCATACCGTGAGTTACCGCCTTAAAGGTTATTTGCCTACTAGGTTATTTGACTGACTGACAGACAACGCAGAGCCGAAACTACTGGGCGTAGCGGGCTAAAATTTTGCATGTAGGTTCCTTAGGGAGTGTAAGTGAGCACTAAGAAGGGATTTCCCGAAATTCCCACGGGAACGAAAAAAAACGGGAATTTTGTGTTTAAGAGATATCTGCGCGGGAAAAACCGCGGGGCAGCCTCTAGTTTTTAATAAAGTTTAAATGAATTCGCGTACGTAGAATCCTATTTCCCACATTGTGATATATCGTTTTTGAAAGACAGAGTTACCGATTTTGTGTATATTCAAGGAACTTGTTTTTTGGCCTTTTACCCCTTAGACACAAAATCTGTAGGTCTTGTCTTCCAAAAACGTTGTATTGCAATGTGGGAGATGGTTTTTTACATACGCGAATTCATTTAAACTTTATTAAAAATGTATACTTTTGTCAGAATAAATAAAAAACACGAAAAAATTTGAATTTCGCGCCATAGCGAGAGTTACCACCTTAAGGGGCGAACGGGTCCGATACTAGCGCCACTTCGACAAATAATTAATATCTTCTAAACCATGGCCGAAATAAAAAAATATGCGTTTTTGACTTCCTAGATAAATCTTTAGAATTTCAAGGATCTGTTGTGTAAGTTTTAGAATAATGTATCAGTCTAGTGTGTAAATTGTGAATGCGGGTCTCTTTTTTTATTAATAAACGAGCTGTCCCGTCTTACTTCGTTACGCCATAGAATATAAGATACTACTAAAGACTTGGCTCTATAGACTATGTTCTTTTGACTGCCCAGAATGGGCGAATAAAAAAACAAACAACAATAACAAACCACCTCTCAAAATATGTAAACAACGGAAAAAATATTGCACCTTCGGTTACATTATTTGAGTTTAAGTAAGGATCCCTAATTTTTTGAAAATCTAATATAGCCTATGACACTCGGGGATAGTGTAGCTTCCTACCAGTGAAAGAATTTTTCAAATCGGTTCAGTATTTCCGGAGCCTATTCGTTACAAACAAACAAACAAACAAATCTTTCCTCTTTATAATATTGGTATAGAAGAAATTGTGCTGTTTTTTTTGGATCACCAACCAGGCACTAAAACTATTCTAATATAACAGATGGAGGACAGCGCAGCGAAGCAAAGAGTTTACGCAACACAAATGGTGTCCGCGGAAAAAGATGTCCTTACAGCCCTTGGAAAGGACACTTGTGGTTGCCGAGACCTACCACTCGCCACCAAATTCGTCCTATACCCTTTGGACGCGTCCTTCGTACTAAAGTACATCAAACTGCCAAAATTTGAGTACAATACTAAGAACCCTTGCCACGTGTACCTTCTGCATAGGGAGTTACCACCTCTTGGGGAGATTAAGAAAATGGTGAAAGACCTGGAGTTGAATAAGAGGAAAGGGGCGTCTACTTATTTTAGAGATGAAGGAGGCAGTTCTAGTGCTGCGGACGCAGAGTAGGCAGTTAACGCCCGTTCCCACTTTCGTTCGACACATTTGTAGAATCTTTCTGTCACTTTTATCTTCTCTTTTGACATATAAATGCGGAAAAAATGTATTAAGATGATGTCAAAAAAGGTCAGAAACGACAGAGAAATTCGGCAAATGGTCTTGTCATCTTGCGGCCCCTGTTGTTTAAATAACATTGAAATTATCATCTGACTCTAGTGTGAATAATGAATGTTCTGCCCTCAGCGGCGGTTTCCATACTCTGAGGTTCTGCCACTAGAACAGCCTACTTAAACTCGGGTCCAACAGCCGACAAGTGGGATGGGGGGGTTAGGCCTCGTGTGTGATCCGGTACATTCTGACAGTTAAGTTTATGTCCACATTGTGTAAAGTTAACTTGAAAACCGCTGGATCAATTTTAATTCAACTAAAAAGTAATGCCAATGCGCAAAAAAAAATTTGAAAGATCATGCTGCGTGTTTTTGTCGAACGCAAAGAAAATAATTTCTTGTAAATTAATTTCTTGTTTGTCGAAATACTCTTGCTTTTGAGAAAGCTAAAATACCAATCAGCCTAATTAAAATTGTTACGGTTGTTTTCGAGTATCATAGGTAAGTGCAGTTCTTTTCTAATAATTATGGTACCTCTTAAACAGTTTTGAATAAACTTTTTTGTCATGAATTTTTAAATACTATCTTGTTTTATTATCAACAAGGCTTGCGGCTTCGCCAGCGCATTTTCCCTCAAAACATCAAATTCCTAAGTTTCCCGTGGGAATTTCGGGATAAAAAGTAGCCTAGATCCTTTCTCAGGCTACTAAACTATTCATATACTAAACTAGAGGCTGCCCCGCGGTTTTATCCGCGCAGATTTCTCATAAAAACAAAAATCACGATTATTCCCGTTCCCATGGGAATTTCGGGAAATCCTTTCTTAGTGCTTACCTACACTCCCTAAGGAACCTACATATAAAATTTCAGCCCGTTACGCCCAGTAGTATCGGTTCTGCGTTGTCTGTCAGTCAGTCAGTAACGGAAGAGTTTTATATATACTAAATTTCATTCAAATTGATATACTTAATCGAGTTTCCACTTCAAGGCAGTAAAACATACGCTCAACGGAGTATACGACGTCTCGAGCCATGATAATCAGTACTCGAGAACGACTCAACCGAGTAGCCTCCAAAAACTGACTGTGACGAGAATGTTTGGGCTAAAACGTGGGGGGATTATTCACGATTAATTACGAGAATCACCACCCATTGCAAGGTAAATTACAGTGTGTTGCCACACGACACAGTACTACATAGTTATAATCAATTAGGGTAGCGCGTTAGTAGTTGCCACGCGTTTTTGCGGCGACCACCGAGGAAGATCGATTAGTTTGTTTATCTAAGAACCTTACCTTAGCTTAGCTAGCACAAGTGCGCGATATAAGTCTTAGAACCATAGTAGTTGTTAGTATTATTTGTCAATCAGTAGTATTGTGATAGTTCAAACTTACATTTTGATGTTGTTTGTTGTAATAATGATTTGGTGTCGGTGTCTTTACCTGAAATATAAAAATTTATATATTATTAATATTTGATGATTGATTTGATGATTGGCGAGTTGTAAAAAAATGTTAAAAAAACGACGAATCGTCTTTGTCTCCCTAGATAATCTTGCATTTTTAATGCTCGTTTGTGTAGCCACTTTAGGCAACAACGGTTTTTTTCTTTGATTTGGAACCTAAAGTTTGTTCCAGCGCGAATGTCCGCGCAGGTATTTTATATACATTTTTCGAACCAGCGCCAACAAGCGCTTGCTACCAGCTTTGTACGTGAATGCACCCTTAGGTTCACATATACTTTTTTGAATATTTTTAAAGTTTGCCTAGAAGAAGAATATTAAATTAAAAATAAAATTCAATATTTTATATCTAATTCACTGAAAAACTTTCACATTTTCTTTCAGTTTTTTTCATGCCATCACTTAGCTACAGATGAGCGCACTTTGCCGATGCTCTCTAACTCTTATAAAATAAGGTTCACAAAGGCTTGGCAAACTGGATGGATATGCTTTTGCCTGTACATTTCAGTCCACTAATGGTCTCTGAAATTCAGGTATGATTCATAGCGAGGCAGCACTCTCTGGCATCAAGTAATTGAAAACGGTTTTTAGTTCCGATTTCTGTCCATGCATTTAATTAAATAACATTATCATCATCATCATCATCATCATCATCATCATCATGAGACTGCTCCGTGGCTCAGTTGGCAGTGATGTAGACTGAGATGCGTGTGCACCTGGGTTAGATACCCAGCGGGGCGAACATGTTATGATAAATATCGATGTTTGTTTTCGGGGGGTCTGCCTACTCTGCGGCTACACAACAGTTTAATTTATTAAACATTATCTCTTGCGAGGGGTCCACTACTGTAGAAGAAAGGCCTCTGCAGAACGCTTCAATCATAAACATTTGATGGGTTATAAAATAAACCCAACGCTTGGCAGGCGGGTCGGCGTTCGTGGTATGGCTCTCCAAATAATTTACCGAAGTATGCTTTTGCACTCCTTAGGCCTCATTTAGGGAGACGCAGGGTGCTGCGCGGGACGTCGTGCCGGCGCCGACGCGGGCACTGCCGCAGGCGCCGCCGCGGGCGCCAACGCCTCTCCTTATACGATATCAAACATATGCCTATATTTTGATCTTGAAACATCTTCGGAAGCTTCGTTAAACGCTCTCATACAATGCTATACGTTTGATTAAATCCCAGCACGCCCCACAAGACGCCCCGCGCAACGCCCCGCGTGTCCCTTAATGCGGCCTTAGTCGCCGTAAAGCCTGTCACACTTTGTCAATTTTGATAGATAAAGCTTAAAAAGGACCGAGGTGAATTTCACATCTTCGATGATCGATCAGATAACAAATTCACAGCCTATTTCCGAAACCCGAGGGCTACTTCATCATACATCCTGTATTTAGCTGCAGTTAAAATATTATACCATACTAGAGGCTGCCCCGCGGTTTCAGTCGCGCAGATTTCTCAAACACAAAAATACAGTTTTTTCCCGTTCTCATGGGAATTTCGGGAAATCCATTCTTAGTGCTCACCTACACTCCCTAAGGAACCTACATGCAAAATTTCAGCCCGCTACGCCCAGGAGTTTCGGCTCTGCGTTGTCTGTCAGTCAGTCAGTAACGGAAGAGTTTTATATATATTGACTAGAGGCTGCCCCGCGGTTTTACCCGCGCACATTTCTCATAAACACAAAAATCCCGTTTTTTCCCGTTCCTGTGGGAATTTTGGGAAATCCTTTCTTAGTGCTCACCTACACTCCCTAAGGAACCTACATGCCAAATTTCAGCTTTGTACGCCCAGTAGTTTCGGCTCTGCGTTGTCTGTCAGTCAGTCAGTCAGTCAGTCAGTCAGTCAGTAACGGAAGAGTTTTATATATATTGATTTGTATCAGCAGATGTTATCGTCCATAGGATTACATAGAAATTAATGTTGAAAGATGATCTGCGCCGATACAGATATCTTAACGTATCTGCGTAGTCTGTGAAGCGCTTAACTCATGCACGGTAGGAGATGGGGTTATGGTACTTTATGCAAACACCGCATAACTCAAACAACGTTTAGAATGTCGAAAATAGACACGAACTATAAAATAGTATTGTGAAAATTATCCTCGTCTGTCGTTGTTCTAAGAATTGTGCCTTTCTAAAGAAAATTCGTAAAGCATTAACTGCAGCCGGGAGTTTTACAGATAAAAACCTGAATAAAGTGCTGTATTAAAGCCATTCTAACTCTGTCTGGTGGACGCCCACCTTTAGTGCATTAAGAGCCAGTTTACAGCGATGCTAGCGCTGTTCTCGAAAAAAATATATATCTTCTAAACTAGGCAAATATAAAAAATGTGGCACAGTATGACACTAGATAATCTTGCCTAGTATTTTTTGAGCACAGTAAAGTAGTCCTAACTTAAAAGAACAAAATTATACACAGATTGTTGTGTGAAAAGTGGCCACTTTTAGCAACAATTTGTAGCTTTCTCTGGTCTTTAAACTAAAAGCTATACAACAGTGCCCTAAAAATACAAGGCTACATTATCTAGTGTCATTCTGTGACACATTTTTGATATTTGCCTTAGTTTAGAAGATATAATTTTTTTTCGCGAATGGCGCTAGCATCGCTGTAAACTGGCTCTTAAGATGGTATGTACGGTTTCTTTGGACCCAACGTTTTGCAATAATCATAGCTCTAGTCAGGAGGGCTGGCCATCGCAATGTGACTCTTCAGGGTTTGCAACTAAGGTCTGCTGCCCAACCTTCGGATGTGGGAATCTGCCCAGGACAGGGACGAGTGAAAGGAGGGGAAAGAGGCCTTTGCCCAGCACTGGGACAACTTAGGCTATTAATAATAAAAATAAAATAATATTGCACTGTTTATTACCTATGTTTTTAATTGTGGTTGTTGTGTGCGCAACACAGCAAGTAAAAATTCAAAACAGAAGTATTAGTTAGGTAATTTTTTTTATGTACTAAGGCACGTAATATCCAACTCTGTTGAATAGTTTAAACTGCATCTGTCACTTTCTTTCTCATATAAACAAAAAGTGTCAGCAGCAGCTTAAACCAACGACACAGTTGAAACCGAGTTGAATATTACGTGCATTAGTTTCATTGTTTTTTTATTTGTTTACTTATATTTAATATTCTAACAAATATAATTTGTTATCGATCAACATTTTGTAGTTCACACTAATATTTATAGAGAGGAATGATTTAAGTAATTGTTTGTTTGAACCGTTTAAGCTCTGAAACTACTGAAACAAATTGAAATAATTTTTTAACATTACCCCTGATTAACATAGGCTAAAGTATTTCATTAAAAATATAAAATAGCACATTTGCTTTATTATTATTGTGTAAACTTATATTGTAAGTCGGTATATATATAGTGGCCGACACAGACGGTGTAACACGTAACACACTTTTTTTGTATTGCAAAATAGCTCTTGTTCTTTGGTGTTATAGTCCAGGGCTCAGGAGATTACACCAAACAGACAAAAGTGTTACACCGTCCATGTCCGCCACTACTAAATTTTCCTTTTCAGCTAGAACTAAATATCAATCAATACATAATATAAAACAAAGTCGCTTCCCGCGTTTGTCCCTATGTATATGCTTATATTTTTGAAACTATGTATTTTGATGCGTTTTTTTTTAAGATAAAGTAATTCAAGGGGATGGTTTAATAAGTATAATACATACACAACATAGTAATAGGTAAGGCGGTAGGTACAAAGTTCGCCGGGTCGACTAGTTATCTTATATTATGTTCTATAGTAATTCTTCATGCAGCAACAGCAGCAGCCGCAACAAGGCTTGCAAAAACAACTTCTTGTTGCACCATACCGCCTGCAACAGCCAGCTTCTGCCGCCATCACCAAGCTTGATATAACTGTAACACCACAGAATACCTAATAGTACCAGGTACAGAAGGCTCACTCAACGGAGTCGTTTAAATAAAATTAAATCTAGCTGCCTACACTTAAAGCACAATCTAGATCGCTCCTGTTACATTTGACCTTGAGTTAATATCTCTCTCTCACTCTTATCTCCAAAGCCGCAATGCATATTCATGGGATAATGACCCGTGCTACTTTGCAAGAGCGCCTGTTTTAGGAACACTAACGGCATCGAGCAATTATAAGGGATGCGAGAACTGGGCGCGAAAATTATGAGACGCGTGCGGCGCGACGAGCAGCGCGCGAGCGGCGCGGCCCGCGGCTGATGGGTCTCGCCGGCGGCCGCTGCGGGTACTTGCAGGTTTATACCTAAAGTGCGGAGTGAGCCAGGCCTGGTACCACGTCGCGGAGTTAAACATAACGATCGAAAGATCACCCGTGACCCCCTTGCCAACAGCCGAGATGGACACCGGCGGGGTTTTAGTGGGTGCGAACCCCACATAACCCTGGGACTCCCCCCGGGGTCGCAAGGTACTCGTAAGGAGTTTCCCCGCCTTACAAAAAAAGGCCTGGTAACAAATTAAAGGTTTTCGTCAAATGGACGGCGCTATAGCGTCACGCTAGAGCGCTAGCCTTACGCGGCGCTTGAGCGTCGACTTGTAATGTAATATGACGGTAGGTATTACCCTTTTTTTAAGGTGGGCAACCTCCTACCGAGTCCCCTGCGACCCCCGGGGGAGCCGCAGGCTTATGTGGGGTTCGCACCCACTAAAAAACCGCCGGTGTCCATCTCGGCTGTTAGCAAGGGAGTCACGGGTGATCTTTCGATCGTTATGTTCAACTCCGAACATGACAGTAACATAGCGCCCGGCGTCAGAGCGTTCAAGCGTCACCGAGGCTGTTTGACAAACGCTTAAGGTGCGAACGGGTGTGATACTAGCACCACTTCGATAAATAATTAATATCTTCTAAACCATGGCCGAAATAAAAAATCTGCGTCCTAGACGCCCTAGATAATCTTGCTTAGAATTTTTAAGGCTCTGTTGTTTAGCTTTTAGGATAATGATCTTAGAAATATTCTTTTAAGAAACTAAAATATCCACTTTAGCCAAAAAACGATATTCCTTACATTTTGAATCTGAAAGCTACAAAACAGGACCTTAACTCTTCCACCTCCACCCCGATTTCAAAAAACACAACGCGCCACGCCACCATACAAAGATTTCGTTCGCCGCGCAAGGCCGACAGTGCGGCGTCCCCTGGCGCTGCGCGAGCTGTAAAAATCACCTAAAAAGCTACCGATTTTGGCAGAAAAAATGGACGTGTTTACGCAGAAAATTTTTTATTCAACAACCAAATGCTATACTTTAGTTTATTTATTGACTGACTAAAGTAAAAGTTTTTAAATGTAGCTGCCAATTTATTACTTATTTAAAGAACTTAAAAAGGCTTGGTGTATTTTATTAGAAAAAGAGGATTCGAATATTATATCTAAATGTTTTGCAACTTAAAGACCTCGCAATTTGTTAAAGTGTCTAGTCAGGTAGTCAGGACCGATATCATGATTAGGATTAGTCTTTATAATATTTCACAAAATTTTGTCTTCGAGTACATAAAAATAAAATATTCCACCAAATTCTGGAATAAACAATGATTATTGTGGTAAGATTATGTCGATATTTGTCAACGCTGAATGGTGAAAACCAGAAATATTTCGAAGCATAATTAAGGCAGAGTCCGACTCTGTAGACAAGAGAACGACAACTATCAGCGATTTTCTCGCTCAAGACAAGAACAATACATAAACATTCTGTGTAAAGGAAAGTAATTCATGTATTAATAGTTGGTCTCTGACTGTTCACACTGCCGCCGGCGACGACTAGCTTTTAAAAAAAAGGGCTCATTCAGCGATGCTCGCTCGCACTGACCGCAGCGACCACGGGCGAGTGGCGCGAGAAATGGCTCGTTGCCCAGTGACAAAACTATCCAAACTACACAATCGCCTTCCACTGATCGTCAACTCGTTTATAGTTTCTAGTTCTACTCGTTTCTCGTTCATCATCGGCGGTCGAACCACTGCCTAAAGAAGTAATGAAGGTTTGATGGTGGCCGCGTGAACGATACAGATACAAGGAGAATGGCGAGGGCATCGAGATCTAGACTTGTGGACGGTTTGGAGAAATGTTATGCTATTGCCTTTCACAATGAAATAAAAAATGAGAACATTTTGACATGATATAAGTATACATTGCGGGTTTACAGCTGACTCTCTTGTGTAGGTAGACAAAATGATTTACCTATATACCCGCAATGTATACATATCTTATGTCAAAATGATTCACATTCTAATTTTCATTTTGAACGGCAATAGATCCCCTGGCTTTTATGTCAAAGCAAAGTGCAATTTGTCGAAATATTGTGGAAGTAAGAAACAGATTCGAAGCATTAATATTTTTTAAGTAAAAACAATAGTCGGTGATTTTAAAGATGTCGATGTGGTATCGAGTCCAACACGCTCAGTAAAAATGTTTACATTGGAACTGATATGTAGATGCTTTATAATTCTTCAGCATTTTCATTAAAAATATTATTTTGCTGTTCGTTATTTAATGATTCTTCTATAAAATTTAATCTTCATTACATTCATTCACAGTCTGATGAATCATTCCAGATTCAGGTTCCGATAAATAACGAGTTGCAACCTCTTAGCTCGCCAATTCATTTTCAGTAAACTCATCGTCCAAATAGTTATACTTACATTACTCATCGTACAAATGTTTATAGCAAAATACAATTTACATACCAAATTTAAGAAGTATGTAAAAGCATTTATAGGAAAGTACTTACAGTTTATTGCGATAACATCTCTGTTGATTACATGTTCTGAAAAGGGATTCAAAGAACTTAATTTGTCTGTTATTATAGCCAGATTAATCATCAAATGAGAGTTCAGAGTACCAGTTTCAATTCCCATATCAATCGTAGTGCCAGTGTTCATTGTCAGATCAGTCTTAGGAGGGTTCGTAGTGCTAGTATCCATAGCCAGGTCATTTGATTTAAATCGGGATTTACAACCAGGGCCCTCAGTCTCATCGCGCAAAACGTAACTATCGAATAAAAGTAGAGTAGGAACAGTACGTTAATCGCAAGAAAATACACATTTGGTAGTCTCGTAATGAATTTTGCTATAACTATAGCAGTAGTATCACAATAGATTGGAATTGACCAAAAAGGGTAGTCTGCTCCATAATAAGATAATGTTATGATTACGTTTGACTGACATTATAAATGTCAATACTGATTGATATTAAGTGACAGTTGCACTACGCCCGGTCCAATTTCGTCTAATAAAACAGGATTAACTATTTAGGTAAAAGAAAACCAGATTATTCTATAGCTTGCTATTCATATTCTATTGCTATACTATAATGATCGATCAAAGTTACCAGACTCGCAATTTTTGACCCCATCGTAGTAGAGTAATAGTAGAATAATAATAGAATAGAAGTTTAATCGTAAGTTTAAGAGACTAGAGTCCCAGGTCACAAATTTCTCAGAAATACAAACAAGAGAAGAGATACGCCGCAGTACCTAACGATTAGACCGAGGCTAACCTGCCGTTACATTTACTACCTAAACCAACATTTCTTTTATAAGTAGGTATGCTCTTGGGGGCAATATTTACGTGTACACTTTTTCTAAGAAGGATTAATATGCAAAAACCAAAAAAAAATGTCAACACATTTCTTTATTTTTGAAAACAATAGGCAATGAACCGACGCTGTGCACTTTTATGATCGAAAGACAAAAGAATAGCGAGCGGCGACCACTCAAAAAAACATCCTAATCTAATGTTAAAAACAATGAAACGCACAGCTGCAAAGATTATGTATTGTGTGATTTTCGGAATATTTTTGAAATGTTTCTTTAGAATTAACCGACACAGTTAATAAAATTAAACAAAAAAAATTTCGTTTGAACTTAAAAGCACCGATAAATTACCGCCTTATCTTTATTTCATTGAATACAAAATAGGTGATATGACGCTTGTTCAAATCTTTATAATTACAAAAAGTCGAAACAGTTTACCACTTCAATCCTAAAAGCGGCGTTAACTGCTTGCTTACAAGTCACATTTTCCCCTGCACTTGAACAAAGTAGCACGCGCGAACCGAAAAATACACTTCCTCGAGCGCCATCGGGCGCAACGTATGTGCCCTGTTCCAAAATATACTAAATCACGTCATAAAAATTTCAAAAAACAGCAATGTATAGTTCTATTAAATTTATTAAATTCTGCATTTAAATAAAAATATTTGAGTAAATAGAATTAACTTTATCTCAAGTTCAACTTCAATGGCTATTTCTATATAATAAATGTATGAAAAAAGTATAAAGCATGAATTAGATCCTTTTAATCAAATCCTTGAGTATCTTTTTTCAGTAAAAATAATATTGTAATATCCTATTTAGTATGGTTTTTATTGAAAATAGTGCGAGCGCCAGCCGGCGTCCTCGGCGCCTGGGGATATGTTTTTAACGGACGCATACGTTGCGCCCGTGGCGTTGAATGGGTTAAACATTCTAAGCAAGATTATCTAGGGAGTCAAAGACGCATATTATATTTGATATAGGCCATGTATTAGAAGAAATTATTTTTTTATTGGAAGTGGCGTTAGTTTCGCACCTTGAAAGCCCTTAAATAGTTTACCGTTTGCCCCCCTTAACTTTGAAAATCTATTCTTTACTATCGAAATAGCAGTAATTTATGTAAAAGTTTAATTGTCTCAAGTCTCTAATGCCCGGAACAAACGAGGCTAGTTTTTTAAGATAGTTATTAGCAAGCTAGTGTTAAAAAGCTAGCAACTAGCAAGCTAGTAATTATGGATTCATTTATTAGCTTAGAAATGAAGATATTTTTGTCACTCGCTTGCTATCCTTGCTCGAAAACCTAGCCTAGTCCGGGCATAACCACAAATTGATAGGAGCGCAACAAGGCTGCGGGAACGGTACCGTAATTAAGCTACGCCGTAGCAGACTACGTAGCTATCGGCGTAAATAGCTACGCTTCGTAGCAAGCTAAGGGGCGTAGTCACTAAAAAAGTTCGTAAGCATTACGTAGTAAAATCTTTTTTAATATTATAGGACGAGCGATAGAAAGTTTTGATCACCTGCATGGCTTAGTCGGTAGTGATGATGACTGTAAATTCAAAGGTCTAGGTTCGATTACCGGCGCGGGCGAGTATGGTTGTTTAGTAGAGACTAGTTGGAATCGTTAGAAAGACAGTTTAAAAAAAAAAATACTTACTGAAAAATAGTAATAAAATTACTCCGAACTTCATTTCTATATATTTTAGTCCGTTTAAAGCGACGCGTACATCTACTGTTATATTAGCTTGATATATTGATAAAATTTGCAATTTCGAAGGCATATTATATCTTTGTTTAGTTTTACCTGATTAAGTTTATTTAAAGCATTTAAAATAATATTTTTAAATGATTTTCAAAAGCCTGACCATTTACTTAGCTTTTTATATTTAATTTCTAATGTTTTGTCAACTTAGTTTTATGGCGTTTTAATTGCCTACAACTCCTACACCTTGTGTTTCAGTTGGCACACTTGGCAGTGATTTTGACTGTGTATTCAAAGATCCGGGTTTGATTCACTGCCTAACCTCTTACATACTTATAAACCTTCCTCTTGAATCACTCTATCTATTAAAAAAACACATCAAAATCCGTTGCATCGTTTTAAAGATTTAAGCATATTTAGAGACAGACGCGGTAAGCGACTTTGTACTAGAGGCTGCCCCGCGGTCACACCCGCGCTGATTTCTCATAAGCACAAAAATACAGATTTTTTCCCGTTCCCATGGGAATTTCGGGAAATCTTTTCTTAGTGCTCACCTACACTCCCTATAAGGTAATAATTTAAGAAATATATTACAAAGGATTGTTTTTTTTTGTTAAAAATAGATTACGCTATAAAACAGCTGCTTTCGCATAAACACCAAAATCCATTTTTTTCCCGTTGTATATTCCTTAGTGCTCCCCTACACTCCCCAAGGCACCCACGTGCAAAATTTCAGCCCACTACTGCCAGTAGTTTCGGCTCTGCGTTGTCTGTCAGTCAGTCAGTCAGTCAGTAACGGAAGAGTTTTATATACATTGATTGATATGACCAATACCCGTCAAAATCTGAATCTTCGACATAAAGGCGAAGGCTTCAGAATATGTTCCCAGGTTGCGAAAATCCGCGACATGTCCGCAATTGGCCGATTGGGACGATATGTCGAAAGCATAATCCGCTTTGTCAGGATTCCCAGCTTAAAGCTGTCAATGGAACACTCAAGTTTATTTGACTGTGGCCTTAAGCCCTATGCTCATAAAATGACCAATTCCATCAAGAGAATAACTTCATATTAAAATTTTTGACTATATTCTACGCTGTAGGTTCAAAACAGATGTGAACACTGTTATTATTCTAAAACTAACATTCACAAATCGAGTCGGAGTTTGCACTTGGACTCCAATCTGTCAAAATTGTTACCTTAATTCTTTTTCACTCCAAATATCACTTTACAGTTGAGTTAAAGACGACGAAGAATGAGACGCCCCGAGCCTAAGCATAATCTGTACTCGAGAACTGCTTTTTCAAGTTCAAACTTCCGTGAAAAAAAATCAAAACACTGTAAGGCTGACATTCACGACGAGTCCAAGTTCGGAGTAGCACTTTAAAGTGAGCACTCCACTGTGAGAAAGGCGTACTTCTTAGTTCAAACTTGAGCGAGGAAACTTAAAACACTGCCTTGTGAATATCAACCTAAGCTACTTAAGAAACGGCACGCAATTTTCAACCCTATGTCATTAAATAAGAGACTCTTATTAACTTCAGCGCGCCTCATCAGAAATGATATAAATAAGGTCTAAGATGTCAGCCATCTTGGCAAACCTAAATAACTAATCAACTAACTGAAAACTTGTCCGGAACTGCTACGTACCTTTTGTGTTTCATATAAAGGCGCAAGCTGAAAAGGCTACCTCGGAAATGATATAATATTCATAATACATACTTACCGTATTGTTCATAAAGTTAAAAGTTAAAAATACTTTATTGCACACAAAAGATACAATATAACATTCATAAAGATATACGGTTAATACGATATAGGTTTTAAGTAGCTTTACTGGAGGTCTACTTCTCTGGTTTGTTGTATGGTAAATACGTGACATCCAGTCTAAATTGACAAAAGTAAAATAACTAAAATGCTCTTTAACTTTTTATTAATAACAGGGTAACTCTGAGGAAAACTAGTTTTTGAACAACGATTTCATTAAATAAATTTACATTAAACCGATGCACATACCTAGGGTGTTAGTGTGTTGCAGCTCGCGAAAAAGCCCGCGCTTTTTCCCTTCTAAATTCAAAACCTTTATTTTCAAATTTTTTTTAGAGTAAAAATTTATCCCATGTCCATCTCGTGTTCAAAACTGCATCATCGGCGCATGCAAAAAAATTGCGAAACTTAAGTGGCAATGGGCAGGGCACATAGCTCTTAGAACAAATGGTCGCTGAGGTCGAAAATGTGAGTGACGAGTGATTCGAGTGACGTCTACGAATCGGAAGACGCTGTGTAGGCAGACCCCCCATAAGGTGGTCAGACGTGCTGATGAAGGCTGCGGGAATACACTGGATGCGGGTCGCTCAAGACCGGTCGTTGTGGCGTTCTGTGGGGGAGGCCTATGTCCAGCAGTGGACGTCATTCGGCAGAGACAATGATAATGATGAAGGTTGCATGAAAACACTTGAATAAGGGTCGCGCAAGACCGGTCGTTGCGGCGTTCTGTGGGGAGGCCTATGTCCAGCAGTGGACGACTTTCGGCTGATGATGATGAGGCATCATTGCGTAACACACAGAAATATTGTGTTACTTTCGCATTTATAATAATTAATTAATTGACTGCTCCATGGCTCAGTTGGCAGTGATGTGGACTGAGTAAGCGTGTGCACCTGGGTTCTATTCCGGCGGGGCGAATATTGATATGATAAATATCTATGTTTGTTTCCCGTCTGGATGTAATGTTCGTCTCTGTGTGTGTTTCGGGCACCCTAGATACAGGTTCTTCCTAGTTAGGGGCTTTGAGTGTGATGTGTTATTATTATTATTATAACTAGTCGACCCGGCGAACTACGTACCGCCAAACTTATTACTATGTTGCTCATTACCATACCTATAAACCTTCCTCTGATTTTTGCCAAAAGCGGTTTTTAGCAACGATCAGTTTCTTTCTGTGGTCTTTAACCGAAAAGCTATAAAACAGTGCCCTAAAAATACTAGGCTGAATTATCTAGGGGAATGCTGTTTCACATTTTTGATATTTGCCTTAGTTTAGATGATATTTATTTTTTTCTCGAGTGGCGCTACTTAAGCTGTGCTATGGCTCTTAAGGGCCAGTATATTTGACTAGGATAAAAATATTCCAACTATCTCAGTACAAACGAGGCTCTAAACTAAAGCCAGCGCTAGCGTACTTTTCTTATTATTTCTACTCTTCAGCTTCACTGGCTACTGGCTAGTTTGTGACGGAAGACAAAACAACCAACATCACCGCGGGCTACGCTTTGTTCACCGTATTTATGATTTTACTAGCTAACACAGCGAACTTCTTACCGCTTACTATACATACTAGGTGTTTCTGACAAGGCGGTAATAAATCAAAGGAGGGATTCTGCTCACCATAACTAACAACTTTCCCAAAGCAACATGGGTCAAAATCTCAAAAAAAAAAAAACAGCTGTTCCAACATTGGTTCGATCAGCTGACGGGGTCAATGTACGGGACGGCTGATTTTTGTTTTGAGATTGCGACCCATGTTGCTTTGGGAAAGTTGTTAGGTATGGTGAGCAGAAACCCTTCATTGATTTATTACCGCCTTGTCACAAACACCCTGTATAAGTTTACAGAAATTATTAATAGAACCTTATGTGCTATTCTTGATATTTGAGGATATCCTCTTTACCTATAGCGTTAATATTGAACGACTGTAATGGTAAAAGAAATTTGGATATCAGTTTAGAGGGCCTATTACGGTTGCTTTTGCAATATTGCTTTGCGTCCCCTTTGCATTTTTTTTTTGTATTGACTTTGGCACTCTAGAGGACGAAAAGCAATATTACAAAAGCAGCCGTAATAGGGCCTCCGTAGTTTCAGAAATTATTTGATTCAAAAAACGATCAAATCTTTTCTCTTTAATATTCTTAAGTATCAAGATAGAAATCTACGCTTTAAAAATAATATCTGTATCCGACCTTCTAACACTACATTGTTACACAATAGTTTAATCTGTATGGGACCGAAAATATACAACAAAGTACCTGATAATATTAAATGTTTACCTTCACAACAATTTAAGAATAAGCTCTTTAAGTTTTTAGTTGTTAAGGCTTATTATAGTCTCAAAGACTTTCTAGAAGATAAGATGTAAAAAACTATATGTTCCTACCTACCAGTTCCTACCCTTTGCAGTTAGAAAAGAACCTGTTTTATGTAGCTATATACGTCCATTACAATAAGTTAATTTTAAGGAGTTATTTGTTTTTGTTAACTAGGTATGTAGAGACAAAGTTTATTTAGTTATGTAAGGATTTTGTCCATAATGTTTATTATTTATAATAATCACACGTAAATTTGTGCGCCTAATTTAGGCATATCATAGTGATACTCTTTTTTTACTACATAACATCTGTAAAGTATAGACCTATGGTAACAAATAAAGATTCTGATTCTGATTCTGATTCTTTATAATATAATAACATACTAGTGCTGTGGGCGCCCGCGTCTTATACAGCGCATTTTCCCTTGTAACATCAAATTCCCAATTTTCCCTATTAAAAGTAGCCTATGTACTTTTTCAGGCTCTAGACTATCTATATACAAAATTTTATTCAAATCGGTTCAGTAGTTTTCTCAGAAAAGGGAGACAGTCAGACAGAGTTACTTTCGCATTTATAATATAAAAAATAAATAATAATTTAATATTTATTATGATATAAAGATATAATATTAACAACCGACTAAGAAAACTTAAGGCTAAAAGAATACACATTAAAACTAAAAAATAAAATTTGAAAAACAAAAAACTAATTAAAAAGTCCACCGCCCAAACAGCCCTGTTCGAAAGCGCCCAGGATGCTGGCAGCATTCCCGCGCTGGATAGCCACGGAGAGCCGCTGCACCAAGAACGAACCGGAACGCCGGTCGTGTCCACGGTCCACGAGGCGACGACCCAGCTTATTTATAAAGCTAGCCGCCTCTGAACCCCACACTCCCGACGTTTCGAAGGCCACAGGTACAAATATGTAGGCATCTTCCAGTGCCGCATATTTGACGTGTTTGGCTCTGGCAGCACTCTCCGCGGCGGAAGCAGCTGTCCTTGTTGTGGATGGGAGATGCGTAGCAGCGAAGGTGCTAACGCATGTCGCATCCCACAACAAGCAACGACCCTTTTCCCAAGGCACCAGCGTCAAGCCATCCGGGCGTTTTCCGTCTGTACGACTTAGCCCGGGAGGTTCCAGTACGCAGGGAACATTGGCTGATACTAATGCCCTGCGAATAATGTCGTTCAGCGCATGATGGCGGGGGAATCTGCCAACGCACCTCTGGCAGCTCAGTCCATGATAACCCCTCGGGTCGACGACTGCCCCGCAGAAACAGCGATGCTCTTCACAAACTGCACATCCTAAACGCAGAGCAGCCGGGCATTTCTACGGACGGGCAAAATTCAGTGGCAATTTGAAAATAAAATATACGCCAATGAAGTAGGCTGCTCAAATTATTTTAACCACAACTATGTATCGGTACGCAGTTGGAGAGCATAGAAACATTTCTGAAAATTTAATATAAATACCAGAAAAAAAATCCGAAAGTCATAAAACCTGACATCGGTGGGGTGTCCTGTTGCCGAAATTCATGAAAGAGTCACTTGTTACAAAGTAATGAAGTGATATTTGATTAATTTATATATATTCACGCCTTGGCGATGAGTATATTGAGGCTGTAGTTACCATGAAAAACCAAAAACTTCTATATTTTTTATAATACACCAATCTGAATGAGCGTCCTGGAATTCTCCCTGATTTCGGTGGGGTTTACAAATCATCACCCACAACCATAGTGGTTAACTTTTCGAACTATCTGAAGTACTCTGCAGCTTGATTCAGTCATGGTCTACACGCCGCGAGCCTGAAATCCGTGCCCCGCCGACATTTCAGTAATTATTTTCAGGATAATTGTGACACGCGGTGGTTTTGGGTACCCCTCAGTCCTGAATTCGGTGTAGGTAATTTTTTTCTAACCGTAAGAAATAGTTAACTTTCAACTAGTGCCATGCACTCGCCATTAGGTTGGTATTATTTGATGTACAGATGATTGTTATGCTGTAATTTAATTCCGAGTTAAATTTTTATTTGTACTCTTTTGTGATTTCGCTGATTTTGATATCGGTGGTTTTCGGTGGATTTTTAAACACCGAAGTCAAAAAAACATCCACCAAAATCAGATTTTTAATTTGAACGCGTGCTAAAATAGCTCATATTTCACATTTTTGTCATAAAAATACTTATTTGTTGTATATAATCATTGATTGTACACAAAATGCATTTAACTTCGTACCATTTTTTGTTTTTTATTTCTCTGACTTAATTTTTTCGGAGGGTAGTATTGAAAACCGGCATAGCGCTGTACCGAGTTGAGTCAGGGAGGTTTTACTATTATTATTTTACCCGGCGAACTTTGTAACGTCTAAAATATTTCTATGTTATGCATGTCCCTCTTTTATACCTTCCTCTTGAATAACTCTATCTATAAAAAAAAGCATCAAAATCCGTTGAGTAGTTTAACTATTTAAGCATACATACAGAAGCTACCCGCTCAAGCGACTTTGTGTTATAATATGTACTGAATTTATGTATATATAATTTATGTATATATAGCTTGCATTTGAATCAACAAAAAAAAAGTAAATTATCGTTATTATACTTATATTACTTAATGTTTAAAATAAATACCTAAAAGTTGAATAATATTTAACAACCCAAGATATTTTTAAACTTATTAACTTAAATAAACTAAACAAATATTTACAAATAAAAAATGGCCTCAAAATCACTGCCACCGGAAGGTACGGTGCCTAGCAGGCTGGCTGCGTTACCCCTCTGAATGGCCAGACGTAAAAGTTATTCTTATTATTATGACTAATGAAATTTATTAAACTTTAATTTGGTGAGAGAGTGTACTTATTTATTATTGAGTATTTAATAACATTAAAGTTAATACAAAATTCAGGTAAATATTTTCAGATATACTTTAAATTATTTTTAAACATTTGTAATTCTTAAAGCTCTTCTTGGAAATATCCAGAGTTCAAAGTAGTATCCGAAAACTCTGTCACCAAATGACACTAAAAATATGAAACACGCAAATGTTTCAATGAGCGCTCCTTACTACTACAACTAAATACTGTGTAAATAAAAACTAATATAAAATTTCGATGATAAATTGTATGGGATTGTGCTTTCGGTGGATAGATTTCTGATTTCAGTGGCAAAATTGTGATTCGGTGGGTAATTTTTCTGATTTCGATGGAGACAAAATATTCGAGGTCAGTTTTTTGGAAACTGTTATCTTTTGAAGTGGGCCAAATCAATATTTGAATACAGAATAAGCTCTTTTGCATGGTTTTTAATTATGAAGTCTCTAGGTCAAAATAAAAAAAATGCCACCGAAGTCAGACAAATCTGTTCACTTTGTAGAAATGCTCAGCCGCCACCCTGAGAGAGTCGTCGTCTAAGAGCGTGGAGCTGCTGTGGAGAAGAAATATAAATAATAATAATTATCATATATATTAGTATAGATTAGTTTAGAAAGACTGTTTTTCATAATTTTATGCCAGTAGACAGCACATTTTCCCACCAATTTTTGTTGTTTTCCTAAGGGTAGTGTGATCTTCACACCCCGCCACCTCCGTAGTTCAGCAGTCGGCATTGGCAACGATGTTGAATGTGACTCCGTGTTCGATTTACGGTGGGCGCGATAATTTTTAATTACCTATAGATCAATTTTCTGGATTTGGGTGTATTTTTATGTCTCTTTAGATAATATAGAAGTTCTACCCAGTTAAATAGTAGGTACCTAACGCATATTATATATGTCGTAGTAAGATTTGATAATGATAGTTGATCGGTTTTTTGCAAAAAACCTAGGGATTTTGCGAAAACACGGATAATTTGATATAAGCATTACTTTTTTTTCAATCATCCTGACATAAAGCAGTTTTTTTGCAAAAAACCTAGTATAATTGAAAACTTTGAAACCTTCCTATATCAAATTATCCGGGTTTTCGCAAAGTCCCTAGTTTTTTTGCAAAAAACCTTATTATCAAATCTTACTACGACATATACATAGGTTTTTCAAGATATATATACTTATCTATTATATTTAGTTGTGTACTGTTGTGTCACCTAATAAATAAAGAAATAAATAAATATCTAAGGTAATGGCCAGTTCATCTTGGCACTGTCTCAAATAAAACAAAAATAAAAATTTCAATTCAAAATTTAATCTCTTTATTTTACCATACGAAATGTCGATAATTTTCTCTAAACAAAAATAAAACAAAAATTTTAGTTAATTTAATCTTTTCTTTTAAACAAAAAATAACCGAAAATTCATGTAACTTTATTTTGTGTCAAAAAACCCCTACTCCGAAAAAGATCTTTTACAATTTCATTTCAATTTAAGGAATTTTAATAGCATGGGCACGGGCTCGGGCATGGGGAAGGGCATGGGCATGGATTGCATGGACTTGGTAGATACACTACCGGCTGGCCCATGCATGGGGGGGACGGTGGTGGGATGATTATCACAGGGTTGCATGGGCCACATGGGCTGGGGTCGTACGGGTTGCACGGGTTGCATGGGTTGCATGGGTCGTAGCATGGCTGCTGGGGTGTCGGTGCTGCTGCGGTGTAGGCGATTAGAGCTTAAAAAAAAGAAGAAAAAAAAAAGTAATAAAAATTAAAAATGTCAGTGCCTGTACAATAAATTAAATTAAAACATAAATATAACATAACATAACATAAAATAACATAACATAATCTCACGCCTTTTATTCCCCGAAGGGTTAGGCAGAGGTACCAGCTCAAGAGCCGGACCCACGTTTAGCCGATTTTATGCTTTATTACCAACGTGACAAGGGGCCAGCTTGTCGCCGCGGTTATAACGACCACTACTGCGGCCGGGACCAACGGCTTAACGTGCCTTCCGAAGCACGGAATCATCTTACTTTTCGGACAATCAGGCGATTCAAGCCTGCAATGTCCTATCCAACCGAAAACAACCACAACGTGATTTTTGTGAGAAATCAATATGTGGTGTTTTCTGCGGGGATCGAACCCACAACCTGCCGTGCCCTTATCAAAGGCGCAACGTGCTACGCCACTGAGCTACGGAGGCGGCTAATATAAATATAATATTTTAATTTTATTTATTGTATTACTAACTGCGATGTTAAAATAAGTTCACACTAGACAAAATATTATTTTTTTTAAATTAAATTTGTATTTCTGAATTTTTAAGAACTATAGGCTATGTTCATCAAAGGTTATGTAGGATTCTATGGTGGCCATGGAGAGTGCCATGCTCGGAATCAAACTCATAGACCGTATACCGAACACCGAAATTCGACGACGAACCAAAGTTACTGATGTCGGAAAAAGAATAACGGGTATGAGGTGGAGGTGGGCGGGGCACTTGGCCAGGCGTAAAGACGGCAGGTGGACGACAGCGGTCACAGAGTGGTGGCCTAGAGACGGACGACGTGGAGTAGGCAGACCACCAGCCCGATGGTCTGACGGCATAGTGAAGGTCGCCGGTAGGCAGTGGATTAGACTGGTGCAGGACCGTGGTGCGTGGCGTAGGAGAGAAGAGGCCTATGTCCAGCAGCCAGCAGTGGGCTCTTACAGGCTGATGATGATGATGAATGGTGAAAAAATTGTTCATATCGATGCATTCTAACGAACAATAAAATCTTTCCTCTTTATAACATTAGTGTAAATAACATAAAAAATAAAAATAAAACTTTATTATCATTTATGTATTAAGTGTCAATAAAGCATCAAAATTAATACTAAAACATTTAGAGCTATTTGACATTACCAGCAGTATTAAAAAAAGATAGTTAAATTTATGTTAAAATTAAATGAAATAGTTACCAAGTATTAAGACTGCTTTGTACGCCATCCTGAGTTCCAATGTCCAAAAACTAAAATTTAAAGCTCTTTTATATCTAAAAAATAGAATTTTAAAACAATAAAAGTCTTAGCTACGGAACGGTGGCTTAATCAGGCGTAATGTAAATTATAATTTCATGATGACATTTTAGGCCGCATTTAGGGAGACGCGTCGCGTTGCGCGGGCGCCGAAGCGGGAACCGCTGCGGGCGATACTGCGGGCGATGCTGACGCGTCTCCTTATGCGATATCGAACCTAAGCCTTTGTTTTGCTCTTGAAGCGTTGAACGACGCGATGCGCGTGTCCGTAAATGGTCTCATACATTGCTATACGTTTGATTTAATCGCAGCACGCCCCGCACGACGCCCCGCGCAACGCCCCGCTTGCCCCTAAATGCGGCATTATTCTGACCACCTTTGTGGTTCAGTAGTAAGTAGTAGAGATGTTAACTGTGACTTAAGTCCAAATTGTTGTTGTCGTTGTTTTTTTTGCCTATTGATTTTCTTTTTTTTTTTCTTTTCAAATTGTTTTTTTTTTTTTCTGTTAGATTTTTTTTGAGATTTTTTTTTATCATTTGTTTTTTTTTTATATTTTTTTGTCTTGTATTATGTATTGTATGTATTGATTAACTTTTTGTGTGTGTCATAGTTTTTGTAAATAAATATTTTTTCTTTCTTTCTTTCTTTCTTAAATTCGATTTCCGGGGCGACGTTGCTATAATGGATATGCGTTTCCTAGGTGTGTTTCAAGTATTTGTGTTTCGGGCACCCTAGCCCTAGATACATTTTACCTAAATAGGATCTTTGAGTGTCATGAAGTTATTATTACTATTCTTTAAATTATTTTAATTTTAGCCAACCTGACCACAGTAACCTGTCAACCAAACGCTTGATATTTTATTTCCTTGATATTTAATTACTTACTAAACAATCCTACAAAGATACCACGGTAATAAAACAAAAAAATATATATATTTTTATTTTATACCAACGTTAGAGTAAGGGGCTTAAGATAAGATTAGTTTTTTTTTAAATCCTGACATCCAATTAATCACTGAATAATCATTATAAACTTTACCACCGTAACAAAACAAAAAATTATCATAATTATATTTTATTTAAATAAAAATTTTCTTCGCTCTTCACACATTCCGAAATTCCATCAAAGCAAATCTTGTTAAGAAAAGTTTGAAAATATAATCGTTAATATTTTTGACGTATAAATGCTTTGGTTTTCACAAGAACCGAGTACAGACGGTTGGTGGCTGCAAGATGGGACGTCTGACTACATTGGGGATAGTGGGTGAGTATTATATTGCTACTAGTTGACCCGACGAACTTCGTACCGCCTAACCTTTTACTATGTTGCTCATGTATTATACGTAATAAACCTTGCTTTTGAATCACTCTATCTATTAAAAAAACCGCATCAAAATCCGTTGCATTGTTTTAAAGATTTAAGCATACTTAGGGACAGACGCGGAAAACGACTTTGTTTTATACTCTGTTTTGATTGATATTGACGATGTCTGTATGTATGCTTAGTTTTTTTTTTGAAGAAGTTTGTTGTATATATGTCACCGGAAAATAACAAGAACCGTAAATTTATAAATTTCCTAGGAAATTTATAAACTTTCGTAGGATTCTAAACGAGAGATGAATTGTATTATTTTACGGCTACATTTTCGTAAATTGATAAACTTACTAAACACACTCGTAAAATAATAAGTAACCAATAACCAAACGCCATGTATAATGAATTGAAATTTACCACAGAGCTACGAAAGTTTTATGGTAACCATGCCCAAAATGTTTTATTTTTGTAGAGTGAAATAGGGAACCCCCTACTAGGTAGGTAGATAGGTACCTATAATACAAGGTTACTTTTTGTATTATATCTGTCACCGTTATATTGCGAAATACGTTAATGTGCACTTTCCGGGCAATGTGCACATTAACTGTTTAGGTCAGTTAATGTGCGAAATTTTATGTGAAATATGGGGTATCCACACTTTACCTAGTTAATGTGCGTATTACCGGATGTCTCGCCGTTAAAGTGCGGAAAACAGAAAACTCCGACCGAAAATTCAAATGTAGGGCAAAATTGTAGGTTAGGTTTGGTTTGGCTTGTGATATTTAACCAGCGTAGCGAGCGAAGCGAGCGGAGCTTGGGTTACCTGTGTTAAACTGAAATCTAAGGCAACAATTTTTCGAACTTAACTTAGTCGTTAACTCTGTAAATTACCTAGGGATTTTGCAGATTACCTAGTTAATGTTGAGAACAATATTTTATTTCGAACTCTAACGGATTCAGCCAGTTAGTGCACTTTTACTGAATTTCGCACATTAGCGGTCACATATTAACCTATAAACCTACTTAGTTTTTAGTACCAGTAAAAATACTTTTAGTGTGATCGAATTTTTTGGCAAGTCTGATTGTACTTAAGTCTATGGACGCAAGCATTTTCACTGTCAACATCGACCAATCAGAGAGCAGTGTGTTATTTTCCGTATTTCAAAAAGCGTAAAATTAAAAGCTCTTCTGTGATTGGTCGATCCGTTTAGAATCTTACGGATTGATATCCGTTAGTTTATAAATTTACTACGACGCGTCGAAAATTTATAAATTTGCGAAAAAGTGGGCGTAAAATAATTCAATTTATCTCTCGTTTAGAATCCTACGAAAGTTTATAAATTTCCTAGGAAATTTATAAACTTGCGAATCTTATTATTTTCCGGTGACATATATATTACATGCACAAGAATTTCGTCGGTTTGACTAGGTCTTTAGCAAAACTCCTAACAAAAAACTAACTTATTTTTCCTTCCCAGTTCTTATAATCCAGTCGGCATTATCAGCACCGACGCCCGACCCAAACGCAGACCCCAGATGGCCTTGCCCGTGCCCATGCCCCTGCGACCCACCAAGTCCTTGCGACCCACCATGCTGGCCTGAACCATGCAACCCGCCGTGCAACCCCAGCAACCCATGCTGGCCTGATCCTGGCAACCCGCCGTGCAATCCGTGCAACCCGTGCAATCTTGGGCCAGTCAACCCGTGCGGTCCTAATGGACCCTGTTCGCCATGCGGGCCTTGTCCTCCGATAAG
Organism: Euspilapteryx auroguttella; assembly: GCA_951802225.1. Classification (NCBI taxonomy): domain Eukaryota; kingdom Metazoa; phylum Arthropoda; class Insecta; order Lepidoptera; family Gracillariidae; genus Euspilapteryx; species Euspilapteryx auroguttella. The sequence continues at coordinate 1,573,214 of OX637668.1, forward strand.
TCCTAATCCATGCCCTGGAACGCAGACTTCTTGTGGGAATCCTGGAGGTGAGTTGTGTTTTTATGCATTGTTTTTGGATTGAGACGATTTATTTTGTCGAAAGACTTGGAAGGCCATACTGCGATCGCCATTCTACCTACGCTTGGCGATTACGACTAAACTCTCACAATGTTTGTCCTTGTGGAAATTTGTAGGGGAGTCTTATGTCCAACAGTGGACGTGTTTCGGTTTTATGATGATGACTGGATTGGGACAAGCAGAGTATTTAGTGACATTTAAAAATCATCATAGCCATAAAAGAGAGATTGCCACAAAGACAAAAATTTTGAAGAGGAGTCTGCAAAACTGCCACACTTGTCAGGCGTCACCATGCGGCAAACACGGCAACAAATTTTAAATTATGCTTACATCGTACATTTTCGTTTTTGAGTTTTAGCGAGACGAAAAGAAATTGAATCTTTGAGTATTTATTGTCTATTTATCTACAGGTAACGGAGGTGAAGGTCAGATCCGAGGCCAGGTGACCCAGCCGGACCAGGTCGCCTCCCGTCTCGCCGCACTAGGCTTCCAAACCATCCCGGTCAGCGGAGGCACCTTCTTCATCAAGCAGAACCCTGACGTTATCATCACACCCCCACCAATCGTGGTCCGTCCACCGAACCAAAGACCTGTCATCCCACCTCCGATAATCGTTAACGTGCCCCAGCAACCCCCAGTGGTACCACCTCCAATAGTTGTGAGACCACAGCCTATACCTCCAATAACCCCACCACCTATCATAGTAAGACCACCCCGTCAAGAGGCTATAGTTCCTCCGCCAATAATGGTGAGACCACCAACCCCATGCCCTCTTCAACCACCAACTATCGTTGTCAAGCCACCTTGCCCAGCTCCTATTTGCCCACCAGCTATAGTTGTCAGGCAACCAACTCCAGCAACTATTCAGCCACCGAACATCTGTCTTCAAGTCAACGGGCTTTTGACTGGCCAAGGTCAGGGTTCCGTGAATGGGCCTTGTAATCCGTGTGGCGGGTATTCTCCACCGTGCGATCCGTGCAATCAGTACAACCCGTGCAACCCGTGCAACCAAGGCAGCCCGTGCAACCCGTGCAGCCAGGGAAACCCGGGCAATCCGTGCAACCCTTGTGAGCCATGTGGATATCCATCGCCATGCGATCCTTGCGGTTACCCATCACCATGTGACCCCTGCGGTTACCCGTCCCCTTGTGACCCATGTCCATGTCCATGCTCATCCCCATGCCCATGTCTGCCACGATTATTCTAAAGATCTCTACCAAAACGGCTCCCTTAATGAGAATTAAATGATAAAGTGTTTAGTTTTATAAATACGCGTGCATGATTTCGATCTTACAGTGTGCTTGCAATTGTAGCTTTTATTTATATGTTTATTATGTGTATATTAATGTTTATTAATAAATAAAATATTTAAAAAGTGTTTTGTTTTTTTGTATTTGTGAAGAAGTTGTTTATTTCATTTCTCCGGCTAGTAGTATTTAGTAGTATGATCTACACAATTTACATAATAAATGTACCTTTCTCTACACAATTTTCCATATTCTGCACACAATTTTTTTATTTTTATTCATGTGATAGGTACAGTGGCGGTCTAGGTCGGCGTAAAACTTCCGGTTTTTCTGTATTGCAAAATAGCTCTTGTTTTTTGGTAATACAGTCTAGGGCTGACGAAACCATAGACAAATCTTTTACGCCCACCTAGACCGCCACTGTACTAAAGATGGTTAAAAAAAATGAGAACCCTGGCACTGAAATCTTAAAAACTAACTTAAGTCTAACGCAGACTTCTAAGAACTTATCATAACCACATAATACCTTCATAACATAAAATAATTATTGTTTTCCTAAAAAAACTCTTGTCTATTAGCCGAACACATAATAGAAACGATTTGAAAAAAACGCATGCTGTCTCGCGTGTGAGGTAAGAGTTACAAAGAGAGACAGCTCATATACAACGGCTGCCATTTTCAATAGTTTCTTTATGTGCGCAGGTTGAAATAATATAATAGCCATGGAATCATGGAAATCTTATTTTCAAATTGAGAAAAAAGTCTCCCTTAGCGCTAAAACCACCTACTTACTTACAATCAAAAGATTTTCTTTAGTTTTGAGAGTAAATATTGTGATAGGGTAGGGACTCTGTCTAAACGAACTATTTGATTTACGGCACGTGTTTCTCCTACAAATATTTTAATACCTTCCTCCATTGCTCAAGCTTTAACAGCCAGTTTATAGCCATGCTAGCGCATTTCGCGAAAAAAATTAATATCTTCTAAACTAAGGCAAATAGGTATCAAATAAGTGGCACAGAATGACACTAGTTACTGTTGCCTTTTATTTTTAAGGCACTGTTGTATAGATTTTAGGTTGAATACCAAAGAAAGCTACAAAGTGTTGCTAAAAGTGGCCACTTTTAGCAACAATCTGTGGATTATTTTGTTCTTTTTACTTAGGACTACTTTGCTGTACTCACAAAATACTAAGCAACATTATCTATTGTTTTGTTATACTGTGCCACATTTTTGACATTTGCCTTAGTTTAGAAGAGATAATTTTCTTTCGAGAATGGCGCTAGCATCGCTGTAAATCGGCTCCTAAATTATAGCGTAAAAAACTCTGAGCACCTAACTAGGTAGAAGCTGTTTCGGGGTGCCCTAAATACAAAGAAAGACATAGATCAATATACAAGAATACACCTAGATCCAAAAAAAAAAATATACCCATCACTGCCCATCATTTGTTCGCCTTCGCCGGGAATCGAACTCCGAAGTCTAAAAAACGGTAATTTACTTTTGAATTTTTATAAGCGTATGCAAAAATGTTTGCACATAGTCTTAAATATACTTAATATCAATATCAATACATAGTATAAAACAAAGTCGCTTCCCGCGTCTGTCCTTATGCATGCTTATATCTTTAAAATTATGCAACGGATTATGATGCGGTTTTTAAAATTATGGAATAATTCAAGAGGAAGGTTTTTATATATATAATTTATGCTCAACATAGTAATCAATATATATAAAACTCTTCCGTTACTGACTGACTGACTGACTCACAGACAACGCAGAGCCGAAATTACTGGGCGTAGCGGGCTGAAATTTTGCATGTAGGTTCCTTAGGGAGTGTAGGTGAGCACTAAGAAAGGATTTCCCGAAATTCCCACGGGAACAGGAAAAAACGGGAATTTTGTGTTTATGAGAAATCTGCGCAGGAAAAACCGCGGGGCAGCCTCTAGTTAGGTAATAAAGCGATACAAAGTTCGCCGGGTCGACTAGTAAATATTATGATTATAGCTTACACTGAAACAGTAGCCTTACCAGAAGAATATTTCGGAGTCTTTTTCATATTTTTCCTCATTTTAGGTTACGTTCGTTGTGCGTTCCAAATGTGGTTCCAAAGGATAGTTGTTTTTTTTTTCTTTAGTGCCTAGAATGGCATTCAAAGTCGAGTCGCAGCTCAAACTATCACTCTAAAGTGTAAAATCGTTCCCACTCAAAATGTATATAGACAATCAAGTTTCCCCACTGTCCACAATCAACAAAAACCTTTGTTGTACCCCGCGGTCTAAGTGTTCATATAAGTCGCACAAACATTCTGCCGCGTTAACTATAAGTGCAATAAGTCGATTTTGGCGCTTTCGAGAAAAACGCGTTTAAAGTTTTGAACTTTATATTCATCATAACTCATGACCTATTAAACGTATCGACACGAATCCTCAACTAATTGAAAGCGAAACAATTACAGAACTAATTCAAATATATAATATGTATAAATATTAAGAAAATAGCCTGTAATCGTTAAAAAAGTGGTTATAATTAGGAATGTTCCATGGAACAGGCTAACATCACTTATCATAAATACAATAACTACATTACTTATTGTGTTTATCTTTAGCAAAGCAACAAATTGTTGTTAAAATTTATCACAGGCTTAATAATTTTTAACAATAAATACAATAACTGTTGAAGTTATTGCATTTATCGTTAGAATCATCCATGTTATCTAGTTGGAAATCCTTGTGAAACACAACAATATTTACATTTTTTCATAGATATCAGTATTTTTGGACCATATGGTAACATGCCCTATTACGGCGCGTTTTGACGACATTTTAAAGTAGGGTAAGAAATTAAACATTTCTAAATATTTTAGCAGATATTTGAATTTTTTTTTGACAGTCATGATAATTATATTTTCTATTTCAGTTGTCATTTTATTTATTTTAGAGTGATAATTAATTTAAAATAAATATTTTGTCTGACAATTCGGAATTCCTATTACGGTGGCAAAAAAAAGTTTGAAGCCCATTACGGTGGTAAGCACAGCCTATTACGGAGTATGGAATGACAACACACTCACGATGAAACATTTTCATCTCAGCTCATGGTTCCGTGCAATTAGAAAATGGTATGCAATGGCTGTAATTGTTACTGGCACTGTACATAAGTACAGGTTCTTCCTAGTAAGGGGCTATTTTGTTAATATTTTGTGTATCAACTATTTAATAAATGGCCTCGCGCTAAGAAGTTTCCAGTAATTTAATTAGTTTAGGAAACACGAATATTAAATATTTGGCTGCATGGGCTACTATGTTACTTTGCTTGACCTGAACAGGCGAATAACAAAATAACAATCAATCTATCAATCTACGGCATCGTAACGTTTTCCCATCTCTCTGGACAACGGAACGGAATTAATTAAATATGGGGACGATTTTTTTTTATAAGCCGCGCTGATAAAGAAACGATTTGAAAATGGCGGCTGAACGAATGCTATCTCGCGTATATTAGTATGAGGGAAGAGTTCAGAAGAAAGACAGCCCATACAACGGCCGCCATTTTGAGATCGTTTCTTTACGTGAGCAGGTTATACCATACCCATAAAAGCGTAATTTGTGCAAATTTGGCTAGCTTATTAACATAATTTTTAATATTTGTTGTTAATCTACATTAAGTTAAGTTACAAATGATCATTATTTAATGTCTGTTGACCAGGTCAATATTTCAGTAGAGGATCGACAAAAGTTTGTTCAAAATAGGAAGATTTTGGCACAATTTTTCTCTAAATTTCCATATTTTTTTAAGTTTTTAATATTTGGTAGTATTGTTTGGACGACAAATAAAATATCGTGAAATGTTTTCAATAAATTAATCAAGCCGTTTCGGAATGCCTAGTGCCTGTTAGTGCCTTTGGCAGAAAGACAGACGGATGGATGAAAAAGACATATTAATAAGGCCCCGGGACGTGTACCCGAAACCTACATCAATAAACTGATACAAACCTAAACTGAGAACTTCCTCTTTTCTAAAATCGGTTAAAAATAGGTACTAAGACCCTTCCTCTGAATTTAAAAAATACTTTTGTGAAAATCGGTTTTGAGAAAATCGAAATAATCGTGGACAAACATGCATACATACAGGTCGAATTGATAACCTCCTTAACCTCGTTATAAAACAATTGCTGTTCGTTTTTCTCCAACTTTAATTTGAAAAGGCCCGGACGAGGGTTTTAATATTCCTACTAATATTATAAACGACAAAGTTTGTAATAAAGGATGTCTGTAACTCTTTCACGTAAAAACTATGAAATAGATTTTAATGAAAAGTTACAAATAAAACATACTTTAACTGGCGAAGCAGCGGGGTGCAGTCAGTGAAGGTTTAGTTAAACGGTAAAAAAAGATGTTTGTGTAAGTTTTTTAATTATTTACTTACCCTGTTATTCATAAAAAGTTAAAGTGCATTTTAGTTATTTAACGTATGTCAATTTAGACAGGATGTCACGTATTTACCATACAACAAACCAAATAAGTAGACCTGCAGTAAAGCTTTTTAAAATGTACGGTATCTTTATGAATAATACGGTTAAATTGTTAGCTCTGTAAATTCCATACACCGTGTTAGGATTCCTTACAGCCTAATACGGTAGGTACTAAAATATCTAATGAGTTTTTATATCATAATTCTGAAATATAAAGTTAAGATATTTCGCTAATGTTAGTTATTACTTACACATAACAGCACTCTTACTTTACCATAAAACTCTCAAATCGTTAGTAATCGTTGTATTAGACTATCTTTCTTCATTAAAACTCATACGTTAGGTTTCACAGTAGTCTAAGAAACTTAAATTTTTCTGTCAACTTTAAGCGTCAAAAACAAGGATTCTAGTTAAAAAACATGTACCTCCAAAATTGGTTTTATACTTGAGAACTAATGAAAATTACACTTAAATAACGAAATGTTCATAAATTATATTTATTATACCACTAAATTTATAAATTACCGACACTGCGTTTTTCCTATTACCGATGGTACCCTCCGTAATAGGCGGTACCCTTAAATAGCCTTCCTAACACGGCGGACTTTTGTTTACTCATCTTTATTTGTTTTATTTGATTTTAAACAGAAATCAACTTGATTAACTAAGACTACTTGAATGTAAAAAGTATTCGATTATAGTAACATAATCTTAAAGTGTTTGTTTGAACTAAAAACGAAGTCTGAAAATTCAATGTTCTACCGCGAGTCAGTCTGCGTTTGTATGAAACAGCTTCTCGCTATGGTGACGTTACACAAAATAATTAATTTAAGTCATTTTAAACGATTTTAAACGCACGAGTGCTGGGTAATAAGTTACGTGTTAGTTTCCCTTGGACACTATGTAGTCACGTTTAATATACACAGTCACAACGAATCATAAATTGCAAAAGATGAAATAGAGCCGTAATAGGACGTGATTTTGACTAGCGCGGTAATAGGACGTTTTACCCTAATATGAATTTTTAGATAAAAATATTACCAAAATGAAACAAGTAAAATTCAAAAATAATACAAATAAAGTTAAAAATTTGAATAGGTGAGATAAAGAGCAATTGTTACCGCTTATTAAAAATTCTTCCAGGCAACCCATTTTATATGAGAAAATCATCCGTCTCGGTTTTAAGATGACTCGTTTGATAAAGTTTAAACATGTTTCATATAAAATTCTGCAATATGTTTTCTAAAATTATATTACAAAAAATAATTAAAATCGCAAGCAAAAAGTTATTTCAAAATTAAAATGTGAAGTACCTTAGTAATGTAACTTTCAACGATAAAAAGTAAAGTTCTTCGCTTCCAATTGAGATTATTTATTAATTTATAAGTGACCGTTCTCGGCATTTACAGACATTGTCCCTCAAATACTCTCTTGGTTCCATTTTTATCATTTAAAACTTTTCAGAAAAGGCAATCAACATCAAAAAACAGTCACTGAAAAAGCTTGAACTGTGGTTTTTCGTGAAATTTAACCATGGACAGCATCGACAAAGTCATGGAAACCTAAGACTTTTTTAATCTTATTTAATAATAACTATTTATTTTCAGACATTAAAGTCCATAGTTGTTCAAAACTTAAAACAAAAAATTAAAAGCTACGTTAGTCATGATAACTTAAGTTTATAAATACGTAAAATAAATTAAAACATTTGCTTAAGTAGGCATGGAAAATCGTATGACATAATTATAGAATCAGGGCTCGAAATACAGTATCAGTGAATTGTAGTCGCAGTTAGTTCACCGTTTCTAAGATAAATACCAAATCCTTATTCAGAGTCCCTAATAAATTGTTATTTTATTATATAATTTGCCTTTTCCTTAGTAAATTATGGGAATATTACTAATCATTAGTACAATAAGTCACACATATTGTTTTTATGATTTGCAAACGGATATTCCAATTTCGAGTTCTTCATAACATAAGAGGCACAACTTCATAGTTATTGTGCTTATAACTAGAAATGTATGCGTAGTTAAAAAAAATTGTCACCATAACTATAATTATTGTTATTTTGATAAGTAAAGCAGTGACGAAATTTAAGTTATTGCATTCTTGCTTGCTGAAAAAACAGTTTCCTGAAGGTTTCATAAAAAGTTTCTTTGAGAGAGTTGTAGATCTCGATTAGCTGATTCCGAATATATATGTAACTCAAAATCGTCAAAAATCGAGTTATTGCACTCTTAGTTAGCGCGGCAGCATTGTACATCGCATTCTCAGCCTGTCTTAGCAGTTCCCAGCGTAGTACTGTCTTCGCAATCTAACCCCATAAACGTTGGCACAGGCATATTTTCTTTGGAAAGTATTGCTAGCCTAAAAAGAAAAACACGAGTCCTTAGACACATTCCAAAGGTGCTCGCAGTGTTGCTGCTGGTTCACTGTCAAATGCCATACAACAGTGTCTTCTGAGCAACAGTACTGACGATTGGATCTCATTATTGACATCAAGTTTCGACTTCAAGATAGTAAAGACGGCTTGAGTCAGGATAATACTCGGGAACTACTTATCCGAGTATCATACTCTGTCGAGTAGCCTCCAAACACTGACGTGAATGTCAGCCTAAAGGCTTCCCGCCAGGAATCGAATCGGGATCTCGGCAGTCAAATTCCACATCACTGCTATGCTGAACTAACTTAAGACGATTTACGAGCTGGGAAGGCGTTTCTAAATCAAGTAATTCTCATTAACTACAGACGGTAGAGATCTGAAACTTTAGTATAACCTTCTTGAGGATATAACAAAGTTTTTTATAATTTAGAAACACAACGAGGATACAAAAACCTCGATACATTATTTCGTCAAAGATAACCATTCCAAAAAACGGGATTAGCTAGTTCTTCGAAATTACTAATTAGTTTTTGCTGAAACTACATAGGAATAATGATAATAAAGTAAATTAAATTCTGGTAATTTGAATTTGATTTAAAAGTTATAATAAAAAAGATATTAAATATTAATTGCTTTTCACTAAAACCCAGGTGGTGGCGCAGAACCAAGAATCCGATTTGCACGACTGACAGATGACTGTCCCTGTCTCTTCGTATGCAATCATTGAACTTCTGTCACTGTCATACAATACTTCAGATGCTGCATGCAGCTCGTAGAGGGAGGACGTGTACGCCGGTTCTCCTACAGGTCACGTGGTCTTTGATAAATATTCGACCTAGGGTAAACTGCCCCATGATTGTCACTTTTACAAATTTCTCTTGGCTAAATTTATAACTGCAAAATAAAAATGCTAAATCGTCAAAATATGGTATTGTTGTTTTGTGCGTATAACCATTTAATATTGATATTTTAATAGAAACTTTCAAACCATAAACCAAATATTGGCACCCTCCGCTTTAATCAGTCATTAGTTTAAAATTGCGTTAATAGTTTAATAAAATAATGTATTATAATGACATGATTTTTGTAGTTAATGCTGTAAAATGACAAAAATCATTATTTTCAGCATCTAAATAAAACCATGACAATCTTGAAGGTTGACAATGATCGTGTAGTTTACCCTATATAAAATATAAACAAAACAGCAGCGGAACGGAATCTGTGGAGTCGCCTTTGCCTCAACTTACAGATGTCATTATGTCAAAAATTCTTATTAAGTGAAATAAAAATTTAATTAAGCGCTTTCGAAAATACTTAATTATTATAACCACAAAGTAGTCAAAACAAAAATTAAGTTGGAAACTAAATCCTGACTACAAGTAATAACGCTCTAAAGAAAAGTATTAAGCAAGATAATTTTTAGTACTATTACTGTAGTTTGACTGCTCCGTGGCTCAGTTGGCAGGGGTGTGTACTGAGAAGCGTGTGCATCTGGGTTCGATTCCCGGGCGGTGCGAATATTGTGATATGATGAATATCGATGTTTGTTTCGGGTCTAGGTGTGATGTTCGTCTCTGTGTGTGTTTCGGGCATCCAAGATACTGGTTCTTCCTAGTTAGGGGCTCTGAGTGTGATGTTTTATTACATATTTATTATTATTATTACCATGTATTAGGGTAACATGCCCTATTACGGCGCGTTTTGACGACATTTTACAGTAGGGTAAGAAATTAAGCATTTCTAAATATTTTAGCCGATATTTGAAATTTTTTTTGACACTCATGATAATTATATTTTCTATTTCAGTTGTCGTTTTATTTATTTTAGAGTAATAATTAATTTTAAATAAATATTTTTTCGGACAATTCGGAATTCCTATTACGGCGGCAAAAAAAAGTTTGAAGCCCATTACGGCGGTAAGCACAGCCTATTACGGAGTATGGGATGACAACACACGCACGATGAAACATTTTCATCTCAGCTCATGGTTCCGTGCAATCAGAAAATGGTATGCAATGGCTGTAATTTTTACTGGCACTGTACATAAATACAGGTTCTTCCTAGTAGGAAGTTATTTTGATAATATTTTGTGTATCAACTATTTAATAAACGGCCTCACGCTAAGAAGTTTTAAGTAAAATAATTAGTTAAGGTAACACGAATAATGAATATATGGCTGTATGGGCTACTATGTTCCTTTGCCTGACCTGAACGGGCGAATAACAAAACAAAAATCAATCAATCAATCTACGGCATCGTAACGTTCTCCCATCTCTCTGCACAACGGATCGGAATGAATTAAATATAGGGACGATTTTTTTTTATAAGCCGCGCTGATAAAGAAACGATTTGAAAATGGCGGCCGAACGAATGCCAACTCGCGTATATTAGTATGAGGGAAGAGTTGAGAAGAGATACAGCCCATACAACGGCCGCTATTTTCAAATCGTTTCTTTATGTGCGCAGGTTATACCCATAAAAGCGTAATTTGTGCGAATTTAGATAGCTTATTAACATAATTTTTAATATTTGTTGTTAATCTACATTAAGTAAAGTTACAAATGATCATTATTTAATGTCTTTTGACCAGGTCAATATCTCAGTAGAGGCTCGACAAAAGTTTGTTCAAAAAAGGAAGATTTTGGCACAATTTTTGCATTTTTCTCTGAATTTCCATGATTTTTTGAAGTTTTAATATATGTTAGTATTCTTTGGAAGACAAATAAAATATCGTGAATTTTTTTTCATTGAAATTAATCGAGCCGTTTCGGAAATTAGTGCCTTTGGCAGACAGACAGACAGACGGATGGAAAAGACATATTAATGAGGTCCCGGGACGTGTACCCGAAACCTTAATCAATAAACTGATACAAATCTTAACTGAGAACTTCCTCTTTTCTAAAATCGGTTAAAATAGGTACTAAAACCCTTCTTCTGAATTTAAAAAATTACTTTTGTGAAAATCGGTTTTGACAAAATGGAAATAATCGCGGACAAACATGCATACAAACATACATACAGGTCCCATTGATAACCTTAACCTCGTTATAAAACAATTGCTGTTCGTTTTTCTCTAACTTTAATTTGAAAAAGGCCCGGACGAGGGTTTTAATAATCCTACTAATATTATAAACGACAAAGTTTGTAATAAAGATGTCTGTAACTCTTTCACGTAAAAACTACGAAATAGATTTTAATGAAACCTTACAAATAAAACATAATTGAAGGAAAATATAACTGGCGAAGCAGCGGGGTGCAGTCAGTGAAGGTTTAGTTAAACGTAAAAAAAGATGGAAAATTTCTACCCAAGCGGAGAAAGTTAAAAAAACGAAAAGAAACATTTTTACAACAACGTTGACACAAACATGCAATAAAATGGAACACAAAAAAAAACAACAACAAAACAGTAAACCAAAATACAATAATAAATAAAACAACTAACGAATCATAATCAGTTTTGTATGGTGTGTCAAAGTTGCATAAAATGTACGGTATCTTTATGAATAGTGGACGAGTGGACGTGGGTGGTGCGGTGTCTGCAGGTTGTCCTATCAAGATTGGTGTACCTCAGGGATCGATATTGGGGCCTTTCCTGTTCCTAGTCTACATAAATGATCTCCCTTACATGTTAGATAAACTTACTGATGTTGTCCTCTTTGCGGACGACACCTCTTTAACATTTAAAGTTAAACGAGGTGACTCCCTCAACTTAGATATAAACAAAACATTAGTGGAGATTTCTCAATGGTTTACTTCTAATAATTTACTTTTGAACGCAAAGAAAACTAATTGCATTAAGTTTTCCTTGCCAAATGTGACTGCTTATGATACAGACATACATTTGGACAATAACAAGCTTAATCTGGTAAATCAAACTGTATTCCTTGGTATCACTCTAGATTCGAAACTTCAGTGGGGCCCCCATATCTCAAATCTTGCGGCAAGGCTCAGTTCGGCTGCGTACGCAATCTGGAAAATCAGAAAATTAACTGATGTTTCTACCGCGAGACTTGTGTATTTCAGTTACTTTCATAGCTTAATGACCTATGGCTTGCTTCTATGGGGAAGAGCTGCAGATATTAACGTCATTTTTATACTACAAAAACGTGCAATTAGAAACATTTATCAGCTTAAAGCTCGCGAGTCCCTCAGACAAAAATTCAAAGAAATTGATATTTTGACGCTACCGTCCCAGTACGTCTTTGAAATTATTATGTATACTCGTAAAAACTTACATATGTTTGATAAAAAATGTGATAAAATTAAAGACCTTAGAACGCGTAGCAAAAACAAACTAAGTATTCCACAGAACAGACTAAAACGGACAAACAAATGCTTTATAGGAAACGAAGTAAGATTTTATAACAAGATCCCAGAAGAGATTTTGATCCTGAATGATAATGAGTTTAAAACTCGTATCAAAAAAGGTTTGATTAAGAAAGCTTATTACAATGTTGATGATTATGAAAACGACAAAGACGCATGGAAGTAGTCTAGCTCTGCACGATATTTTCATTATTTCATGTATGTACTTTAAATCTTATTAATTTATGTTCTTTGTATTGTAAATTGAATTGTAATGTCACATATATAAGAACAAAAAAAAAAAAAAAAAAAAGAGAGAAATTGTAAAGTAGAGTTTGTTACCCCTTTCTTCTCTGCGCTGTAAAATCATTGCGAAAGGGAGTAGAATCATTTGACAGAGGAGGGCTCGTTTGGGGGCGTCTCCAGGCGACCATTGTCGTAAGGCAAGGCAAACATTGTTTGCCAGAGCCAATTAGTGGGCACCCTGAACTACCTCGCCTCTATCAGTATAGGATACTTTACGAATTAAGGAATCAATATTAATTAGATTAGTCTAATTGACTTTCAATAAGCGGTATCTTGTATCCTGTATTGAATAAATCATTTTTACTTTACTTTACTACTTTACTTTAATAATACGGTTAAATTATTAGCTCTGTAATTTCCAAACACCGTGTTAGGATTCCTTACAGCCTAATACGGTAGGTACTAAAATATCTAATGAGTTTTTATATCCTAATTCTGAAATATAATATAAAGATATTTCGGTAATGTAAGTTATTACTTACAAATAAGAGCACTCTGACTTTACTATAAAACTCTCAAATCGTTAGTAATCGTTGTTTTAGACTATTTTTCTTCATTAAAACTCATACGTTAGGTTTCACAGTATTCTAACAAACTTAAATTTTACTGTCAACTTTAATCGTCAAAAACAAGGATTCTAGTTAAAAAACATGTACCTCCAAAATTGGTTTTATACTTGAGAACTAATGAAAATTACACTTAAATAACGAAATGTTCATAAATTATATTTATTATACCACTAAATTTATAAATTACCGACACTGCGTTTTTCCTATTACCGATGGTACCCTCCGTAATAGGCGGTACCCTCAAATAGCCTTCCTAACACGGCGGACTTTTGTTTACTCATATTTACTTGTTTTATTTGATTTTAAACAGAAATCAACTTGATTAACTAAGACTGCGTGAATGTAAAAAGTATTCGAATATAGTAACATAATCTTAAAGTGTTTGTTTGAACTAAAAACTAAGTCTGAAAATTCAATGTTCTACCGCGAGTCAGTCTGCGTTTGTATGAAACAGCTTCTCGCTTCGGTGACGTTACACAAAATAATTAATTTAAGTAATTTTAAACAATATTAAATGCACGAGTGCTGGGTAATAAGTTACGTGTTAGTTTCCCTTGGACACTATGTAGTCACCTTTACCATATACAGTCACATCGAATCATAAATTGCAAAAGATAAAATAGAGCCGTAATAGGACGTGATTTTGACTACCGCGGTAATAGGACGTTTTACCCTAGTAAAGATTTACTTATAATACTGCGTTCATCCTAACAAATGAATGCCATACTTTTCTGATATAAAGATATTAAAAAGCAGAAATTGACGTTATAAGAATGTTTTTTTTTATGTAGCATCTAAAGTTTTAACTGCTGGAAACCTACCATATTTCTCCAATTATTTCTATTCCTGCATTGTGTCACCTTTGGCCAGTTCTCGAGATTGGAATCAAGATGGCCTCGCCAACGACTGCGATGCCGGTTTG